>QRAM01000017.1:228966-601590 GCA_013436055.1 Halocynthia roretzi | reverse complement strand
TCCGTGAGCGTACTACAGAGTGAGACGTAACCGCGTAAATGATTTCGAGCAGATTTTTCTAACTTCTAACTTCTAACTTCTAACTTCTAACTAACGAAGCATAAAAAATAAAAAAAGAATACCTGACATAACTGCCACGAGCAGAGACTAAGCAAATCCAAGTCTCATGATATGTTATGTTCAATATATATTATATATCACATAATGACTAAATGTTACATCATGACAGACTAATTTTCATTTTAAAGAAGCTCAAAATTTTCAACAAATGCTCAAAAATGCAGCAACAGAGGAGATATGGTTGTGAATAATAATCCAGAGTTGAGTAAACAATATATGGCACAGTCAGAACGATTGAACAACGAGCATTCGAAATCAGAGACGGGGGTACCTACCTGTGGTAGCAATAACAAGAATCGAGTGATGAGAACAAATAATTTCGTCGAACAACAGTTTCAAACATTTCAATATTACCGTGTTTTGATTACACATATCTGGATATAAGTTTTTCTGTTACACTAATTCCGTCCACTTATTCTGTTAAAGGCATACGCGGGATTTTCGACGGGGAACATCGATACCACCCATAATGGCCAGAAAATATATGAAACGTATGTAAAGACCCCTAAGACAACATGCCACTGGAAAAAGTCTTTCGGCTCACGCTTACAAATAAATGCAATTACGCAGTTATAAGGCTTCTTTCCTGCAAAGATATTTAAAAGCATTATCATTGCCTTTGCCTGGAAATTTGTTGTCGATTTATTCAAGCAACGGAAATGATTTTTAACATTGCTCAATTTCCTGTTACGGTCAACAGATGATGTCATAACAAATGATCGTGGTATTTCCCAGGCNCTTTTCAAGGAAAGTTACACGAAACTGTACTAGTACCGAAAAATCTTTAACCTTTCTTTTGTATATTGTTAAATTAACGTCTGCAATTAATTACTTTTTACAGAATTTGTGGGGAGGAAAACTGAGTGGATCAATAGTGAGTATTTAAATTTGTATTCTAAATTCCTCGTGGTTCCTATGTACGTTGTTTTCATTTCCCTAAATTATCCAAAATGGGTGATTTACATAGAAAATATGACATCATATCTTTTATTTAGAACCACACTCCCGGAGGCTCTCCATCCTTTGGTCTGAGCTTTTCCAAGAGATTCGGAAAATAGAAATTGAGGAGTTGGAGAAAATTTCAGGATCTCCATGATCATGATTCATACCTACATTGACTTAAGCAATTTCAAAATGAAAACATTTGGACAGTACTTTTACTAAGGTTAAACTACAAACAATTTGAGATGTACCATTTTAATCTCGAATTCATCATTTCTTTATGCATAATAAATTCAGCCAGTCTGTTCAAAATGTGTGTACTTTAATTGTTCAAAATGTGTGTACTTTAATAATTCGTAAATAAGATAATCACAATATCTGATCTTGTACTAGATTAGTAAGGAACCAGGGGCGTAAATCTATGATCGGAAATCTATTACAAGAACAAATCTTAAAGGTAGATTAGCTTTCTACACACCTAAAAAAGAAAAGTTAGAATGCTATTCCATAATTGCAGTTCACAATCCGTACACACGAAGAACCTCATTTTTACCAATATTGTTCTGCGACTAAATGTCTATTGATAAGGCATTATGTAGTTTTATCCAAACTGACTACACAAATATACTGCTTTCGTAGGGACCTACTCAGATGAAACTTAGACTGATCGAGGTGTTGCAGATTTTTGAATACTGATACTACACATGTTTAGACGCACCGACGAAAAATGTTTGGATGGCTAACATCAATATTGGATTGAACAGAAGTGGATTAATTAAGCACCCGTTTCACAGACATAGTAGGAAACATGCTAAATATAACCTCGATTATAATACTCAAAAAGCTAGTATATTTTAAAAAATGGCATCACATCACGCTCATGACTTGGCATAATTCATTACGAAACCATAGTTTACAATGTCAATGTTTTACTTCGATAGTTTACTATGCGGAGCAGTGTTGCTAACTTAGCACTTTGGGCGCCAGATCTAGCACCATTTCAAACTGCTTAGCACCAAATATATTTATGTAGCTCTTGGTACATTTTAGAATAGAAAATTTTAATTGCTGGTATACTTATATTATTGTTCTGTAAATTGATTTTATAAATCAAATTTTCAATAATTTATATCACCCATAGTGACCAGAAAATAGGAAACCCCTAATAAAATACTCTTCTGAGAAATGTTTTTTGGATGAAGCTCACTTGGTAAATAGAACAGAAGAATAGAAGTTCCAAAACAGTTAAACACATTGAAAGTAGTGTAATACATTTTCTATTACCAAATTCAACAATAAAAGTCGAGCCGTAAGGTAAGTAAGGTAAGGTAACATAAGGTAAATATAACACACTTAAATTCCCTAAATACAGTCAATGCTCGCTACTTTAACGTCAGTTAGCTCAAACTTATGGTTAACTGAACTGATTTGATAGTCCTGGCAAAATTGAAATACAGCAAATCACAAACTAACTGTCATGCATTATAGGGGGTGGTGTTGTACAAAGTGTAAATTTTATTTATTCCGGCGTTAAATTAGGCAGCTCACCGCAATTACAACACGCTGCCGATAACAAACTTACTTTACCCAACGAGTGCATTCTTTCACTACGCGCGCTGTTCGAACGTAAAGGCATCGTTTGAACTCCCGATCGGATATCTAGAATTCTATAAGGTTGGGAGTGCATTTTTTCACCACGCGCACAGTGTTCGAACGTAGAAGTATTGTTCGAAAGCCGAATTGAACTTCGAGAGAAATTTGAAATGCGAGTCTGGTACGTACGAAGGGTTACGTTAGGGTCGTGCGAAGTACGAAGCATCTCATAAATTTCTGGTCAGCAAATTATGTCTCATAGAACAAGTCAACTCTTGGCCATGTCCATGTCCATGTCAACCCTATTCTAGAGGTTTATATTATTTTACTGTTTTAGGTATGTGGTTATACTCCAGACGGAGTAAATCAATGTAACCACATGTGAATAGTTGGCAGGGAGAATAGATTACGAAACTGTACTGAGTTGTGAAATAATTTCATCATTTCAATTGAGTTTCATGCAGCATAAATCGTGAAATACATTTAGAATAAATTTTTTAAAGCAGCATTAAGAAACGTAAATATGCGAGTCGGATAATCGGATAAATAAACCTAAATCCAGTTTCAATAACACCAGCAGTACTGCCACAGTTTCTGTTGTCGATATCCAAATTAATAAGTTGTGATTATAGCGGCAACATTTGCTATTCCCATATTTGATGCTTGTTCACTGAAGCGATCGGAAATTATTAGCTTCAAAATCACTTTAGTGCTGTCGATAGAAAAATCCTGAACTCGCACAACAGAAACCGAGTCAAATCCTTAGTTTCATCAACTTAAACACATTGAAAGTAGTGTAATACATTTTCTATTACCAAATTCAACAATAAAAGTCGAGCCATTATTGGAAAAAAGATTGCCTATTCCGGAAATAAATGGGAAGTTAAGTGGGAAATAATTACGGCATTCGTAGTAAGTCGCGTCATTCTGGGAATGCTTCCAATTGCTTTTTTCAGTTTCCAGTTCAAATTTGAAATTAAATCATCAGTTTTTTTCATTTCATTCATCATTTCGATTTTTAATCATTAAAATTAAATTTTTATCGCCGATAAATGAATCACTATTCCTATAATGTGAAGGACAAAAGCTATATAAGAAGGAAATCCCATTAGTTAGTTGTATACCCACTAGAGCGAAGAATTTGCGTACTGATAGTCGGTAAACAATGCGAGCTTTGTGCAAACGTAATAGTGAAGCAGAACCTACTAAATTATAAACCTACTAGCTATTTGCCTATAGTGCTGAAATTGCTGTTCGTTGTCATACTTTTAACTGTGATTGTCTTTAATGTATTTACAATGCTGTAATTACTAAAAACCTGACCACGCAAAAGTAAATTACGTCGTTGAAGCACGTTGATAAGTTATAAATGTTGTGTTAGTCTTTGTATTTCTAGAATAGATACCAAACAAGAATAATGGGACTTAAGTTGGTAATTTCGATTATTTCTGCGCTTCTCGTCTGCTGCAATGCGCGCAGCTTGGAGCTTTCAGAGTGCCAGTTGAACAAGTTTTTGTTAGCTTACTATGGAATATGTCCGATCGACCAGTCTGGTAAGGCTTCAAAATTATGAATAGCGCCCGAATAAATACCATTCAGTAACTAAATTTGTTACTACTACATAGAAACCGGTATCTGCATTGATATGTGCACCGGAGAACTAATAAAGGAGGAATACCACTGCACAGAAAATCCCGAATGTTGTTGGGACGGACAGCAATGTACTTTCAAACAGGTATTCTTGTATAAATATATAAACTACTATACTGTCCTGGTGAATATAAATTAAATTTTTAATAAAGGTATTACTTTCAGATTCAGAGTAATGAAGTAGAGACACACGTAAGTTAGATGAAATTCAGATTTACTTATTAGTAAAATAGGAGGTTACAAAAGATTATTATTATTGTATTGCATATTATTGTTCAGAAATTGCTTAGTAGAGTTCGAAGACAAACCACAGCCACAGGCGGCGTGGTAAGGGAATTTTATATAAATAAGTTCATCATTTCATTTTCGGAACTTGAATTTAATAGTGACATTTTTGTTCGAAGGAACGCGAATCTGATGGACCATGGACTGTACACGGATTAACTAAACACGTAAATATTACTACTAATATTAGGTATATGTGACCAGTAATCAAATTAATCCGATGTTTCGTGTGTGTTTTAATAGCAATTTCTGTCCGGAAGCGCATCTGGCTCTGCAGTAAGTATAAGTAACCTTTTTTGGTTATCGTTTGCTGTTGTCATAGCATTCTCTAGTTTCTACGCCATACGAACAATAAAATCAAAAGGCAGAACTACTGAGACATTACGCATTACGGGGACGACCTTAGAGATCTGTGGACGTGTGGTACCTCATACACGGATCGAACCGTTAACCTGAAACCGGATATAACTGCTGAAACTCAAAATACATATAGCATGCTGAAACCCAAACTGCAAAAAAATTAAAGAAATTTCCATGCCAAAAAATGGATTATTTTTAACAATCTTTCTCAAAATTTCTTAGCGATCTTAGCTTCATAATTATAATTGGAATATCATATCAATGATTTCATATTATGCATTATTCTTTTAACTGTAACCGAAACACACTCCTACGTATGTTCAGAGCTATACTCAAGGACATCCGGGTCCACAGCTGGGAGCTTCATTCACTAAGGTAAATTTTTTATTAGTTTCAATTTACCGGATAGACGCCAGTCAAATGTACAGCATTTTAAACTGAATTATTCTACAGAATTTCCCATCAGGACGAGGCAACTTTGGCGGTAGTGTGGTGAGCTTTGCATTTAACCAATATATAATTTGTACAATTAGTACGTACATCCAAGAAAAATATTTCATGTGAAACATTCCGTATTTGACGTTTAATCATAAAATCATACACATTTTAATTATTCATATCTAAATTCTAGAAGTATATCAGTAGTTACTATAAGACTTAAATGAAGCGTACTATAAAATTTCAGAGCTACATGCCCGGAAGTCATATGCCGCCTACATTCGGAGCCAGTTATAACCGGGTAAGAAATCGGTACTAGTGCATTAGTGTAGTCCGTCCTAAAAACTGGGTCACTAATATTAAATAATATCAATCCGGTGTATTCTGTGTGTTTCAATACAAATTTTTACCGTAGAAAATACCGCCATAGAATTTTTTACCAAACAAATAGAGACATTGCGAACGACGTTAGCGGTTTGGGGACGGCCGGTGCCTCCTACATGAATCGTTATCAAACCGTTAACCAAAAAAATAGAACTAACTGCTGAATTTCGGTTATGTGAAAATGGGAATGAATCAAATATATGAAAACATATATGATTTTCTTTTTAGCAACAAGATCCTTTTCAAAATTTGGTATATATATATATATATATATATATACACATTAGGCAACACAATGCGATCTTAGCTTCATTATGATGATTGTAATATCATCATATCAATGATTTCATATTATGCATTAATCTTTTAACTCTAATCGAAACAACATCCTACTAATGTTCAGAGCTATACTCAAATGTATAGCATTTTAAACCGAATTATTTTTACAGAATCTCCCATCAGGACGAGGCAGCATTGGGGGTCATGTGGTGAGCTTCGCATTACCTAAAATATACTGTGTACAAGAATACTTCATGTACATATTTGACCATATAATCATAAACATTTTAATTATTCATATATAAATACAAAAAGTATATCAGTAATTACTGTAAGATTTGACCGTACTATAATTTCAGAGCTACATGCCCGGAAGTCGTCAGCCACCTACATTCGGTGTCAGTTATAACCGGGTACGAAAAAAGGGTACGAGTATTGAGTGTGATCCCTCCAAAAACCGAGTTACGTTCGGTTAGGGTAGGCGTGGTTAGGTTAGATTCAGGTTATTCCAATTCTACGCCAACCTACCCAAACATAACCGGGATTTTGAAGGGACCACACAACTGCACTAGTACCAAGAAATCTTTAAACTTCCCTTTGAATATGGTTGAATTAAAGCCAGCAATTACTTTTTACAGAACCTGTGGGGAGGAAGATTGAGTGGATCAATAGTAAGTATTTAGATTTGTATTCTAAATTCGACGTGATTTCTATGTACTACGATCACTTCAAACGGTCGTTTTTGTATTTCCCCGAATTCGAAGCGGGTGATTTAGCTAGAAAATATGACATCTTATCTTTTATTTAGAACCACACTCCCGGAATGAGGACTCCATCCTTCGGTATAAGTTTTTCCAGACCATTCGGAAAATAAATATTGAGCGCTGAGTGAAAATTGCACAATCATCATGTGCCGATATAGATTGTAGCAATTTCAAATTGAAAACATCGCGGACAACACAGTAATCCATGTGCTAAAGTTAAACTACAGATTTCATAACAATTTACGACGTAACATTCAACGCTGCATATTCCTCTAAGTAATCATTCTTGTAACTTGTATGCATAATAAATTCATCCAACCTATTCCAAATGTGTGGATTTCACACCTTGTATTTAGTAAGGATTCCCTTGAGTTTTCAGCTTGTTTCAGTCTGCCTATAGTGATCAGAAATCTATTACAAGAACAAATCTAGGAGGTAGATGTAGCTTTCTGCACACCGAAAAGAGAAAAGTTTGAAAGTTATTCCATAATTGCTGTTCACAACAAAATTAAAATCTATTGATAACGCATCCTGTAGTTTTAGCTGAATAAGCTACATATATATACTGCTTCATTGAGCCTGCCCTGTTCAAACTTAAGACTGATAGAGTTGTCGTAGTCGCAGATTTTTTAATACTAACACGGTACAACGTTTAGAGGCACTGGTGAAAAAAGGAAAATCACTGCGATTTAGTTGGATGGCTAACATCACTGATTATAAGTGCAGTTAATTATCTCAAAATAACGCTACTAACGCCATTCAATGATTACATTACAGCAATTCTTACATACGTATATGATTACAGTACTTCAGCATTAGTTATTATTATGTTATAGAGGGCTTCGTCTGTACTTACAGTCGTCTGCGGTTGGTCCTCGGTACTATTTACATTGATAGCATGTGTTTGTAATCAATACCCATATAAATTTCATTATGACATCTTCAACACTATATTATTGACAGAATACTATTCCCATAAATGCATAAAATGCTAACATCTCACTGCATCCGGTCATTCAGTAATGCTAATAGAATAGTTAGTATTCGAAGTAAATGTCTTCGTTCATAAATGGTCGTAAAACCAGCATGTGGCATTGGAATAACAACATCTTTTTTGTTGACATTTATATACTAGTCGCTGATCAGCCCATCTTACGCCATATTATCTGATAATGATAATAATTACTCTACATAATACGAATAACGAACGAGAGGATGAGGGGTTCGCTTTCCCCACCGCGGGAATTTTGAAACTTCGGACGGACATTTGAAACATCAGATTTCTGTCTGTTACATGTCTCTGTGCATTGTGGGTACCATGCCCTTTGCAATTATGTGTATTTACAACATAGGACGACGACAATTCTACCTTTACTTATTAACATTCAGGAAGCATTGAACGTAAATAACAAAATGTAGAGCAACATTCATGCATATATAACACTTGAATCTTTATGTACCCTGGGTCTATTTCGCTGCATAGCGATTAAGAATAACTTATCTACTCATGCATGCGAGTAAAAACAGTAAAAGAGAAGAAAGCAGCGGACAACCGACAGCAGCGCCTAAGCGAGAAGATTATTAGTAAGAAGCGCCGAGAAAGAGACAGACCTTTTTGCCAGACTAGATAATATCTACCGATCTGCAAAATGTATCGTTTTTATGTCGCCATATGCATCTTCGTTTTCTTGGGCGTTAGAACGTTTGCTCATGTATCTCAAAGCTTCCAGTTAGATTCTTGTTCTCTTACTTGCGGAAGCAGACCAAATTTAGATGAAGAAATTCATAGATTAAAGGGAGATGCTGGCCCTAAGGGAGATCGTGGCTCTAAAGGAGAGCAGGGTCTTTGGGGTGTACCCGGTTCGCAAGGGGAGCGTGGAGAACCATGCGAATGCTTTCTACAAAATAGGACGGAAATTAATAAAATTAAGTCCGAGATCTTGGCAAAAACACGTAAAGGTAATTTGAATACAGATGAAAATATATTGTCGTATTTCGTTGGAAAATAATTCTTGGTGTTTCTATTCGACTGAATTTTGGTTTGCACAAGAACATTCTTTCTTCAATAGTAATACTTATTATTTTAACAGGCTGTCCCCAATCACGATTCTTATTTCCACGCCCAAGACACTCAGACTACATTCGAATTAAGGCAGCCGTGCCCGAACTGACTCATGCTACGATCTGCGCCTGGATTACTGATAAATACACCACTGGCTTAGTTAGCGGAAGCGTTTTCAGTTATGCCATACCCGGTTACTACAACAGTTTGCTGCTTCATTTCATAAAAGGCACCAACTTAATCGACATTGGTCTGTATTCGGAAATCGAAAAGGCCACTAACATGTACAACCATGGCGTAGAACACCACATGTGCCTCGCATTCTCGATCCCGGACGGATACGCCGAATTCTACGTTGAAGGACAGCTCCAAAAGAGGTTGAGTTTTAGCAACAGACATTCGATTCCCTCCGGCGGCACCTTTATACTCGGTCAAGACCAGGATTCGTTGTTGGGTGGATTCGATCCAAACCAGTGTTTTTACGGAGAAATCAGAAATTTCATGATGTGGGACAGGGTTTTAAGCAGCGATGAAATGAGTCCTCTAAGAAGTTCCAGTTGTAATTGTATTAACGATTACATCATCGCTCTTACCCCTGATCTTGTACAGCTCGAAGGTGCGGCAGTATCCTTGCCTGTGGATGAATGCCATAAGTAAGGCTATGCATATCTTCTCCGAGCATCAGCATGGAGAGCGTAAATAATTACTTGATCATCATGGTTGCAAACAGAAAATAGTTATTTCTTTTCCATTTCTTGTAGTTCTATAAAATACACCTGTACTTCATAGTGGTATAGATCTAATAATTCTAGTGATTCAGATTGTTTGAATAAACTAAAACTTTCGATGCAAATTGATTGATTGATTCACAGAGGCGATGATTGAGAATAGCTTAATATTACAAACCAAACAATAGGATGTGAAGAGATAGAAAAACAATGTTTAGGAGAATATTTTTGAGATGCCACGATACAATGCAAGGAAGCGCAATATTTCTCTTTCCTGGAACAAGTTTGATAACAATATTTTCACACTCTACAATGCATCGTATATACACAAACAAAAAAAAAATATTAAAATACTGGAACCAATGGGATAAAACTCGATAAATTATATACAATATTGTGTATCACTTACAAAATATATAAAAATATTATGAATTAACGTTTGTGGGTTTTTTTGCCCCATAGTTCATTCTATTCTTCGTGGCTTCAAAAAACTATTCTTTTCAAATTACAAATTGCTAAGTTAAAAAATTAGGTAGCTCATATTTCCGTGTATGTGCATTAGGAATAGTTAGACGAGCAAGAATGTCGGTAGCATATACATGATAACAACTAGATAAACCAGCTAACTTGCTGATGGAATTCCCCGCTAACGCACGAAATGACGGATGAAATTCTCAAGGTCGATGAAAGGTTACTTGTCTCTTCAGGGCTTGATAATTTCCTTGTAAATAATAATAATTAAGTTCAGCGATAATAATCTTCGTAAAATAATCCATCATCATTTCAGAAATTCAGCTGCGGGTTAGTACCAATCACAGAATTACACAAAAAGGCGAGTTTTATTTTGGAAGGGACGGGAAACCACGAAGTAAGATATTTGGCGTCAGTCGGTAGCCTACTAGCGCGTCAAACAATGCAGTGCATCTTTTTGATTGCGGCAATTATTGCCTTATGTGCAGAAACATCATTTTCTCATGTGGCGGAGCATTTCGACTCGGAATCTTGCAGTCTTACGTGTGGAAGTCGATCAGATAGGCAGGATGAAGTCCTCAGTCAGCTTGAATTAAAAGCGAAGAAGGGTGAAACTGGGCAACGTGGAGAACGTGGTACAAAAGGCGATGTCGGTGATAGTGGATTACGTGGACAAAAGGGAGAAACTGGTCCTTCTTGTCAATGCGCTTTCGAAAGTGCAGAAAGAGAGGAAATAAAATCTATGATAAATGTACTAAAGGCACAAGGTAAACCTCTGTGTATTTTCTATAGTACAATGATTTAATACTACATTGTAAGTAAAATTGTGGCCAGTTTTCGAAATTAGTGTGCACATGACCAAGCATATTAATAATTTACACGTATATGATCAAGTTAAACCACGTAAATTTGCAGGGAATGATTTGACTTTAACCCAGTGAGTTGCAATTCATTTCTACCTGTTTGATATTGGTGTGTACCAACTGACCTTTTAACCGTGAAACATAAAAATCTAGGTATATTTCCAGATTACTATTCTGGTCGCGTTGCTATTTGAGCGGTTTTAAGTAAAATTTCATACTATCCGGTCTCCCAGTGAGCCCGGATCCCAACATGTAGACAATATGGATAACGGATGCATATAGTAAATCGATAAATTTTAGTTTAATATCCCTAATTGCAACTCAATTGATAACATCCACATATATATATATGTATATACAGTGGAACTGCGAACCAGTTTGCATCTACATATTAATTTCGGAGTGAGAGATGAGGGATTATGTTAAATTCACGTTATAACATTTAACAAATTCACCTTGTTCTTTATTACCATTAAGATTGCCCCCAAACTCGTTATGTTCTACCACGATCGGAACAAGTTACCGACTACATTCTAATTCTTGCTCCAATACCTGAATTAAGAAACTATACCGTTTGCACATGGATCAAACCCTATAAAATGAACGGTACAGAGTTCGGGACTGTATTCAGTTACGCCTTAGGATCATCAAACGAATTGGTGTTCATTATATACAGAAACGGCCGCACAGCTATATTTTCTAAACGGGAGAATAGGTACTATACGAAAAACGACCTCTACAGCGGAAAGGAATATCACATATGTCTCACTTTTTCCCGACCAGCAGGATTTGCCAATGTTTATGTCGATGGGAAGCTCGAAAAATCGCACAATTTCAAGAGAAAGGAGCCAGTGGAAGGAGACGGGGTTCTCGTTCTTGGACAATTTCAAGATTCAGAGATGTACATCATTCGTGAAACCATTAGTTTTCAGGGAGAAATCAGAAATTTTATGATGTGGGATAGGATTCTTACTGAAGAGGAAAGAAGTCCTTCAAGAAGTTCGAGCTGTTCTTGCGTAAAAGATTACATTATCGCATTGACACCGGATATCATACAACTCAGCGGGGAGGCAGCGTCGCTGCCAGTGGATAAATGTGTTTGGGAATTGTAATAAACTGATATGTTATAATAGTGCAGTATGTAACTCTGAACATCTCAGTGATTGTTATTGTATATAGTGCACGTAAACGCCAAATATATAAACTTTCATAACAAATGGTTTTCAATTAAATTCACGGATGCAGAAAATACAGTGGATAATTCAGCAGCCAAAAAAGGGCGTGGAAAATTATTATTTGCATCAATAAGCGTTTTAAAATTGCAAATTGGGTAACTCAGATATTCCTTTTGGTCGATTATCGTGTGTGTGCATAAGGACTAATTAGACGGGCAAGAATGTCGGCAGCATATCATGAACTAAATAAACCAGCGAACTTGCTAATGGAATTCCCCGCTAACGCACGAAATGATGGATGAAATTGTCAAGGTCGATGAAAGGTTACTTGTCTCTTCAGGGCTTGGTAATTTTTTTGTAAATGATAATAATAATTAAGTTTAGCGATAATAATCTCCGTAAAATAATCCATCATCATTTCAGAATTTTAGCTGCAGGTTCGTACCGATCACAGAATTACTAAAAAAAGGCGAGTTTTATTTTGGAAGGGACGGGAAACCATGAAGTGAAATAGTTGGGGTCAGTCGGTAGCCTACTAGCGCGTCAAACAATGCAGTGCATCTGTTTGATTGCGGCAATTATTGCCTTATGTGCAGAAACATCATTTTCGCATGTGGCGGAGCATTTCGACTCGGAATCTTGCAGTCTTACGTGTGGAAGTGAATCAGATAGGAAGGATGAAGTCCTCAATCAGCTTAAATTAAGAGCGCAGGATGGAGAGCCTGGGCAACGTGGAGAACGTGGTACAAAAGGCGATGTCGGTGATAGTGGATTACGTGGACAAAAGGGAGAAACAGGTCCTTCTTGTCAATGCGCTTTCGAAAGTGCAGAAAGAGAGAAAATGAAATCTATGATAAATGTCCTAAAGGCACAAGGTAAACAACGGTGCTGTTTTTAAATTTGTGTAATTTAACACTTTACTGTAAGTAAAATTGTGTAATTTAACACCTTACTGTAAGTAAAATTGTGGCCAGTTTAGGAAATGAGTGTGCACATGACTAGGCATATAATATATTGTAACATTTTGATCAAGTTAAATCACGTATTACGTAAAGTAAAAATTCTTTGCGGAAATATAAATTGTCTTCTCGAGTTTCAAAGCTTTCAGAGAATGGTTTAACTTTACCCTAGTGATATGCGATTCAGTTTGACCAAGTAGGTACAGTACATGGAATTGTGCTACGAAGCCTGATGCTGTTTGATATTAGTGTGTACTGACTTCGTGAATCGTGAAACATAAAAATCTAGGTACATTTTCACATTACTATTTTATACTATAAATGCAACTAAATTGATAACATAAATATATATATACAGTGGAACTGCGAACCAGTTTGTTTCTACATTGTACTGTGGGAGTGAGGGATGAGGGATTATGGTAAATTCACGATGACTTACGCTATGCAATTGCTTTAAGATTTAACCAATTATCCTCGTTCTTTATTACGATTAAGATTGTCCTCAAACTCGTTATGTGTTTCCACGATTGGGACAAATTACTGACTACATCCGAATTCTTGTTCCAATACCTGAATTGAAAAACGCTACTATCTGCACATGGATCAAACCTTATACAACGAACGGTACAGACTATGGATCTGTATTCAGTTATGCCGTAGGAGTATCAGCCAACGAGTTGCTGTTCACTATTTATAGAAACAACCAAATAGTTATAATTCTGAAACGGCAATTTGAGTACTATACGAAAAACGAACTCTACAGCGGAACGGAATATCACATATGTTTCACTTTTTCCCGACCAGGAGGATTTGCCAATCTTTATGTCGATGGTAAGCTCGAAAGATCGCACAATTTCAAGGGAAAGAAGCCAGTGACGGGAGATGGGGTTTTCATTCTTGGACAAGATCAAGATTCGGAGATGTCCGGTTTCCAAGAATCTCAATGTTATCACGGAGAAATCAGAAATTTTATGATGTGGGATAGGATTCTTACTGAAGAGGAAAGAAGTCCTTCAAGAAGTTCGAGCTGTTCTTGCGTTAAAGATTACATTATCGCATTGACACCGGATAGCATACAACTCAACGGGGCGGCAGCGGCGTTGCCAGCCGAAAAATGTGTTTGGGAATTGTAATAAACTAATATGATTTAATATTGCAGTATGTAACTCTGAACAACTCTATGAATGTTATTGTGCATAGAGCGCATAAATGAAAAAATATATGAACTCTCATAACAAATGGTTTTCAATTAAATTTAGGGATGCAGAAAATACAGTAAAACTAATTAAAAATAATGGAAATACGCAATGGCCAAAAAGGCGTGAAATTTTAATCAACCATCACTATTATACATATTACAGTGCAGTGCAGAACTTGCAACAGAAGGCAATCGCTAGAGACAGCAGCACAAGTATCTTACAGAGTTATTCCAGTACAATACAAATTGCTAACATCGAACAAGAATGATGATAGCACAAATTCTTTTAAGATTGATAGGGATCGATTGATTGGAGATGAGGCGTTGCATTTCCATTGCTAATGCCAGCTATAATTTTTTGCTGTTGAAAGATTCAATTAATATAAATCTATCTTCCTAGTTCAAAGCAAGCGAAAAAAGGCGCACTGTATCTCCTAATTTAAAGGAAAAAGGCAAAGCGCTAAAGCTTTAAACGATATAATTTTAACTCGACCATCTAACCACTAAATACATCGAACTGCACGATGCAACACTTCCATCAGATTGCTGCACTATTAGTTTTGTGCGCAGTAAGAACGTTTTCTCAGTTAGAAAATACCGAATTTGGATCTTGTCGTCTTAACTGTGGAGATAGATCACAGGAACTACCAATACAAAAAGGAGTGATAGGAGATCCCGGTCAGGTGGGGGAAGTAGGAGAGAGAGGAGACTATGGCCCTACCGGAGAACCAGGTGAGGAAGGGAACGCTGCTTCATCGTGTCAATGTCTGCTTCAAACCAGAAAAGAAATCGACGAAATAAATTCTATGCTGGATGCGAGAAAAACAGAAGGTGACTTTCATTGTGCAGTTTCATACATGGTTTACCGTGGCATTGCAGAAAATAACGTTTAAGAGAAATATACCCGAACCAGTACGTCTACCTAACCAGCAATATTTAATCATTAACGGAACCGTTTGTTGTTTATACACAGAATGTCCTCAAACCCGTTTCGGCCTTCTGTATACTTCTCATAATCCAGTCAACTACGTTCGAATAAAATCTTCCTTGCCACCACTCAGCAATGCTACCATCTGTGCTTCCGTCAGAAGCAAACGTTTTTATTCTAGCTTACTGGTAGGAACGATATTTAGTTACGCAACACCAGGTTTGAACGCCTTGGCGGTATACTTTTACAGGGGAGTTGAAGTTACCCTGTACGGGGAAACAAAGGCGATTTTAAAGGACAACCTAGGTATCCGAGAAGAGTGGCACATGTGCCTAGCATTCTCTAGACCGGCAGGTTTTGCTAAATTCTACATAAACGGAAAACTCTACGGAAAACTGGATTACGAACGGAGAGAGCCGATACCAAAAGGAGGAAATTTCGTATTAGGACAAACGCAGGATTCGTTGAATAATTTTGATGCAGACAAATCTTTATACGGCGAAATCAGAAATTTCATGGTTTGGGATAGACTGTTAACCGAGGAAGAAATGAGTCCTTCCAGAAGTTCGAGCTGTGCTTGCGTCAAAGATTACATCTTTGCTCCGACGCGCAACACATTCCAACTATTTAATAGGGCAAAGGCGATGGGGGTGCAGAAATGTACTTGATAACTATGAACTAGATTTAAAGATACATTCTTCTGTTACCTACCAGAATATAACAATTGGCATAATTAATCTACTAATTTCTTTTCTGGGAGACAATTAAAATTCTTTGACAGTTGCGTAGGCTAATAATAAGAAACGGAAAAGATTTACCGGAGTTAGTCCAGTACAGTACAATACAAATTGCTAACAGCGAAAAAGAATGATGATAGCACAAATTCTTTTTAGATTGATTAAGGATCGATCACTTCAGAGATTAGGCGTTGCATTTCCATCGCTTAAGGCAGCAATAATTTTCTTGCTGTTGAAAGGTTCAACTAATGTAATCCATCTTGCGAGATCATAGCAAGCGAAGAAATGGCGCACTGTATCTCCTAATTTAAAGGAAAAAGGCAAAACGATAAAGCTCTAAACGATATAATTTTAACTCGACCATCTAACCACTTAATACATCGAATTGCACGATGCAACACTTCCATCTGATTGCTGCACTATTAGTTTCATGCGCAGTAAGAACGATTTCCCAGTTAGAAAATACCGAATTTGGATCGTGTCGTCTTAACTGTGGAGATAGATCACAGGATCTACCAATACAAAAAGGAGTGATAGGAGATCCCGGTCAGGTGGGGGAAGTAGGAGAGAGAGGAGACTATGGTCCTACCGGAGAACCGGGGGAGGAAGGAAACGCTGCTTCATCATGTCAATGTCTGCTTCAAACCAGTAAAGAAATCGATGAAATAAATTCTATGTTGGATGCAAGAAAAACAGAAGGTGACTATAATTGTGCTACAATTATTATGGAGGTTTCAAATAGATACTTTCCATAAATGGTTTACCGTAGCATAGCAGAAAATAACATTTTGAAGAATTTTGTAAAATAAATTTTGATATCTCGTTCAGCCATTGAAGTGAATTAATTCTGTTAAAAATCATACAAACATGAAACAGTGCTACCGCGTTTCTGGGAGTTGGGCTAATGGGTTGGGTAATGGTTAGAGTGAGGGTACGGTGTGTGTCTTTTTGTGGCTAGAAATATCAATCATAGACAAAACCATTTGTTGTTCATTCACAGAATGTCCTCAATCCCGCTTCCGTTTTCTGTATACTACTTCTGATGCAGTCAACTACGTTCGAATAAAATCTTCCTTGCCGCCTCTCAGCAATGCTACCATCTGCGCTTTCGTCACAAGCAAACATTATTCTGGTTCAGTGGTGGGAACGATATTTAGTTACGCGACACCAGGTTTGAAGGCTTTGGCGTTATACCTTTACAGAGGGATTGAAGTCTCCCTGTACGGGGAAACAAAGGTGATTTCAAAGAACGACCTAAATTTCCGAAAAGAGTGGCACATATGCCTAGCATTCTCTAGACCGGCAGGTTTTGCTGAATTTTACGTAAACGGAAAACTCTACGGAAAACTGGATTACGAACGGAGAGAGCCGATACCAACAGGAGGGAATTTCGTATTAGGACAAGTGCAGGATTCGGTGTATAATTTTGATGGAGACAAATTCTTCTTCGGCGAGATCAGAAATTTCATGGTTTGGGATAGACTGTTAACCGAGGAAGAAATTAGTCCTTCCAGAAGTTCGAGCTGTGCTTGCGTAAAAGATTACATTTTAGCTCCGACGCACGATACATTCCAACTCATTAAAAAGGCAAAAGCGATGGTGGTGAATAAATGTACTTGATAACTATGAACTAGAGTTAAAGATACATTTTCTGTTACATACCTAAATATAACAATTGGCATAATTAATCTACTTATTTCTTTTCTGGAAAACAAATAAAATTCTTAGATAGTAGCGCAGGCTAACAATAATAAACGAGAATGATTTTGTTGAAGACCATATGTTGATTTGTTCGTTGGAAATGGTTTGGAATCTATATTATGATATGTAATATAACAGTGTTGTAGTTAGGTCCAATTGAACGCCATGACGTAGCTGCGGGAGGGCGTTCATGGCATGGCATGGCAACGACATTTCCCACAGGACACCCTCACTATTACCAATACACTTATAAAGAAGCATATCAGTAATGAATTTTGTAATTTCTTCCCTGAAAGAAATATGAGCACGAAATTCTTTGAAAGAATCTTGATCTTACGCACAATTGATATACATATGATCTTTTTCACAATTCACAATTCGTCAACTGATTTCGATATGACTACATAACAGTATAGAAAGCACAATATCAATTCTACTTATTGACAGAAATACATTAGGTATATCCGGTAGAGAGAAATGTATTGGGGCTTGTTCAACCCTACGACCAACGAAGGGAGATTCCAAACAGGAAATCTCTCCCATTAACGAAACAACAGTTATCCGGTGATAGGCGTATACACCCACAAGAAATTTTTATTACCTCTATCCAGTGTATTGTTACTTTCAATAACTTGAAAATAAATACAGTATTACTGTTGTGAATTACCCTACACATCAGGATTACATAATTTCTGTAACAGTAACTGGTAAGTACGTGCAATACTACAGCATCTGCGCATTAGTTTCGATTATACTACATTGGCGGCGAATTATTTCGCAGTTATGTATTTTAACCAGCAAGGAAGGTTTCGGAGCGACCGAAGTCATTTAAGTATAAATAGTGTTGGTGCCTTGCAAGCATTTGTAGGAAGCATCTCCAAGGAATCATGAAGATTTTCGTTGTTACATTGGTAGTGCTACTGGGATTAGCCCTTATCGATGCAGAACGTTACTGCGATTTAGTGAAGGAAAATTTAGCTGAAAATGCAGTTTGTCCAACAGACAACTCTCGTAAGTATTTTTCCATTACTGCATATAAACCGGAAGATTCCCTTATAATTGAAACACCGTCCTTTTTTTTCAATTCCATGGCAGAGTTAAGCAATTTTTAAAATACGGTACGTGATGATAAAAATGAAGTAGTTAACTCGGTAACTCTTAATTATTTGACCATTCCTATACAATTAATTAAAATCACTTCTTCTTTTATGCATTAGCTCACGTCCAATGTAGAGACTATTGTTCTGGAGAACTTAAGATGACCGAAGAGGCCTGCGAACAAAGTGCCGAATGCTGCTGGATTGCTGATAAATGTCATCTAAAATCTGTATGTACAGTGCTTAAATTATTCAGCTATTTACTTATTCGTTTTCAAGTTTGCTGATTCTGCTTATTTCTTTTTTAGCTTCCACGAACACGATCTAAAAGAAGTGCCGCGGTACGTCTTGTAATCCCTCCTAACCTAGTAGCTGAGAATGAAATATAGTCGTCGAAATCCATTTGTTCGATCCAAAGCAGCACGACAGTGTTGCGTTTTTTAAAGTAGTAAATTCAGGGAAAGTGCGACTATTGTGCGCCTCATGCAACGCTAATCACTTCCACTTCCAGCATATGTAGTTTCTAGGCATATTTTGGTGATCAAGGGGAGTGTGTTATGAGTTTTTTCTAACCTGGGGTTCCAACGGATTGTTTTTTTCTAAATACAACTAATTTGTTAAAAACTGCGACAGGACTGAAGTGGAATGCAAGACCCACAATATACCTAGGTATTATTAATCCAATTGAGTGTAAGCTCTTAGCTTACATAAGTGGAGTTACAGAGGAACAAATTACTGCAGCGATTGTATTAAGGTAGCCAGCCCGCAGTACTGTTAGAAGTACAACCTAGAGGTGGCTCATTTCATGCCTCATGAAATTTTGATTGAATTTTCTGACGTTTTGAATGTTCTCTATTTTTTTAAGCAGTTGTTTCTTCCTTATCGACCCACATATATGCCGCCTACCTGGCCCCGTCCCACGCCATGGAATCCTTGGCCTCGTCCTACACCTTGGAACCCTTGGCCAAGACCATCACCAACGTTCCCACGAACACGCTGGGGATAATTAACAGAACATTTATGGACAAGACAAAAATTTGGGTTTTCCTTATCGAATCAATTAATGCATGTATAAAGCTGGTTCAATAAACGAATACTGTACTGATGATAGACAGCAACTTCTTCAGTAATATAGAATAGAGTAGCAAGCGAATAAAAGGCAAGAGGCAGAGTAACAAATATATATTTACCACAGGAGGTAGTAGTCAATATTATACACAAGGCCTTTTTTACCACGGATGCCGAACTGCGTCTAAAATACAACAATCACATAGCCCTTCATACCCCCCAAGTAGGAACCAGCAGTTAAATTATTTCCAAACTCCATGTCTTTCTGCACCTTAGCTATTTCTTCAATACTAATTCGCTATTTTTTTAAAGGATTCTGATAGGCAGGAAATTTCAATCTATTTCACACGATCTCTTCCAGTTGACTTTTTCGGAGTAGTTAAAACCTTTTTAATGCTTGATTTTGTTGGGAACGCCGGGCAGTAACTGGCTGTATGTGCATAATCGCCAGTGGAAAAGCAATGAGGACATCTGTACCTAGAAGATTCCATTACAAGAGTATTTCAGATAAAGACCTGCACGGGTCACCTTTATAGTAAAAATATATCATATCATTCTTCGTAAATCGATATGGTGAACCTCACTTTCTTAGTATTGGGCACTCCACTAGACCTCCTTGTCCTTTTAGAAAATGAGACGTGTAAACATGTTGTTGTTCTCCGTTCTTCTTACAAAAGACACAGAGCTTCTGACACGTGGACCGCATCCGTAGATTTTTCTGTTGATATGAAATTCAATTTCAAGAAACTGTTCTAGTGGAATGGTACCTTCGCAGCACTGTCAAATTGATAGTGAACAATTACGTTTGAATAGTGATAAGTATGTGAGGAAAGATTCTGCACGGACTGATTTTGTGGCGGTAAATTCAACGGCGGTTTCCATCTGTACGTCGATTGGTTACTGAATCCCATTACGCTCGCAGCTCTAGATGGTCGCGGTCCTGAAGGATATACCAGACGATCTGAATACTGCAACGATCCACGCGAAGAGTGAACCGAACTAAACCGGCCTCTACTACTCGCTTGGGGATAATTGGGAAAATTTCTTCCGTCTGTCCGCTGTTCGCCGTAGTGAAGCGATGATCTTGAGGCAAAAATATTAGATTTGTGTCGGCCTCTTCTAAATTAATTCCATTCAGATGTACAGTATTTACACGCTTCATTGGAACTCCGAAATTGTTGCACGGATTTCGGATTTAATATTTAGTTTCTGATTATCCTATTTAGGATTCTCGCATATATCGTTGAAATACTGTAGTTAGCTCATTATCAAGTAATCTCCAAAAAACGTCGGTATAAACGTCACGTAAGTATGGAAAAATACTGTAATCCTTATATAGAAGAACTACTCTTCCTCTCATAATGCATAGATACAAAAAATCTATAATAATTAATAGGTCGAGCATACCTTGGTGAAAAACTAGCCCGTGGCGACAATCCCCGTCTGCGTGAGAGAGGGGGCGGCAATCGCGGCCCGCTCGGGTGTCTCAAATTCCTATGGCTCAGAAATTTTTTGTCCATATTTTTTGTATTTAAAATGTTTCCAAGGCAGAACCAATAACATACAGCCAACCTACTCGACACGATACAGACAGCGCAATAGAGTAGCGGCAATTCGATTCAGTTGACTGAATTGTACATGTGCTCAGTAGGTAGAGTAGCCTTCTTCATTTTCTCTCTTACCAACTTCAAATAGTTAGCCGCCAAGTGAAATCTGTTATCTCATAATGCTTGGTTTTCGTAACTAACCCTTGCAGTGTCAGCCAATTGATGAAACTTAATTTACGATTTCATTTTTCGATTGAACAATACACGTTATAAGACGTTACAAGCGATATGAACTTTTTACCTCGTAGCACAATTTCCTTCTTGGCGGAAAATCAAAGACTAATGAAGGGCGGCATGAAGTAATTTTGTTGGCGGTGGAGTACATTATCTGCTGTTGTAGCGTCGCTAATTCTCGCTGCAAGCTCTGCTGTCTGTTAGGTGACTACGCACTATTATGCGAGCTCCCCTGACACAAGTCAAATTGTTTTTCAATGCTCGTCATTTCAATGTTTTCGATTGAAAGCTAACATTTATATAAGAATCCAATTTGACTGCCATTCATTGGTTCAAAAAATATTCCTTTCTCGGGCAGGAAAAGCAGAGAAATGTCTATACTCTATAGCAGAGCTTCCCAAACTTTTCCAGTTGGTGACACACTTTTTAAACATACATAATTTCTCGACACTGTAATTCAGTTTTGATAGCCAATCAGAGGTTAATTCAATCCCTCATGAAAGATACTGATACATATATACATTTTAATGTCCGCGTCCACGACACACTAATGTGTCGCGACACAGAGTTCGGAAAGCACTGCTCTATAGAGACAATATGCTGAAGACGCAATGGAATACAGCAAGTACCTTCGATAAGGTCAATCACTTCATATTTGTAGCGACAAAGACAAAAAGTCAGTGAAGTTGTTTTCCATCCTGATATGAAAAATACGACTGCTTGGGTGAACTCTTTCATAGAAAATCGATATGCTGATGACACTATTTATTTTCAACGTATATGGAAGAACATCTGCAAGCAATAGATGAGTTTTTGATATGGATTTTCTCAATCAGTAGACAAAACTCTAGAAAGTCGAGTTACTTTTACGTTGATATAAGTGCAATTAGCAGGAAAAAGGAGAGATTCTTCAAAGAGAGAGAGAGAGAGGGAGACATGACAAGCCGAAAGCAAAGGAGCTTTGAGAGATGAGTTTTGCAGTAATCATTACATTTCTGCTCTTATGCGACATCTCGAAACAAAAGTGAGAAAGACACGGTGTTCAAGCCATTTAGGGATTTAAATTTCAAAATACAATCAGTACCATAGTTTTCAGTATCAAATTTTCTCAATTTGCCACCGCAATGTGAACAACTAACGAACATTGATTAACTAAATACGTAATTCTACGTTATCAAAAAACGGATGTTCGAATTATTAAAGTTATAAAAAGGTATTCGAAACGACATGTTCCAAGATATTGATGGCTTTAACCGGAACTCGCTGTTTTTGACAAATTTGGCAAACGAAATATGAAAGAAGGAAACGTCATTCTAACAGGAGCAAAGGTTTACAACTGATATCGCTATTAGTTATACTGCCTGCCAGCATATACTTGCCCTGAAGCACAATCTGTATCTCGTTTCAAGTATGAAACACATGTAAGCGATACCAAAGGCTATTCTCTTGCTCGTTTTACCTTCACATCAACTGGTAGTGCGCAAAAGTCGCCTTATTGTGTATAGTTTACTGAAGTTAGTTTCTTTAGTGCTTTGATATGGAGAAACTCATCCTTATTGTTCTGGCATACGTACTTTTATTGACGAGTAAGAAAGTTTAATCTTACATGACTGTTAATATCAAGTAGACAGGGAAGACAGACAAGTCACTTTTGTATTTTCTTTATGTAGACGAGGTGAACGCCTTTCAGTGCTATCGCTGTGGAATGGACACACAAAATAAGTGCTCACAGAAAGAAGAAAATCCGGATTTTAAAAAAGATTGCAGCAACTCTTCGAAATTTTGCATTACGATTTATAAACAAACAGGTACTATAGTGTATTGATGTACTGAGATATATACTGCGTTGACCTCCTTGGATTAGTTGTTCTTTAACTTTTTATTTGGCACCACTAGTAACGTACTGTCCCAAGAAGCTATGAATGTACCTTTGTTCTCATTTTCGTGAAATGATACCTCACATTACATGCATTAAAAATAGAATTACTGGATTTGCAACGACAGATATTACTGAGTTAAAAGTTCAATCTCTACGTTTGCAGACAATATAGTACTCGAACGAGGTTGCGTGGAAGGGGAAGAAGACAGTTGCTTCAACATAGACAACGAGACCCAGTGCATGAAAACGTGCCCAACTGGTAAGGAACATTTTGTGTTAAAAATTTTCGTTTAGTAAATACAGAAAAACATCATGATTCACCCGTAATACAGAGATAGGTGTTTATAGCTACCAGCACACTATATGGTATGGAAAAATAGCCGGAGGCAAATTCCAGTGTTAGTGTGATCATGAATTTTGAATTTTTACCCCTATACAAACTACAACCTCATGCAAATCGTCTATATCGGGATTTAAGTGGCAACGGCGATAACATCGAAAAAATACACCGTATTGATGATACACCTGATGATCTGTTTTCTTTAAACAAGCGCAGACATGGGGAATAACGTTAGTGATCGTACTGCGTATGACAACAACACATTTCTAACGGAGTAAACAGGCTAATCCTCTAGCAAATATTTTCCTTTCAAAGTATTATTTTGATTTTAGATTCATGCAATTACGGATCGTCGGCAGATCGTGTCATGGTGCCACGGAGCCCCGTTCTTCTATTACTCTTCAGTATTTTGACGATATTGCTTACCTTGTTCTAGCATGAGATACTTCGAATGAAATTTCAGTTGGAATGCACAACTTCATATGCAGTTTATTCATTTAACAATGGAATATTATAATTTTGGTAATAAGATACGAAGCTCCACGTAATCCTGAAGAGCTTCTTATATACAATGATCAGTGAATTATCGAAACGCGATTGTATAATATATATATGATTACCACGGTATATTGAAAAAGTTGCTTAGTAATTTTACACAGCTTATGTAGAAGGTCATGATCAAATATGCCTTTATGTAACAGGAATAAGGGTATAACAGAAAATGAGGTATAAAATCGTGATTCGTGACGTCATAATAATGTGCTATCGAGAAGTTTGAAAATGAGAGGAATTTGCTCATTGTTTTGTTGACATTATTACGCTAGGGGGTGTTAGATCATTTCCAAGGCGTGCCCAGGCTCCGAGGCATCTTTAATACCGCAAATACCGCCGCCGCGACCCGCGCAGGGATACCCTAAGGCCTATGTCATTACACCAAATTTGGTCCAAGTTAGTCCAATGAAAATTTAATATTTGCAATTACAACACTGTCAGCGCAATGCAAACATCGTTGTAAAAAGGGCTACTGCTGTTTTAAAGTGAAAGTGGATGGAGAGAAAGAAGAGAAATAAAATAGACTGTGAACGCGATGAAATTATTCTATAGATAAGATCTAGGAGAGGAACAGAGATGGGTATCATGCTCAAAAAGAATTGAACCAAACGAAAACCTCAAATACCATACAGGGTTGAATCATTAGTACGCGCAACTGAATATAAACTCCGGTAGCAATCATGTCCATTGTAAATATAACCCTTACATAACAGCTTTTCCAATTCCACGAAAATCTATATAATTAAAGTCAACTCAAAGGTGCGGTGAACAATGCTTGCCTTGCGCCTAAATGCGTGTCACTCGCTAAACATTCATCAATAAGGATATAGGTACCTTATCAAATACTGCACTGTCAATGATTAACTTACGCTATAAAACCGTGAATGGCTAAATTACTTTGACAACAGATAGGACAAAACGTTATGGAGCAATGTAGAATTGTGCATGTCATACAGACTAATGTTATAATCACGAGAGCGGTGATCGCAGATTTTTTGTATTAGATAAATCACTTATTGATGAGATACGTTAGGCAATTAAACCTTTATATAGAACAAGTTCAAGAAGAAATATTGAGGTTGGATTTTATACTAGAGCATTCAGGTTATATTCCGAGGGTAAAGTAAAAATTGCCTAATATATATATACAAAATAAAGAGAGCTATCAAACTATTGTGTTGTGTAGGTGCATTAACATAGTAAGTTTTTTTTGTTCAAAGAAAAAATGAAATCCTCTGTCTTCGTTATCCTGCTTTTGGTTGTAAAAGGTTTGTAAAATACACTAACCAACAAGATATGAAATTGAACTGCGAAATTATATTAAGTAATTACAAATGTTTGCTATGATGATGTATCATTTTTAACATCATTTTTCAGTGATGAGCTTGGAATGTGATAGCGGGAAACTTAAGATAACTATCAAAACAGATCCTGAAGAGGTAAGCCGCTCGAAATAAACCAACCCTGTAAAATAACATGATTCAAACTTTTCTATTTCACAGTCCGTATTAACCGAGGTTTTGTTGTGCTGTATTGTGAATTCCATTCGTTTAAAACAAACTGAAGATTTTTTAAAAAATTTCAGTATGTGTTCGACGAGTATGAACAATACTTAATGAAAGGAACGATAGCGTACTCCATCAGAAAATACTGCGGAGGGGGAACGTCTGTAACAAATCCCTTGGAATGTGACGGCTCTCCACCCTACAGCGACATCGAGTATGAACTGTGATATAAGTTTACAAGTAATTATGCACAAAATTAGGATAGGAGTAATTAAATTGAAAGCAATGGGACAGTGTCTTACCTAAGGCATTTCAGGAATGACAGGTACCCTGTGCGCAACTCGAAGGGGCAGCACTGACACCACATCTGATTAAATTCAGACAGGCGATTTCAGTGCTTGCCTTAGGCGCTGTTTCCGTATGAACGCCACTACCCTGGGAGAAAGATGTTCAATACATCACACCATTACCACACGTTTGTTTACGCTGTCATACTATTTCAAAAACTTGCCAGTAAAGTCTGAATCTGGGGGTAGTGCCTGATACATTTTGCAAATTAGTGTATAATAAAATTAGGAAATGAATTATTAGGAAATAAATATATTATACATACAATATAATTTTAATTCCTTGTTATTTCAGTACTTCAGGTGTAATCATCACAAACATTACGGGTCGAATAGCTATGTGCGTGGTAGTGACGGGAATTCCGGAAGAAATAGTGCGTACAGGAATTAAGTAAGTATTAAATTTCGCCTGTGAGGTTAAATCTAAAACGCATATGCTACACAAAACATAGAACCACTTACGTGTTTCAACACAAAAGTAAAACAAAAAGATCAGTAACAGTGTCGACCAGTAATCAATCTCAACTACTTCATCCTATAATGCTCCAGTATTTTACTTTTAAGTCCGTATTATTTAATTGTAGTATGTGGAATGAATATACCTAAGTATTCCCTTCAACAGGTGACTTCTATAACTATGTGTTATTAGTCTTTACCGTGTTACAGGCAATCAAAAGCTAATCTCAATGGCGCACTGATTCTGACTGATGACGTATTGTTCGTGGAAGGAATCCAACCGACGCTAGAACCCGAATACGACCCTGCATTCGATCTATGGTTGATACCCTACATTGTCATCTGCTGTTTGGTAGTCTTGGCGGGATTAGCAATGATATTATACAGCCGTTTCCACAAGTAAGTTGAAATAGACTATATTACCAATGATGTAAGTAAGCGATATCCACATATATTTATCAACACACTATTTACAGATAGAGACTAGATTTACTCGAGTTTAGATTAAAGCATGGTCTGATAACACGGTCACACCTACAAAAAAACAGCTTTTATACCAACAAAATTAGGAATAATAATTTACAAATAATACTTTGATTCTTAGAGACGACAAAGAAGAGAAAGTGTCCATTATAGATGAAGACAATTACATCGTACCAGAGATGCACGATAATCCCGCAATGGAAAATCAATATGAGGATAGAGCAACTATGCTGTAGCGTGGTATTTCCCCTTTATTCACTATTAATTTCAGTAGAGTATACGCCAAATGCAGATTGTTTCTATTGTAGCTAGTTTATTATGATTCTACTTGTTCCCATATAATTTTGTTTGGATTGGGAGATAATGCTATAATTTTCCATAGTATTTTAGCTACACTTTTATCGCTTCTAAGTATTCGAATATACTGATACAGATGTATACGGAATGCTAAGGAGAAGTTCTTACTTTACTACCATTGAACAACACAATAAGGTTAGAAATATGCATCTGTCATTAAAAATTCTACGTGAGTCAGGGCACCGATTTGCAGAGCCATATTTTTAATCTGACTCGTTTATAGCACTGTCATTTCTACTTTTAAACGTCAACAGCTACTTACATTCTAATGGATCTTGAACTATCTTCCAAGCAATTTACTGTTTATATATTGAAGCAATTTAACCTAAGGGGCTACGCCCTAACTTCAGCACGCGCGAAGCTTGTTGGGACTCCGGGTATCAAGGACAAACATGCATTTGTATATATAGAAACTAGAGCTTCGGATTCGTAGTATTTAATTTGGCATATGAATAATCCATTCGAGTCAACAGCGTTATTTTTGATTCAATAGAATGTGCAGTACAATATATCGTGCTTGAATGACATGGTTATATCTATTATGTGACTATGTAGCGTTGTTTACTGGAAATATAGCCCCAAACGTAGCTTTTCCTAATTATCAACAGTTGCTCGAGAATCTAAGTGTACACACATGAAAATCTTCACCTTTTTATGTAGTTACTCAGCCAAATTTGGCATCTTTTTGTCAAACGACGCGGGAAGGAACCAAGGACAAACTCATTTATTTTCAAATATATATATAGAGGTCAAAGCTTTTTAGCGAATTATTGAAAATTTAATACTACAGTATCACTCCATAGAAGTTGTACGCGATTAAACATGTGTACACATAATAATTGTCCATTATCATTCGATCAGTGTAAAATCTTACTTTCACCAACACCCTGACAATATGGTAATTAATAACGTGCGACTATTCGCCTTTTGCTCGCATTTACAGTTTAATAAAACACCAGTAGACAAAATAACTGTTGGTTAAAAAGCAAAATACACATGATATCATCCTCATCGCACAATATAGTAATCGGTATTTACAATTCGACTGATTATAAATCACTTAAAAGAATAAAAAAAAAGTAATCTACAAGAGTAACATAGTTAATGACTGCTTTGCAAAAGTACAATGCAAGATTTTTAACCAATACACAGGACCAGAAAACCCTAAAAAAACGGAGTAGTTAACTCGCATCTCCTAGTTTTTAACCTTGCAACAACAAAAACGTGGTTCTGCTTCAATAGAAAGGCAAGCTTGCTAAGCTTAAACTCACGAGACCACACTAAATCAGAAATAAACATATCTACGAAAGAAAATTATTAAACCTTAGGTGAAATTATCATATAGAATAGTTCAAGGGTATATTTATTGCTGCTAGATATTTTTTTGGGACTCTGTCCCAAATTTACAACAGTATTTGTAACTTAGGGAATGTCAATAAATGTCCTGCAGCCTCATTTTGAGAGGGGGTTCGACCTGGCATAAACCGAGTTACTATATATTCAATGCAGTAGCTTATGGTAAGAAAGGGATATCTTACACAAGGGTGAATAAAATACATCGGCCCAGTTATCAACTAAATAACAAATTAAAAATTCTACTTAATTAAGTGGTATTCTGTGAATAGTAATTCTGTCGTTGTAGATCCAAGTTATGATTCAATTACCGGGTAGAATATCACAAATAGTTCACTGGACGCCAGTTCGCATTACGTTTCACAGATTAATCATATATATTGGGGTAAGTAAATGCACTTAAGAAATTTACGGAGGGAATGCTAAAGAGCACATATTCCATGAATACAAATCCGCAAATACAAATTGTCAGGGAATATCTGGTCATGCGCATATTACCGAATTAGCAAAGTCGAGCGATGTCTGTATGCATGGAAACGGGAGAGATTATAAGGAAACAAGTACATGTAGCTTCATCATATTTCAGTTAGCGTAATTTCTCACAATACACATATTCTCAATACAAAATTAAATTGTGTAGAATAGTAGGGATGCCACAATTATTCAAGAATAGCAGAAAATTAAAAACACACTTCCAATGCTGACTTCTTCGCAAGAAACTACTGTAAACTTTTTAAACCTTTGCTCCAATCCAAACAAGAACAACTTAAGTGCAAGCAAAAACAGAAGAGACCATGTCTCAAAGGCCAAGTTAAATTCCAGCGCGCCTTCCAAGAAAGAATTAAAGCATAACAGACTTATAGCCGCAGTTCTGAAAGAAAGAGAATGAAGTAGCTGGATGTGCAAATCTTTTACAAGTAAAAACAAGAACATCCAATACTGCTTGCAAGTTGTCGTGTCAGAAAATCCTGGATGTGGTATGCAGACAAAAGCTTTGATAGAGACTGGCTATAAGTACCAGAACGGCTTCGAAAAATAAAGCCGTACATAAAATAAACACTGCAGCTAGGTTGTGTTGTGTAGGCCGGGTTTCTGTCTCGCTTACAACGCGACAAAAGATGTTGTAAAGAGATGAATATGCTAAAACGGTAGTTTTTACAAGTACATTGAGTTTCGTACCTGAAAAGAATAGATGAGAACAGTGAAATTAAGCAAGCTTCAAATGGAAAAAGAAATGATGGATAAGGACTACTACCTACCTTGACAAAAAGGACGGTTAAGCAACTATTAGAGGCTCATCGTCAGCAAAGCCCGTAATTAACGGTGTTTCAGCATCATCATCATCCAAATTTAAACCGTTATCCTCATCGCTGTTGGAAACAAATATAGCCTCTCCTGATTGTGGGTCATAGTGTGATGCCACAAATCCATTATATGCGGCGCTGAGACGCCTGTTTCGCCGCAACTGGTAAAATAAGTGGACATGTTCAACAATTCTGTATTTTCCTGTGTGATTTTCATTAAACAACTTAATAGCAGCCATAAAGTTTTTGAAGGCAACTCGGCTTTTTAACTAAAAATAGAATGAAGCGGTATATACCCAAAAATTATAATGTTAAAATATTCTCATCAAACATTGTTATATAATACACCAGCAGACTTACTCAGTCTGACTCAGGTAAGCCTTCAGCATACTTAGCGTATGCATTGCTTCAAAAATAAAAAGGTTATTCAAGTAATTTTTGATTTGGCCCAGTTCATTTCGTTTAATTAGATGAAATATTTCGAGTTGAGTTTTGCAACAGACGGCTGAATCTGTTTTATATCACTATCGCCATGATCGTATGTGATTGTCTTAACAGATTGTTATTGAGATGTTTGAATCCTAGTACATAGATACATCCATATGGGACAACCTCTATATATATATATATTAAAATATATACAGTATAAAAAATTACCATGTTTTTACACTTGACATAGGCAAAACTCACCATATACACAATAACTCCCACCAAGACTGACACCAACACTATCACAGGCGCAACGACGGCTGCGATGTTGGTTGGTGTGAGAGGGAACGCGCTTGAACTTTCGCTAGGTTCAGTATGGGTAGAAGCTTGGCGATATGTCTCTGGATTGTTAACCTGAAATATGTAGCTCGTTGTACCGCATTCATGGTCTATTGCACAGTGCGCTTCCAAAAAACCTGTGTACCTGATGACATATAGAATTAATGAATATAGTAGTATTAGAATATGGAGTAAAAATCAGAAAATCAGCATTACCAATGGTATGGTTTCAAATCTCCAAGGGATACAACTCGGGACGAGTTGTCCCCGTCGGCGAGCGTAGTACAGTTGGGGTCACTGGAGGAATTTATTGTCTTTCCATCACATATCCACGACTTAATACCGAGCACACTATCATGGTAAAATTTCTTGAACTCCACAGGGACTTCAAAAGCAGCCTTGAAAAACCAAAAAATGTTTCTATAATAAACAACGAAGAACCAAATGAAGATTTGAACGTCAGTCAAACCAGGCAGCTGCCACTTGTAGAGTAAAATATTGTGTGTCAGTTGACATATTTATTGAATTTACCACATAGAATGTTTCCGATATAGGAATAACGTGTAGGTATCTCGGTCCTGGCACTTTCCCGGTGTGAAAAGTCACATTGTTAGGGATAGCACCTATAAAAAACAAAAGCGTTAAATTGAATATACTGTATGGATATATTCACTTTCTATGTTTAAGCAGACAAACCCGATTTATTCAAAACAATCAGAACATTGTATGTCTCGCCAGGCAGGAGGCCAGTGATATCTGTTGAGACGGTTGGGTTGTCCGTTGTCACAGTTTTATTTACAGCGACCTTGCCGTTGCCAATGACGATTATGCGATAAGTCTGCAATAGAATTAGAATCCGAATGTAATACAAGCAATAACATAATTTTAAATAAAATTTTCGGAATAATCAACATCTCCCTCCCCTTTTCCCTAAATTATTCAAAAGACGAGGTGCGAAAGATAAGAGAAGGTGCCTATGAACACATTGACTTGAGTTCGGACTCAAAGTCGGGGTGCGTATTATACACAGGAAATTACGGTACTTTTTCAAAGGTATTGTAGAAGAATTTAAGAAGACTGGTATAGGTTAGGAAACGTGTAATGGTAAATCAATGTTAATCAATTCAAACCAGTGTCTTGAATCCACTATTAGCAGGTCCCATCCAGTTGACGGTAGCTGAAGTGAGGTCATCATTCTTAGTGACGTGGATGTGCCGCGGTGCCTCGGTCGGGTCAAATTTGGGGCTGCACTGGTATGGATCGCTGAAGATTCCGAGGTATGGCTCTATGACTCGTACCTGGTTGCACAATGTTATTTAGTGACTGCAACTTACGATATAACACATCAAGTGATCTAACGAGGATTAAATAATTTGCCTGTCCGTTACACATCATTAATATAGTACAATTCATATGGATCATTAATGATCAGTAATACTGTATAAAGGAGTTGATGTAAAAATCTCCATGGAAAACCTACATTGAGAATAAATTTCCATGCCTGATGCAAAGCTTGAAGGTATTTCTTTATCTGATTTATTACCTGGAATATCTGCTCTTCATTGATGGGCAAATTAGTAATTAGTGTTGTATTCGTGCCATTCACCCGTTTGGTTTGCAGGGGGATTCGAATGTAATCCTCATTCCAAGATATCTGAAATAAATAGTTTGAATTATTAAATTAGGAATTTACCAACATCAAACACTCACGTTTGTGTATCAACTACACTACAACTACACGTGATATGGAGTCTATTATTCGAATACAAATTGGTGATTAAACTGTATTCTAAATGCTCTTGCTGTAAATGCAACTTTACTCTTATAAGCTAATTTGAAATGAAATATTAGCAGAAATTATTTGAAAATTCAAAAATTGTTCTTTCATCCTTTTAAAATTAAAAATTACTTTACACTCCTTTAATCACCAGCTTGAGTGATCATGTTAAACAGGTATACCTTTTTGTAAGCAAAAAAAGTCACCTGACCTCATACTTAAGAGTCTGTGGGTGAGATGACTTCCAAGTCAATGTGACACTCCGTGTGGAACTTGCTGTGCAATTGAGAATTGTCGGTTTGTGTGGTCTAGAACCTTTGACCACCAACAGATACGATTTGGAGTAACTTGTTGTTAGTATCTCTGAGGAAAAACATTTTTATTACAGTGTTGCAACTCCACACTACTTCAATTTAGATTTATGCGCCATGTTTTTTTAATCGCTATGCATGCATCAAAGTTGATGTAATGATTAGGGTTGCACCTATTATTTGACAGATAATAATCGTTAATTGGCATATTGGCTATAAAACCGGAACAGGGCACAGGGAGGACGTAGTACAATGGCAATAAAATGTAGGAACTACAGTAAAATCAGCCTAATTCTGTCATCATATACTCTCAAAGAGTAGCTCCATAAATTGTGATTATAATATATTATATTATGTATTGCATACAATCAATTACAATACATAATTACAGAACGTAATCGGAAAAAGATAAAAAAGAGCGAACCTTTGGAAACAACAGCGATGCTCACTTCATAACTGGTGCCGGGTTGTAGTTTAACAAGTTTCAGTTCCATCTGGTCAGGTTTCCCAACTGCTAGAATTCTGTCGGTCATTGAGTTAGTTGACAACCTGACCCTAAAGTATATTCAAGGTATGTAAAACTTGTGGAATTTTTCAGAAGATTGCTTTGATCTCTAACTGGTTAAACTGATAATAACACACACACAGGCACTTAGATACAATCGTGGAACGATCAGAAATCCGAGTCATATTAATAATCTAAACTGTGGGATAAAAGTTTACTGGATAAAGAAATATTATGAATTGTGGTCAAAGTATTATTGTATAATTCCACTTATTACCATTTATTCTCAAAATTCTACGAATATAAAAGTCAAAAACCACTTACATGAAGCCGGATACAGGTATGTCTGAATGGTCTGCCAATGTCCACTGTACTGTTACGCTATTATTTGTTATATCCTTGAATGTAACGCTAGAAACTTTGACCATACCTGATCAGAATTGTATAACGCATACATTAGTTTAGAACAACACTAAAAAACGTAGCATCATAGTATATCTTACCGATGAGCACTTCTGTAGGTTTTGACCAGTCACTAGCAAAATTAGTATTCTTCACTTGCACGCTTACATTGTATTGTCCTGTCGGGACTTTCACAAGGTAAGAACATCGATCGAGACAGCTTCCAAAGTCGGTGAAGTTGTAAGAATTTGTAAGATTATTGATTTTAATGTAGTAACCTAGAAGTAAGAGCAAAACATTTAAATATAGTAATTCCTTGACGAACTTTAACCTCGAGGAACATTTTCAAGCCTTTACCTTTAAGTATTCCATTTACTTTATCCGAAGGCTTCCAAATTAAGTTTACTGACCCTAGCTCAAAACCTTGCACAACAACTTTGTGTGGAGTTGTGGGTTTTCCTTCAGGGGTGAAGTAGGTCGAGTTATAGCTGTATCTGTTTTTCCATCCAGGTAAATCCACTCCGTTTATTCTAAAATTGACCTGGAACTGATACTGCTGGTTGAATTCCAAATCTAAAAGAATAGTTTTCGGATATAGTCTTATTTTCCTTGCTTTTTGAAATAATTATGCGAACTAAGAATATAGTAAACAATAAGGAAAAACGAATTATGGGTAAAAAGTTTAATATCCACATTCGAAATTTAATACCACCCCGGCATTTTACCTGATATCACAGCCTTTGTTTCGTCGAGCTTAGCGACAACTGATTTCGTGCGGTCGTAGGATTCCGAGGAGTCTGCCGGAGCAATGATTTGATAGGATATAACATAATAGCTGTTTGGCCACAATGATTTGGGAATCATGCTTTCGGGTTTGGACCATGCAATGGTCACGCAGGCATGAGAAGGTTTGCATTTGCTTGCATCGGGCTTAACTCCTGTCACCCAGGCTGAACTTCTATGTTTCTGGATGAATGGAGGCATAAAACAATAATAAAACATAAAAAGCTTAACACAAAATATAGGAGTGTGCCAGTTTTTGACTCATTCATGGTTTCGTAGTATGTACAGTGTAAAATCACAAGTTATAATCATTGTAACCGAACATTAATGATAAAAAACAATGAGAGGAAGGGTCAGGTCATATATTAGGAGAGTAACAATGCAGTTAAAAATATAATGCTGTTCATGACACCCAAACTCGATTGCAGTGAGATATTACCACTGCGATCACAATTCCTGTGCTCAATATACAAATAGTTTTTGCTTACGGGAGAATATTAGTGATAGCGTTGATAGTCAGTGAAGTGGCTGTAATAGCCTTGCTTACATTTTGGAAAATACATGATTAACATTGCAAAATAAGTATGTATGATTCTTTGAGTAATATTTTTACATGTTATTATTGCATTAGAACACCAGAATCATATTTATTACTACTTCTCAGAGCGTGATGAAAACTGAGCTAAATTTAATTTATGTAACTGGGTTTCTTCTGCAACTGATTAAGGATATAATCCTATTTTATCCATATCTATTTCAACACATAGCTATAGTTTCACCTTATAATCAACAAACGACTGGATTAGCAAGTTATCATAAAAAAATGTATGTCAGCATATACTTACATAGCAAAGCAATTCATCAGATTTATCAGGACAGTCTATATTCCAATCGCACTGTTGCGTAGCTTTGATGCTGTGGCGGTTACTCTTGCACAGTACGTACTAAAAATCAGATCAAAATATTCACAAAATTTTCCTGAATAGTTTAACATAAAACTACCTTATTTTAAAGTTTATTTTGCGAATATATATCAACCGCATTATCCATTAAATTTCATAAGCGCATTAAGCAGATACCCACCGATTCACCGGTAGAATTCCTACAGTTTTGCTCGTCAGACTTATCCACACAGTCTGGTTGGTCGTCACATATCTTGGTCTTGGGTATGCACTGTTTGCCATCAGCACATCTGCAAATTCAGACAGTCGTACATAAAAAGATGTAACATAGACATTTTTCTGAAACATCAACCGATAATTGAAAATAACAATGAATCACAGATATCGAAATTCCTAGCAATACACAATACAGGTGTTAGTGAATTTTTCTTACTGTTTTATTATTATAACTATGTGTATTCTTATTGTGATAAATCTTAAGCAAATTATTCCATATATTTCCCGAAAAGCTACTTTAACCATTTTAACCATAGTCATAATCATTTATTAGGAACTTGATTTGAAATATTAGTGTCTACCAAGGAAAATAAAAGAACTGAAAGTTAGCTATAATCATATACGAGTTTTTTTTTCATTCAGAAGACTGACTTGAAATGAATCTTGGTCAAACAACTGACGGCAGGAATGAACGTTGGACAAGATATCTCATCGCTAAAATCCAGACAGTCATCGAGCCCGTTGCACATGAGAGTTTTCAAGACGCATCTACCATTCTTGCACCGGAACATAGCTAGGAAGACAGTGGCCGTTATTAGGAAATATACACAGCTAATCAATAAAGTTCATTTAGCCTCATTCTCTTAGGAAGAATGATTAAACTCGAATTCAACACAAGGTAATGTCCTCTAATAATACTATCTTGTTGCTAAAATTGCAGATTTCAAAGAACATGGCTACTTACTTGAATTAGCACAAGGAGTATTACAATTTTTTTCATCTTCGTTATTTCCACAGTCATCGTCTCCATCACACGTCCACCACTGCGGGATGCACTTTGTCTTCGCTCCAACTCCACATGTGAAATGTCCATCATTGCACTGAGGCGGCGGCAGTGTGGGTACAACGTGACTTGGCCGACTGTCGTTCGAGAGACAGTGCGGTACGCCACAGTATTCCCACCTGCGTGTACATGTACAATAAATTCAGCAAACTATTAAGTCAATCTCGCTATGAATTTTACCGAAAACATTTTTTGTTCAGAATTAGATCTAGATCTTCACCTGACTTTAGGATCGGTGGTATAGCACCACGGACCGACAATGTCAGCATCCGGATTCCGGCAGTAATTGTTGTTCGAATCGGCAGGCCAGTAATGCGGCTTATGAGGTAGGTCACTAGACCACTTCTGGCATGTCTTGCCGCTCTTTGTGTAATTTCTTGTACCTGCCACATAACAGTGGATGGCAAATCAGTGAACAGCACCACAAGTACACAAAAAAATGTATTTCAGAGTTTTTTGTTATATCATTACCGGTATAGTCGGTTCCACTACCAGTGTAGCAGCTTGGGTGGTTTATTATGGAGCTGAAACCAGGGCAGTCACGTTCCTCAGACCAGTCACCGCAGTCATTGAAGCCGTTGCATTCGAGAAAGAATGGAATACATATTTGGTTGTTACACCTAGAATAAATGCTTTATATAATGAATTGAATGAGGAAAACCTAAGTAGAAAATGTAGAACCTTCCACATTGTATATCAAGACAAGGGTACCTCACAATAATGGTCACACCTGAATTGGAAAATTGTACTGAAGCATTCATAGTTTGTGCTGGAGTTCGTGGATATCAAGTCGGGGCAGTCAAACTCATCGCTGTGGTCACCGCAGTCATTAGCGCCGTCACATTTCCAAACCACGGGAACACACACCTGATGTGTATGGCATTGGAAGTCTTCATGTGAGCAAACACTGGAAAACTGTGTTGTGGTTGTGGTGGGTGCAGTTGTCGTGGCTGGAATGAAATTTTGTGAGAAATTAGAACATGAATATGGTCAGAAATCCAGTAGAATTGAATTTGTGGATACAGGACAAACAACATAATAACAACATACTCAGTGAAATCGCTGGTAATTTTAAGTTAATTAGGTGATAAACAAAGATCACAGGTTGTGGTCAAATTTTAACAATGATTTATCTGTACTATTTAATTTATCATGAGTTTTCAAGCACTCTGAATACGTTGAGTAAGTAAATGAAGTATATAACATAAATATTGCAACAGAAATGTACAAACTTGTGATACTGGTGCAATTTTTTTCGTCAGAACCATCATTGCAGTCTTCGTCCCCATCACATCGCCAGAAAAGGAAAATACACTGCTTGGACGAGCATCTAGAAAAAAGTGGTCAAAAATTGAATCCAACAAACCAACATGACCTGAATTAGAACAGAGTTTATCAGCTGGGTTAATTTGATTGAATAGGCCAGGATAAGAAAATGACAAGGGTGCTAGGCTAAAGCAAGGTAATTTCCAACCACTCTGAACCAGATAGAAAAAAGAAAAACATATTGATTCAAATTGCAATAAGATCTAAAGCAACTCACTGAAAATGATAGGCGTCACACTGAATGGATGTACATTTCTTTTCATCACTGTTGTCTACACAATCGGTTTCTCCATCACACAGCCAAGAGATGGGAAGGCACCGACTCCCATACAGTCTATTAATAATAAAAAAGAGTAGCTGATTTAGAACTCCTCCCCAACTGAGGTGTCAAAAATACAAGACATACTTAGTCTGGCATTTTATAGAGTTCAAATCATCACAGGTTTCTGGTTCCGTCTCATTACAGTTATTTTCGTCAGAGTAATCACCACAGTCATTTTCTTCATCACAAACCCAGCTGAAGATGAATTGCATGAATATTAACTTATAATCCCTCAAATCACAAACAGGATCTACAGATATAAATGAATAAAACAAATCTTACCCTTTCAGGATGCACATGCCGTTGTGGCATTGGAAGTGAGTAGTAGTATTGCACGCGACGACAGCACAATTCTTTTCGTCTGACTCATCGACGCAGTCGGTCACGCCATCGCAACTCCACGACTTCTCGATGCAGAAAGAGGAGTTGGCGCATGGAAGGTAGTTAGCTGTTATAAAATAGTCATAAGAAATTTCCTTTGAAAGTTCTAATCTACAGAGAAATTGAAACTTCTGGTAGGATAAGCACAATTGTATATTCTCAAGAAACAAACGTAGTATTATCACAAAAGAGTTACCAAAATAAGCTAAGGCAATGTGAAGTCAGTGACAAAAATAGGAATAAAGCCATTTTTCATGAAACGAGGGCCCAAAATAGTTTCGTAGTTTAAACTGAAATTCAAAAATAGAACACTAACTTGGACAGCTGTTGTAAGGACAATTGTCCTCATCGGAGTTGTCATCACAATCGAATCCTTGGTCGCATTTCCACATGGCCGGAATGCATTTTCCGTTGTTGCATTTGAACTGGTCTTTCCTGCAGGTACCCGAAGAAGGCTGAGAAGGCAGTCATGGACAAATCAATGAATTAAACACAACAGATAACGAATTTTAGCATGCCTAACATAGCAGGATTGATGATAAGAGAATTACTGTACCTCACATTTTCCATTCCTCTCAGTCTCCCCCTCCCGGCAAGAACATTTTTTAGAAGACGAGCTGTCATTGAAATTGATGTTATCACACAAACAAGTGTCCTTGATACCCTAGTGAAAATTAAACAACAGAAATAATCAACTCACCGACATTACATATAAACTAACACTATGAAATTCACTTCATTACTACTAAACAGTTACCTTATTCTCTAAAGGCAAAGGAAGACATAGAAATTCACAGCCTGACGTCTTGTTGCCACATTTATTCAAGTAAAACTGTGAACTTTGACGAACCAGCTGCGATGAAAAAATTGCATTTAGAAAGAGTAAATAGGAATAGACTACAATTCTAATAAATCAGAATAATAAAAAAAAAATTAAAGAACTATCATCAGTAGCCTCTTGCAAATCACATTATGATGTCTACATGCAAGTAACGAAGTGGATGGTAGTACTGGTAGTACCTTAGAATCTAACTTTAAAATTAATGTTCGATCTCCTCAAATACAAGAAACGCACATAAAGCTAGTACTGGAATACTACATTATTAAATACACTGAATACTACCATACTACAGCCTCAATTGCTTGAAAATTTCTTGTTCTATATAGCTTATCCTATTTTTCAAAGTTGTATGATTCTAGGTGATGAAAATACCGAAGGAAACCTTTTTTCACAATGAGCACAGGCTTCTTTTAGGCTCTTCAAAATAATATAGTTTTCTATATCAAGAGCTTACTTTAAAAGCGCCAACGTTCTGAAGATTCAGGGCAACTGTGTGATTTCTTCCGAACTCAAACTTATCCCCGCTCTGTATATCGCCGGTGCTTCTCCAGTAGTAAACGAAGTTCTTGAATGTGTCCAAAAACATAGCTTTGTTATCTGTCAAACAGCAGCAAGGTTATATATTTTTTTACAGGAATATAATAGCAACAACAGTGCATGGACTGACCATCATGCAAAGTCCTGTGATTAGTGCTGTCAAGGTCCATGCTGACGATTCTTGTGTTGTAGCCTCTCGTTATGAAATAGATTTTATTGGCACCTGTGTCCAACACGAGAGAGCTAAAGACTTGGCTGTAGTAAGAGGAGTACAGTACTGTCGCATTGGACCCGTCGAGATTAGCACGAATGATACGGCTGTCTGTACATACTTGGTAAGTGCAATCATCTGAAAAAAGGGCATGAATTAGAACATTTAGCATGGTTATGATACAATGCTATGTGGAACATGGCTGGTAAAAGGTGTTTAAAGTGAGTTGCATAAGTTCAAGATATATAGTTTAAAATTTTACATAAGCATACCGATATTCTCCAGCATCCGCCCTTTGAAGCAGCGGCAGAGCTTGGACTCGAATATTTATTATTATTCACTACTATTAGATATGACAAGATTACAAGTCATCACTTCAGTTAAGGTACTGTACACACTATTATTCACTTATTTATGTAGCTTTTAATAAATTTTATAACACTTAGAATCAATGATACTCTTTATACACATAATATATAATATATAGATTAACTTACATACATATACTTTATTTTCTCTATTATATTAGTGAGTGAGGGTGTCAATATTACCCGAGCTATTTCGAAAGCGCCGTGATTTAGGAAACTTCAAAATTGCTGTAGGTATTATAAAAATCTACAATTGCTCAATGTTTAGCTCTGCATTGATCCATATATAGTATAGTTCACAACAGAACATTACCTATGTAGAACATCAAGCCTTTTTGCGGGTATAGCACAAGCGAAGTTGGTTTCCTGACAAATGTCGAGTTCATCTGTAGTTCGCGAGTGTATCGTGTGTCAAGATTCATGACCTTGAACTTCGTGCTTTGACCTTCGACTACCCAGTACAAATTCCTTGATTCCCAGTCAAATGTCATCAGCATGATGTTTTGCGACTCATTGACGATAATCTTGTTTTCTATTCCAAGTAAAAGAGAATAAATAAAAAGTTTCTTCAAAAAGGGAGGTCTCAACGGCAGCCAAGATGTGATATTTAAAATTATTGGTATGAGCTTATTAAGCTGGAAGGATAACTATTATTAATAGCTATTTTCTGAAGTCTCCTATATTAATTGTAGCACTATTGTAGTTTATGGAGAATCCATAAGGATTGCTACGTGGGTGTAAAGGCGTATAAAGTGAAATTGGAAAAACATTTTCACAAGAGTTTCAGGACTCACTGACAGGAAACGATTTACCATTTTCAATAGTGCCATTGAGACAAAACCTCCTAATCCTGTAGTTTTCAGTAAAATAGACACAGTTAGTCGCGTATTCAAAGTCAATATTTGATATGCCGGACGGATAGGACAAGCTGATCGGTAACGTGTCGACTTTTTCATTTGAGAGGTCGATGCGACTGATTCCTTAAAAAAATACAATAATTTTCGGTCAGGTTTTTTTATTATTTTGTTTCTGCCAAGTAATGATTTTTCTGTATTCTTGTGACGTCATGACATTCTGCGTGTGCTAGTCATCTCTGTCACATATAGACGGAAATTACCATCGCTACTACAACTAGCAATTCTGTAGATCTCAAAAGTCAAACAAAGAATTTAGAAGTGAACTAGGTATTTTAGATAAAGCATATGAAAATCACTGGAATAACTGCAAGGGAATTTGGTCACGAGGAAACAAGGCACAGACAGAAGAAAATACTCCCTCAACATACCAGATGAGCTGGTCACAAGAATAAAGGCCGATTCTTCAATCCAGGGACAAGGTTCATCCACAGCACCGAGATGGTTTTCAGTCTCGCCACCTCTACACTGGTCCCCGGCCAGTTTTTGGTAACCTTTCGTTCTTTTGTATGTCTGACCACTACGACAATTTGGAGGTATCTGAAAGGAACAATATTCCATTTATTACGCGCTGTGAAAACGTCATCTACATACCTAGGGTGACTTACCTCGAATGGGTCTATTCCACTATTGGGGTCTCGAACACAGCGAAGAGAGTATGAAACAGGGAGATGGAAACCCCTATCGCATTCGTAGTCTAGTCTGGTGCAGCGACAGCTTCGGACTCTTGTCGGACGGTCGAAATCTCTTCCATTATAACAATTGTGACTGAACGACTAAAAATGAAAACCTCCATCAATATTTTATTTTTAAATTCAAGCATATTTTTGACGAGCAATGATTTTTCTGAATTGATATGACGTCATCACATAAATGTTCCATCCTGCATGAGCAAGTTGTTTCGGTCGCATATACACGGAAGTTACGGTCTTACCTAACTGTTGGAAGTTTACATTAAAAGATGAAATTTTCATACGGGTGACGAAGTGACCTCTTTGATGCGTGATACTATATTTACTTTTTAAATTCTATGCTAGGAAGTCATAGTTACGCATTCGAATACTGTACTATGAATGAATCATCACAAACACTAGACTCCACGAAGCCTGTTCCTATTGTTCTCTATGGTTACCATGCTCTTTCTTTCAAATGAAGTTCGGCTGCCGAGAAGACACTCTATTCCGTGTTCATCGCTAGGGGACCATGTTCGATATTCGTATCCATAACAACGTCTACTAAATGTGCCCATGAGATCGACCTGAGTGAGAATGGCACCAGCAAAAAGTGGTAAATCGACATCGAAGTCATAAGCCAAGCATAAGCTAATGAGAAAATATTTACCTGTGCAATAAGCCAAGAATTACCATTATCATTTGTCGCACCGAAAATAGTAAAAACCGTTGTAATTTCACCCGGCTCTGTCATCAGTCCGTATATACTAATTTTCTCCTTGTAAAACGTTATATTTGACCAGGTTTTTCCTTTATATTTGAAAGAAAAATTTCATATAAATATTTCATTTAATAATCACCGTTAGGGCTAAGCAGAAAATACGATTGAAAATCAGAATATCTATCTATTATATGGTTTTTAGCTATGGAATAATAGCTTCTAATCTTAGTGTTGATATATCACTATCATAACATTGAAGTTTCGAATAACAATTTTCAAAACATTCACGGCTTGGTACAGCAATCAGAATTAAGTGAAATTAACTGGTTTTGAGTTTTCTTCAAGTTTTTTATATTCAAAACATGGTTTGTACAACGATAGTATTACCTTCATCTTTAGAAAAGAACAGAACATTCGTTTTTACTGATTTTTCTACTGCTGCAATGATAGCTCCGTGATCTGACCAAGTATAGAAATGATTTCCAATAAGAATCTGCAGAAAATAATCAAAGTACAAATAGAATGATAAGAAAAAGGTGGTGTGATTACTAAAACTGATGGGTGAACCGTAACTGTTAATTACATGGTGCAATTAAGAACATAAACTCTCAGCTACATACAAACAGTGATCATAGCATAACATATGGAATACTAACTGCTACCAACAACATATACGACGAAGACTGTCTGGCATTTTCAAAAGAGTTTCAATAAAAGAACATAGGTATGAACCTGAGCCCAATCCTTCCCGCCACTCGAAGAAAAATAAATGTTGACATGCTCATCTAATTTGGTTCCAACGTTCCCCGTAGCCAATATGTAGCCAGGTGCAGACGGCCGAGACATGATCTTAGAATAGCCATAGTTGGTGGCATGACTGTACTCATGTGTGAGATGCAAGGAACAACCTCTGAGACAGAACAGGATAATCAAAATGCTATTTTACCTAAGCATATACATAATTGATGCAATAATTACCCAGTTTTGCATAACTCCGTCTCAATGCTACTCTGGAGCCTGGGAGTCGCTAATTTTTCCCATATCGCTCCCTTGTCGAAGGTGATCATTGTTTGCATTGAGTCACTATCGTACAAGCCTGTAGCCGGGATAATTTTGCCAACGTTTGCAATGAAAATGGATCGTAGTCCTTGTACTTTATGAATGTCAACAAAACGTTTACTTTTCCAAAGAGATAGCCTGGAAAGAGGAACAATAATTCCATGGTATACTGTTCGTTTTTATATTGAATATCAGAATTCAATTCGACTAAGGGAAATTCAACATGCACAGGAACAAAATATTTTCTCATTTTTATCAGACAATACATACAAATACAATGGTTTCCAACAAAGAAATTATGAACAATAGAAGTCACATGAACATGGGAATTCTGTGTGGTAAGCAAATCCATCTGCTGGTGCTCAATAAAGAATGTTATATGATATTTATTACCCCCGACAGATGGTCAACCAAATTCTGAAAATTTATTGATAATAGAAATAACAGATGAAGTGAGCCAAATGAATACAATAGAAATAATCTCGTTAAAAAATTGGAAAGTGGGAAAGAATACGGTAGCTTTAGGAATTCCAAAAACGATCACTTGGAAGTAATCTACGAAAAAGTAACTGATAATTGTAGCAAATGAATAATCCAAAAATTACTAAACTTATCCTATTCAAATTCTTCAGTTTAATATTTCCCAGTTCTTACACTCTGTAGGTAAGTAAAAAAACATCCCTTACATAAAATCTTCTGCACCCACTCCATCCGGATTGAAATATGTTACGTTCGCAAGAGAAAGGGTGAAGTCCACTCTGTTTGGTTCGGAAATGTACAGGTCCGAGTGGCCGTGTTGATGACTGACCACAACCATAATCTGTTGGTCAGCCGCGTCGACCACGAAGAACTCTTTTTTAGGGAGTTTTGTCGGAAAGTTGGCAACGACAAAGGGAGAATGACTTGTGAATGCAATAAGTAGATGATAGTCTCCATCTACGTAAAAAATATATATTTCGATTTAAATGATATTTTATTGCAACTATACAATACAGTATAATACAATAATACTAATAGAGTAAAATTCCATCACTAAATGTTTATAAATTGAATTGCAAGCAAAAGAGCAAAGATTTATGAAATACCCTACTGGCAGATAAAGAAAAGTTAGGTAGACTTACTTTTCTTGCCGCTTCTTGTGGCAAACAGTGAATTGTTTCGTATCGCAAACTCCTCAACGTTGGATATCAATACTTCTCGCAGCGTGTCTGCCTCGAAGTAAGTTTCGGTCCTCAATATGCTAACTTTTCCAGAAGGTTCCACTCTCTCAACATAGAGACTGTCAATATTATAGCTACCTGAAAAAGGAGAATCAAATGCATTATGAAAATATTTAAATTTAAGAGGCTTGCCACTAAGTAAAAGTTTAGAACCAAATCAGTTTTAAATAGGACTCGGTATAGTGACTTGGTAGCTTACTTGCAGCTGTGTAGGGCCAGTACGCATGCTTGACATGCTGTTGAATCAGTTTCCAAGTGGCACCAAAGTCTGTTGACAACCAGAGGGCTTTATCCGTTGAGTTTTTATCGTGGCCGAGAACGTGAGATACCTTGTCAGGATGAATGATCAGGGAACTGGGCACAAAACTAAGTGGACTAGATTTCTGCGAAAGTAAAGGTGAATGGTAAGAAGCCTACTGATGCAAAGCATATATGGAACTTCAGTGAACGAAAAAGACTAGGCAACATGGTGTGTTACCAATCAAAAAAAGTAAAACATTTAGATAGACATAGAACTGGTTAATTAAAGTTGAATTGTAAATGGAACATTGGTATCCACATATATAAAGTTGTTCCGTCTATCATGTGTGTGCCCTTTCTCTATCCGAACGAATTAATTTTCACTGTAACTACCGGTAATTTTGGGCATGGCAGGGTAGTTTTGCTAGTATCTCTATTTAATAGAAAATTAAATCGCCTTCGAAAATTTCGTTGAAGATCAAATAAATCTTTCAACTAATATTCCAGGAAATCCAAGGCATAATACTAACATGTATTGTCCGTCCCATATCCGTTGTTGTATACAATCGCTTCTCATTCACATCCACGAAGATGTATGAAGCTATATCACTGGCTGAGTGGTAGAACTTGCTTATCGTTCCTGAAACATTCTTGTTCTGCAAAAAAAGTGAAATCATGACATAATAACAAATTATTTATGAACATAGATAGTGCTTGGCCAAGCACAAGTCGATTGTTAAATTTTATGCAATTGCAGTATTTATTCAAATGAAAGGATGGCACACTACTACCATACAATTAGAGAGCTCTGAATAATTCATCTCCAACAATTTAATATATTATCATAGCATATTGAATCCAACAATTCGGTTGACAAGAATGAAAAAGAGCAAAGAGAATAACACTTTTCAACCAAATCATATTGAAATGACCACATCCAACCGCAGAATGAAATGAACCCGTGCTGCATATAATAGACATGAAATGTAGTTAGCAAATTCAAATGCTGCACAACAATATGCCAATACATATTTCACAACAAATAAATATTTCGCTTAAAAATGGAATTTACCTGGATTAATCGAAGACGAGCATACATATAAAAGCAAAGTCAGTAAATAAACAGGTATGCTCTTTCATTTTACACTGTATTCCTATCTGTTGGAACATCACTGAAGTGAAAACAACACGGATATTCGGTTTCAGAACCACACAATACAGTCCAATTAAGGATCTCATGATTACTGTATAACGTGAGAAAGAAGTGTTGTATCTAATATTTAAAGGTTTATACTTGTAACGCAAAATGTTTGGTGCACATTCATTGTATCAACAGAAATATTGAACACATCATACCAGAGCCATACCTTTATTTGTAGAGAGGAAAGTATTCATATCAACCGAACAAATTTGTGATATTGTATTCACCATAAGGATTAAAGAAGGAAGGTAAGGAACTTGATGTGGAGTAAATTATTTACCAACGTTTTCAAGAAAATATATAATGTAAGTTTGCGAATGACCAAGTTGCGATTGCTTCATAAACCATGTTAATTTCAAATAAAGGCTGGTTCCATTTCAATTCACTATTCAAATGCTTTTCGTGAAGGTATTTATGAAGTGCGATTTATAATTCTGAAGATTAAAACAATTCACTCAGGCAATTATGATAATCATGGAAACGTTGAATAGAATGCATATAAATGGATCCAAATACAACATAATCCATTTATACACAATTGGTGATAATAATAACCTAAGGTGTGGTATCTAAAAATAAGCAGTTTTTGCTGCACATTCCTAACCGCACACATACTCTTCACTATTGTTTCCACTATTTTTAAATCCCATAACCCTTGTTTTATTTTGATCCTAAAATTCTTGAAACACCATTAAGTACACAATTAAGTAACGAACCGTGTAACCTCATGAAAAAGTACCAGTTCCGTTAACCTAGGAAAGGATCTAAACGTTACGTTTCAACATTTGACCGTCATTACCACTTGCTCATCGCAACACTACGAGGAAATCAATGTATTGGCCGGAACTTGGCATGAGTAACAAATGACATTTCATAATACAATGAAATAGTGAGCATAATGTCGATTGAAATATACTGATAATGTAATGGAAAAAGCCTCATTATTATTGGCCAATTTCCACAAATTTGAAATAAAATCTATGATGACGGAACGATTTCACAACAAGCGAATCCATTGCATATAAATATATATATTTGTCTACTTATCTATCTCCCTAACCAAATATATAGTGACTGATGCTTTAGCCAGTTAAAAAGTTTTCAAAGCCACACTAGACTTGCTTCTCAGTAAATTCAACATAACAGGCTATATGGAATAACAATATTTAACTAAGTAAAAGTCTGAGTATAACCAAGACCTTAAAATTAACTTTGAAATACATTGCAAAATTCATTTCTGGATTACATTTCACACTTGATGATTGCATGTTTTATAATCGACTGGCTTACATTGTGAAGTTTAGAATCTAAATCATGGATATAATCTTATTTTTACTGATAAAATTTCCAGGCCTTGTAATAACTGTTGAGAATAATCCTGATTGGATTGCAGTAAATCTTTTATCTTCACAAATAATAGTGAATAATGGTGATGAAGTAGTGTAATCACAGAGCTTAGGGAAAGGTAATTTGTTCACTAATTATTATTTTATCTTTGTGTAAATCTCAGTAATATTAACAAATTTTTATGAAATGAGATTAATGCTATGGCCCCAACATTTGCAGAGTGTTGATAATATACAACTAAATTCAAAGCTTCCAGCAACGTAAGAAAGTTCCGTATCTCTACTTCGAAGTGACAAATACAAAATACTGTAAGTAAATAAATCCATTGTAGACAAACAGCGGCACACTAAGACATAGATACAAAGAGATCAAGGCTGCGAGTTCAAGGAATTCAGATTAATCATATTTAAACTATCCCTCACAAGGCGTTGAGGTTAGCTATTCCAATCACTTCTCTACTGCAATTTTACAGTAGTTACTGTTCGAAGGATTAACAGGAAGTCTGACAAACACCAGCTGAATATTGAATAGATATAATACAAAAAAAACAGAAACAAAGCCAAGGGCCGTTACACATGTATTGAATTCCCAAAATAGATCAGAAGACAAGTATACAAAGCCAAAAAAAAGGGAACAAACCAACCAAAGTGTATCTGCCAACTGTTGTACAGTGTTTGTGTTACTACCATAACTGTCACAATTGGTACTTGCTCATTTTGGAGTGTTTACATGTTCTTAATAAAGAATATTAGATGTGGAACTGTCGGTCTATTTCAGGCTTTCTCAATAGTGGGGGAAATCCCATCCAAGGGAGTCAAAGCTGCAAATTAGGTAATTAATATAATATTCACTCAGTGTCAGGAATTTCCTGCATAATTATGTAAAAGAAGTAATTTCATGCCCGTACTGATTGCAGAACTTCACTGCAGAACAAAAAGCGATACTATCATTGAACCAACCTGAAATTTGACACCATAGTCATATGAAAAGTACACATTCGATTTCGTGGCGGTGTCATCAACGTCAGCATTCTTCGTTAAGACAACAATCGCAGGACTTCCTTTCCCAGCCCAGTGAATGATCATTTGTCTTAAAAAAACAGATAATGAAACTCTTAAGGTAGAGCTTTATTAAGATGATACTGCGAGTTTAATGACACTCTTTAAGACTCATTAGGAAAATGAATGGAAACGGAAAAGAATGTACACTATGATCTATCTGAGTTTCAATGCTGATATAATGTATGCGTATTTACTGTTACTTCGTCAAGTTATCTCTTTATACTTTCAATTTTCATTGAATAGAACAGTATTTCACATGACCATACTTACATATCGAGATAAACTGGTTAAGTATGCTTTGTAAGTTGAAAATCTTTGCAATGAAGGAGTATAACCAGAGTCTACAAACTTCAATCAGTAAATAATGTCTTATTATAAACAGAAACTGGAACTGATGTTTGACATGTACATAAAGTATGCGAAAACCTGGAACAACACAGCCTAGAGGCAAACTACTATGCAGGATTTGAAACAAACCAGTTTCAAGAATATATTGTTTTCTGAAAGTTGGATAAATGGTCCAGTACCTGTACTTAAAAACTATTCATTCATTGAAAATGATCTAATTAGAAAATTGTTTTTTATTGCTAGTGAATATTGAGTACAGAAAGTAACAGAAATTGCATACATGTTTCATATCGGAACATTCTAGTTTGATAAATATGTCTTGTGTTTACAGAAAATTGCAGAAATGAGTAATACGCTCACAGTGAATCACATTTCTGTTGCTGGTATATCAATTTTTGTAAAAAAATACCACAATAATAAAAGTCCACAATGTTTGACTGAGCACTATCATACAGTTAATCACTACCACAATATTTTGATGCATTTTTACTTATTTAAATCAATGCCATAATACCATTATAGGTCTTTATGAAATAAGCTGGTAATATTGTTTTTAAATACTGCAATGTTTATAAAAAACGTATTGAAATGCATCAAAATATTCTAGTGATATCTGATATGCAAAACATCTAATCTGTAGTTAGTCTGTACACTGACCTTTCAGCAACCACACAACCATAAACACAACTCACCTTAGACTATCGTTGAGCTCATAGGTTGTAACATTTCCAGAAGTTCCAAGAGCCGACCGCCTCTTACGAGAAGGCCCGCCATCCCATCTTTTCATTTTGTCATCGACTCTGTTGACAATATTATTTACTTTGCTGCCTATTGTATTTGTTTTGGAGATCAACTGACTGTGCATATTTGAGAAAAAGGACTTCACAGAGGTTCTGAAATGATAAAAACTATAGTTTAATTATCGATAAACATCCCGTGAGAAAAATGAGGATGCTTGTCCTGAAGCTTGATTCCTAATCTGGCTGTATAGGAACACAGTAGATTAACAATATGGAATTTTTGTATGGAAAATATTACACTGAATGAGTGAAATTTCAGAAGTGGACTATCAAATATAATATTGTTCATTTTAACCTGAAACCCAGCAACAGTAATTCTACTTTTTTATCAAATCAGTTGTCACAATGATTTTGTCTTTATTCGAGTTAGGCTAGATTTGCTGAGGTTCAGTTAACACTAACCCTACCCCTCACTCAAGGCAGGATTCACCACTACTGTAAACTGGACCCTACTTGAAATAATTACTACATATAATATATGAAATATTGAAATATTACTGCAAGAAAAGCTATTGTTGATCTGCAATCAAACACACACATTGAAATGAAGAGGTTTTCTTATGATGGTCCCTGTACGACTCAAGTACACAAGTTCAAGTAGATTTAGTTATGGTTCAGATAGTACACAATACCATCTTCATGTTTTCAGCCTTTATAAGTTGTGGTGACATTACAAACTTTAATGCTGCAACACCAATTCATGACACTCATAGACCGAGGGAGAAGAGGAAAGAAACGGTAGAAAACACTAGATAGTCCATTATATCATTCATTTACAAGTGGGTAATTAGTGATATACTGAGGTGAGCGGTATTGTAAATTCACTGAAACTACATATTGCAGCGTACAACCACAAATTTAATTATTCCATCCTTAAGATAAATCATACTTACATGCCGGGAAGATGTTTAAGCTTATTTGAAGCTTCCTCTAATGTAGGCAAAGAGAACACATAATGACCGTCATCATCCGTGTATTCTGGACGATGGTCTTGAAAAAAGAGCCTTTGCGCGTTTGTTTCACTCGATAAAATGCATACAGTGAGGGAGATAATAGCTAAGGAAATGATTCTTGCCATCTTCTCAAGTTTACGTGCATGCAATCGCCCTTGCTAATGCATTGAGTCAGTCCGCGAATATATTCCGTATTTGATTGATTTCTCTAAATTTAGTCACCTACGCAAGCTGCTGTGGTTTTTTATTAATACTAAAAAATGGAATAAAACATAAATAGAGCGATGAGAACCATAAAACTGTATATTTAAGGTTTATAGGATAGATTTTTCAGATTCAAGTCATAAACATGCTAATGTATGCGGCGAAGCGTATAATGACGTCAAACAACTCATCCAACCATATGGCTCAATTGGCGAATCGACAAAACAATACATTTTTAGTATTCAAGGAACTCTATTCGTTCGAATTCAATCCATTCAAATAGTTTATACATATTTGCCATATTACAAATTCAATTACCATTCGTAATTCGTATCCTAATCATATGGTGTAATCCAACACTTTAGGCTTACAGTTATCACATCGGTCTAACATCAACAACTTGATAGGTCTTTAGATTTAGCCTGAAGTACTTCTGGAACCGGAAACATTTGTACTTTCTCTACATATCTTATACATTGCTCATTTACTGGCTACTAAGGCCAACTCCTCTTCCCTGGATAAACAGTACAACTGTTCTATATTGTGAAGAAAAGATGACACTTGCACTTATTTAATGTTGAGACATTTACCGTTAGTCTTTTCTTTTGTGCCACAATTTATTCAGTAAAAGCGTTACTGCGCATTTCGCTTCTGGGACTAGCTAAATAATTAGACGCACGAATCGAATTTCGTCATTTGTCATGTGGTTGCGGTGAAAATGCTTGAGGGGTTTAATGGTGATTAATATCATTTCGGCGTAATAGCGAAATGCGCCACTGCAGTACAGTATTTGTGTCAATAATTCTTTCTTCAGTGGTCTATTCGATCACTTGATTAAAGTGTCAGGAAATTTACTGTTAATCATTAACAAAAGTTTTCAATATTAAGTTGAATCTTGGCCAAGTTGACAATCCGACATTACTGTGATCAAAGCCTCCAAAAAAAGGGGTAAAATTCATTTCATTTGCAAAAGCACTGCTAATTGTAGTAACTATTAACGTACACGCTACGCTCGGTAAAAATTAAGCTATTATATCCTTCTTCATTTGAATCCGTCACTACGCAACTGCTATATTGTATCGATCTCTACTTCCTTTCCCATCACTGCTACTATAGTTACATACAAATACAGAAACCAGCTAAATCTGTATATACTATGCAGCGTTAGGCATTCTGCTATTCTCTTTTCTTCTTATTTGATGCGACGGTACGCCTCAATGGCACATCTTCTATTGTGCCATATTGAATTGTTTACTGTACGAGTTTATTATGCGGTAACTCCGATAGTGTAGTTGACAATAACTATAAATATTTAAATACAACACGATCACATGATCAATTTTGTAGAAGTATTGAATATTTTAACCCGCCAAAAAACGGATTATGTTAGTCGTATTAAAAATTTGAACGTTCTTAAATTTGTCAGACTCGACGGAGCTGCCACAGTAAGATCGAAATTACTACCATAATATGTGCTTAAAATCCCATCGCTCCCGGCAAAACATAAACCTGCATCACACTTCGAAAAACACGGACGTCACCACGTCGTGTATTGATGCAACATCATAATTGAGCAAATTTGAGGCAAAAGGCATAAGAATTTATGAAACATGGAACACTTACTCTAGTCAGCAATATTTCTTAATTTTCTATTTCCTATGCTAAAGCGTCGCCTTGCAGTCACCAACATATATAAGCAAGTAGTGGTGTTGCCACTGAGTTGGCAATATCCCACTCGACGGATATGTCAAGTTTTACATGTACTGAAGGAACCATTCGACGTTGTCTGATAAAAGTGCCATTCCCGCGTGTTCGGCAATATTTTTAAATATGAGAACGGAGTCTTTGAAAGAAGTAGGCGACAGACTGGTAACATAGTCACCTACATGGTAAAAACACAGTACAGTAAACCAGAATTGTGTAAAAAAAAGAGAATTTTTTGCGCAGTAATAATTCAATAAAGTTTGAATGAACTGCAGTAAAGGCGCTGTCCGACTTATGAACAAGTAACGTTCCTAGAAGCCGTTCATTAGTTAATTTGTTCGTAAATTCAAATTGCCTTAAGGGTGCCTTGAGCACTACCAGATTCTTGCTTTCTCACCGACCAAGTTCAAACACAATACCTCAAAAACAAACTACTGTATAGAAATAGGGGGAAAACAGAACCGCAGCGCCAAAAACTGACAAGCGTAACAGTTTGGATCAAAATCAACTTCATTGGTATCACCGAATGTTTGTAAGTTGGGGAGTGCCTGTATATTACTTTTAGAGAACTTTACCTGCACACTCGCAGTATTTGGACAAATTGGCTTGCTTCACGTTATTGCATTTAGTGCATGTCACGTCTTGTAAAACTTGAGCAACAGAAAAACGTTGCATGCGCTCGATCAGTCTCGTCTCGATCCACGATGTGTCATACAATGATCCACACGATGTACAAGACCACACTCTGTGATGAACAAAATAGGACAATAGCAAATGAAAATCGAATAGAAAATTGTACTTGATCAACGGGAATATACAATCAGTTTCACATTAGCCACTACAGATACAGCAACCAAAACCCTTACTAAAAATAAGGGCTGTGGAATAAAATATTGCCAGGCAATGTGTAGTGGTACACTGTTTATATTTAAAGCAATACCCATGTTAAAAACGATTGTAAAACTTACTGAAGACAGATCCAAATTATATATTCGAGAAATTAGGCTAACTACACTGCGGCATGGTTTGTACCCGTAGGCAGTCAGACATATATTAGGGATCCATTCTTAATTTTTATAGTATAATATATCAAGCTATTATAACTTACTAATTCAAACCGAATTAAAAACATTACATGAAAATCCCTAGTCATATGTGAAAACCAATAAAAAACTGAAATTGCAAAATCTACTTGCATTTTCTCGTCATTATCAGAATGCTGGTACTCTCTGCAGAGATCAAGGTTTCTGTAATGGTTGCACGAGGTACAGACAACTTCTGAGAGGACAAAGGATGCACATGGATCTTGCCACTCTGCAGCAGGTGAGAACACTCCGACACGGATTAGACGTAACAGGTTTCGTTTTAGTTGCTCGACCTTAACATCATAACAGGCAATTCCCATTTTGTGAAATCTAAACTTCCAGTCAAAGTGTGATCAAGTACTTTATTTAAGTGACATACCTGTGTAGTGATGTGAGAATCCAGGGACAAAACCTTGCATATGGCTTTGACAAATTCAAGAGTAGGATTTGTCAGCTCGAGATGGCTGCCAGGCAAGCTGGGAAATGCCTGGCTGCCAGTCTTAGGATCGCTGCCCACTTTTTTTGACATCTTCTGCACAATGCTGCACAAAAGCAACACAAGTGACTTTAATTTCAAAAGAAGGTTTAGTTAGATGTCAGCGTAAATGCTTTTTAACAAAAAAACTCAAGTTCATTTTGAATGATAAAAAAATTAATTTTTCGTTATTTATTTATATAGAATATTGGTCAATAAAAATGTATTTGTCACCTGAGAAGTTGTTGGGTCAATTCACCAGCCACGAGTTCTTGGGTGAACGTTACCACATGCTCAGTGATCGATGGGTCGCTGGGAACTGCATTGTCCTGGGACTGCGTTTCACCTCGACGTACGACTGGCGTTTGGCCAGGAAGGTGCAATGCCCTTTCTCGTTTAGTTTCCTGATAGACCATAGAGATGAAACCTACCAAACAAACGTAGTCAAAGTTTAGTCAAGATACAGTTAAAGTTTTGCTCCAGTTCTATTCTCGTCTCAAATCCCGAATAAACTTTACCTCCGACTATCATCTCAAAGCTGGTTTGTATTGCAGCTGCGTGAGGCAAGTACTTTGCCAATGTGAAATTCATTTCGATTTCATTCTGTGAGGAATTATCGTCCGACTGTTCTTCCGCGATGCTCTCATCGAACCGTACAGACCTGTTTCTGCATTTCCGAATGCAAGTCTGCTTTGTACCTACTGCCTTCTGAGATAGTCATGTCCACCAGTGACTCTATTTGATACAGATATACTGTGTTAAAATGAACTTACTCAACTTAGGTGACAATCCTCCAAATACAAAGAATTCAATAATATCAAGCAGCATGAAGAATCACCTCCTTTTTGGACTTGAGAATTCTGAATTTCCATGTTAGGAAGCTGACCTTTGATCCCAGCATAATTAGTATGGTCCAACCAAAGCAAATACACCCAGGCCTATTAACGAAATATTATTCATTAGAGCTAACAATATCCAGTGTTATGGATGGCAATAGCAATCATCACCTGAGTTACAGACATATCGATGGAATGGTACAAATCTTTCGAAGTTATCGAACTGCCCACATACTCAACATAAGCCAAAGAGTTCGCTACGGTTTTCTTCTTTGTGCAAAGTATAATGCGACTAAAATCAGCGTACACAATGTTTGCACCAAGTCGCTTAAATTCAGTGATGAGCTAAAGATGATGAATCAATTTATTCATCTTTAGTTTTACTGGTATGATAACCATCCTCCAGCCAATGAATCCTACATACAAATGGTCAGTGGAGGATCATCAGAATTCATATCACGAGGTATTTGCTGATTTTAAGGAATTATTTAAAAATCAACGAATGGATCCTGTTAATTACAGAACATACAATTCTATGGGGATCTTCTCAACTATAATTCCATACCTGAAGAAAAAGTTTCCTCATCATATTATGCAAAGTCTTATAAAGCGCCGGGTCATGCAACAACGAGGATCTGTTGCCAAGCCAGCGATAAAAATGGACCAACTGGAAGTCAGCAAGTTCATTACGATGCACGGACACGTCTCGGAGCCATCCTTGCACCATAGATTTGAGGATCCTGTAAATGTTTCATTTATTGTTTAAACTTTTGGCACGTTCATCGCGACTTGAATCAACGAAGCAACCTGAAGGTTGTTGAACATAGGACTGTGTCATCATAGCTGGCCAAGCTGTTCACCGCCGAATTCTGACCGCTCACAAGATCTTCCAATGAGGATTGCTGTATGACATCGAAACTTATGCCAGCACTGGCGCCACCTGATACACAAAAGTATTAAATATATTTTTAAGAGGAAGGGGAAATCATGTGTATCCATTGCTATGGCTGGGCTAACTTTGAGCTTGGTGGATCGAGAATTGATTAATTAGCTACCCTTAATTTCTGTTAGTTATTTCACTTCATGAAATTTTAGAATGATTAGATGACAAATCTGAAATGATCAACAACCTCACTATAAACAAAGCATTGAGAGAATAGTAAACCACCTTCTGAATATGAGTATCAACATACCATCAACATCATTAACATGATGGGACTGAATAATAGTATTCACAGCTAAAGAGGTCACTTCGAGTTCAACACACACGCTTGGATAAGCTCCAGTTGTGTTTATTTCGACCGAAGCATGTGATTGATCGTCTGAACCTGAAGAAACCCTAGTTAATAGTTTTAGTACATCAGAGAACAAATACCAAATTTTCATTCATGCATCCCTACCCAGTTTATTGTCGAATGCCTCCTTACCACCGAGGTCCGGTGACTCGGTTGGAGAGCACCAAAGTACATGGTTATGCTTCTGCAAATGTCTGAATACATAGTAGGACATTACACTATACAAGTATTTAGCTTAGTGTTTTTATACCAGTGCTAAAAATGAATTTAATTTTCTTCACCTTGCAAAAAACAAGTCAGCTACAAAAATGCAAGGATCTTCGGGGAGATTTCCGATAGGAACGTGAAAGTATCGACTGTATTCAAGGAGTTGAAGAATGAAAGATCCAGAATTGAGGAACTGTTGGATCATTCGGCGTGCTCCGACCTAGATCAACCAAGTATGATTTCATGGAACGTGCATGAACTTGCATATAAACCAGCAAAAATTCTTACTCTTTGCCAATCCAAAACCACATACAAATTGTGAGGCTCTTTGTTGAACAGCGGAATCATAGGAAAGTCTCTGCAGGCTGGAATGAATGAACACAGTTTGGACCCGCTTAACGGAGATTGGTATGCCAGAAATGTCGGGCCGCGACGCTCATTTTTGTATGTTGTTATGTGTCTCTGTGAACAACAGATGCAAACATTGAAACAGTAGTTTTCTTAGGGCTGAGGGCTATAAATTTAGTACGTTAGAGAATGCATTTCTTATTAAAACAAGACAACTGTATAGAGTTATTAGACGGTGCAAAACTGGTTTCTATATAACCAGGTAACATATGACCTTATAGCATGGGTCTGCAAACTACGGCGGGCCGCCTAATTTTGCATGATCTGTGAGCTGAGAATGGATTTAACATTTCAAAATTTGTGCAAGCTGAAGGTAGCTTACCTGAACCGCACTATACATATTCTTTCTGTCCTTCTCAATCCGGACCTCAAAAGTGTATTCGGAAGAAGGCAAATCACAATTTTGCGAAGAAGACTGAAAATTAGCATGTTCTGATCTAAATAAATAGAACAGTTTGTAATGTTAATAACTTTTAATGTTTTTTTTTATTCAACCTCTTGTTCCTATTCATTTATCAATATACAAACAATATAAATATCCTGATGCACTCTTTCGTCTCTTTTATATATTATTACCAAATTCATGTCAAAGTTGATACTTTGGCAATTCAATTATTATCCTAGTATGAGGTTATCAGAATCATACTTCAGCTTTGCAGATTGATAATAATGTTATTTTCCTCCTCTATATTACACATACTTATACAAAGATTGCATGTTTGGCATCGCGTTGGTACGAACAGTATCTACGACAAAGACGAAACATTTCTTTGTTGAAGGAATGAATAGTCCAAGCATTTGTTTGGTGCCTGTAAAAATAATCATATTTCATTCAAGATATTAGCCTATGTCAAATAGGAAAAAGAATAAAAATTACCTGATATGTGTTGATAAAGATAAATGTTTTTTATTGAATCTATTTCCATGTATGGGGTTTGAGCAACGCTCCTGAAATCGAGCTGGTCCAATTCGAATGTATCTGTGTCCAACCCGTTTAGTTTCCTAGCCTCCTGAAAGCAATTACGAACAAAAAAAATTATCAGCCCCATGTCCCCCATGATAAGAAGTTTGAGGGTTGATTTTAATACTGAAATGGGAGGCATACTGCAAATGCTGCCTTCAAATTAATAATATTATGATTTCCTAGCGAATGAAGAGAGAGAAAGAGATACATCACGTTAAGGTGTCTGCACATTTACTAGGGATGCATTGATAAGCAGATTGGCTGATTACTGATTAATTGTTAATCGGCAGAAAAAGCAGATACTGCATAATCCGTTCAATGGTCGATATGCCGATTAATCGGTGCAACCATAATATTTACATTGAAATACAGGATCAAGTTGAGTTATTTTAAAAACCAACAAAACTAAAATTCACTTATGTACTTTAGTCCACTCAAACTCATATATTGTAAGACTGAACTTACCCGCCGTTTGACACTGCATAAACAACCGATATTAACCAAAGCACGGAACTCCAGAGGGGTTTGCAACTCATAGACACCTTCTATATGAGGCTGTGATAGCTCTGCCCTTATGGCATGCCTGTGTTTCTGGTAATCTGGCTCTGGTATTTGATACTCATATAAATTTATTACAGGTGATGATCTGAAATAAGGATTTAATGATAGTAATTTAAAGGTATAAGTGAGTGGAACCATCTGTTCAAAATAGAAGGCAGGAAGATCTAGTAGAGTAGACTGCCATGCTTTGGATGATGATGAAGCAGTTATCAACTGTCAACTTGAATACTGACTGATACTGTCTGAGCATAATACATACCGTGGTAATATTCTGTTAACCTTTCTCCAAGTGTCACTTTTACCTTCCTTTGCAATTCTTTGATTGACATAGAATATTCTCGGCACATTAACCTAGATGATAGGTGAAGAGATCACAATAATAATCTTCATACAGGTAGCTAATAACAGAAAGGTAAAACAAAACATTTTGCAAGCTTTAATCAAACATCATATCCTATGGCCTGAAGTAGACTTAAAAAATATGAATGATACATTCTATTTTCTTATCATTGTGTAGTATTAAGTTGGAAAACATTCCCCCATTGCGATGCAACCCACCTATACAATTATAACTGTGAAAATTAATTACAACTTACTACTCGAGGAGTATCAATATTACCTAATACAGTACTAAGTCATTATCCTAAAATGTCTCAAGAATTTTTCTTGTAAAATTATTCAAATACAATGTAGAGTTTGTGAAAAATGTACAGAAACCATGCAACGTCCTGCGAAAGATGGAGCAAAAAGCATAGTTGTCGTAATTTTTTTTAATCTGCCCACTGATACTATCTTGAATTTTTTCATTACCTCACAATATACCTTGTTTGGCAATATATAGTGATTCATTATACGTTTGATATTATTTATTACCTTCAAGGTATGGAGCTCATGGCCTATCAAGGCAAATACCCTGAACTGTCCAGGATGACCGGTCTGGGTCAGCTGTACAATTTGCCATGGAGAATTGAGCACTGTTTGAGCTCGCTGTCTTATGAAACTACCTAGACCTGAAATATATAATAAAGAAATTTACTAAAAAGAAGACAAATAGTAAGTGGTGAGGTGGCTTGAATAATTTACTATTATTATTAAAAATAATAAACTTAATTTTACCAGCAGAAGGTGTATAACGTGTTTGAAATGTCTGCCCGTTCAAACTAGCATCTAATTTTGCTTTTGCATTCCTTTGTTTTGCCTGCCATTCCCATTTCTTTTTGTGAAATGTGATCCACTCTTGATGGTCAGAGTGGGTGCCTTTGAAGAGCAGAGAATTGTCAGGAGGTGATCCGAAAACTTCTCTCCAGGACTTGCTTAGATCCTGATGATAAAGTTGAAAAGATATTCATACCCACAAGAAACTTATAAGTCAAACATAACATAGATATGAAATATCACAAGGAAAATTAAGCTTACTTCATCAGGAACCTGAATTTTCCTCTTTTTAGTGACAGATGCCGTGATGTTCAGAGTATTGCTCTGACTCTGGTTGCCTCCTATTTCCTCAATGTCCTTTATTTCCCCTGATACGTTAACAGAGGTAAATATAGATGGTGTAATTACTAATTGTATGTTTATTGCCCCAGATTCGAGGATAAGAGATCCATACCATTTTCCTTGTCTTGATCGGTTTCTCCTTCACTCGAGTTTTCCTCTCTTGATCGTTTTTTCGTGACCACAGAAAACATATCTGTGATTCTTTTTTGTTTAAAGATGTCATTCTTTTCCATCAGTCTCTTGTGGAGCCAGTCGGGATGCTTCACCCTAGGAACTGGGTTTGCAACCCCCTACGAAAGATAATTTATCAATCTCTTTATGACAGCAGTATATACTGTATAAAGCTAATAAATCAGTACACAATAAGTAGGGGTCAAAACTCATATGTATCACTCTGATTTACCAAGACCTAAAGAAAGTATCAAAATGTAGAGACAGATGTTTTTAAAAATTCAAAACATTTCCTGCCAGTGTAATAAAACTTTCTGTCAGCCGCTTGTTATGCTGGCGGATTTTCTTAGTCGTTCAATTCACGATATGAAGAAGCATTCGTAACTTCCTAATCCGTAGGAAATAATAAAGTTATTATATTTACTTGCAGTGCTGCTGGAATAGTAATGATCTTTTGGATTGTATTACCCAAGCGTTCTATGTAATAACTCCAATCCAATACGCTTCGAATATCAAAGTCTGTCATGTTGGAGGTTTTTGTCCATTTCCTGAGGTGACTGCGACATACACTCGGCTCAGACTAAGAATTGTAAAGGATATATACGGATGGAAAATAAAATAAGCTAAGCTTGTACACAGTAAAACATTCCATGTCAAAAATTAACCGTCACACCACCTGAAATATGGCCAATGGCACAGCACGTTCTGTGACAGGCGCACCATCGGGCTTTTTCGAGATTATGAAACGACATGACAGTCCCGCGTCCTTGACCATTTGATCTCCAAGAAATTCAGCTAGTCTGGGAAAAAGTTGCGATTGAGAAACATTAGATACTTGTTGAATAATATAATTATTTCTTTATTTCATATTAAAATAGCAATTACCTTTTAGCAGTACTTATAGATGTAGATTTCTGTGCACCGTAATCTTCCAACTTCTTGGACATGGAACGGTTCTCGGAAATAAGAGCGAAAAGCTCGGAGTCAGGTAAATTCGCTGCCTGCATAGTTAAGATTCATCAGTGTATTATTGACCATAATTCGGTATCTCAATCAGGTAAATTAAATTTATCAGTAATAATACAATACGATATCACATTACGTTATTTGAATCCGTGATAAAAATTACTTAGTTAGATTTACTTCTGTCGTATGCAATGTTCTTTATTCAAAAAAGGTTTTTCCTTAAAATATATAGATTGATTGTAAGCAAAATAACACTTTTGGTATAAAATCAAGTCGCATTGCACAAATTTATATGTTACATAAATTTCATGTATAAAAGCATACCTTGCTGTATAAAACATCAAGCCAATAATCAGCTACTTTTGCAACAGACTGGTAAACTTCTTCTAAATTGTTTCCTTTCAAGAATGTCTCAAACACGGAGGACTGGAATATCTTGACCAACTGAAGCTCTCCTCTGCGTTTAACTTCGAATCTATCATAAAACCAGCATATTATAATGCAAGATAAATATGTTATAGTAAGAATGTGGAACTGGGGATATCGGGATTACTGAGAAATTAAGTAATTTCATGAAAACCCAGTTTTCGTCAGGGATTCCGAACTAACCCTAAACCTAGCCCTCAACGCTGAAATTTTAGTAATTACATAAAATTCCTAACCAAAACGAGGATTTCACGAAATCCCTAGTTTCGCAATCACCATCAAAACATTTTTTAACATGCCCATCAAATATACCATACCCCTTTAATTCTGCAAGAGAGCCATCAAAATTGAACACAGCGTAACGTTTCTTCAGTTTTTTCCCTTCTTCTTTAGATGCAGGTAGAATCATCGCCTTGTAGGGTCCATCGACTTCGAAAAAAATAGAATTTTCGCTTCTGTGCTCATATTTCAGGGTGCCTGGGTCAACCAGCATTTCATACTGATGATTGGTGAATTCATCCTTTGCACAAAGATAATATTCATGGAATGTGGTTGTGACCTCTTAAGTACTATTTTAGTAGTCACTTACTTTACAAATTACAAATTTAAAGGAACAGGTACATAAAAAGTAAATTATTTTTCTCTCACCTGCACCATGACATTCAGCATTGCACCAGGATAAGAGATGGTCACTTTCGGCTTCTTAGAGTTTGTTGTCTGGATGACATAATTTTCTGGGAAACTAGACGGTAAAATGCACCAAATCCCATCAGTGTCCAATTCCAGAGGTCGGCCTTTAAAGAAAATTCAATACAGAGGTTTTACATAACTAAACAAAAGAATACATCTGTTAGAGCTTTGTATAATGAAAACACTCGACTGGGAATAAACTCATGATATTTAACTTCTACAATGCCATCTCTACAATGGAGGACTTGCTCAAGAATTATATATTATTATTTACCTATTTTCTCCACAATCTCCCTAGCTTTCGTGATGATGCTCGCTCCTGTGTAGCAAACTATCCCCGCCATTTCCATTGAATACCAACGAGCCCTAAAACAGATTGATTGTTATAAACCTCGTATGCTGTTATATGAAGTTATACTTAAGGCTATGTCATTTTTAACTTACCCCTTCCTCATTACATATCCATAAAACGAGTTGAGAATACACTTGTGGGCAAGTTGCAGAGAATCATACAAAACTTCCAGTCCCTTAGCTTTCTTGATTTCAGCTGCATCATGACTGTCGATCGCATCTGCCACTTGCTTTTTAGCTTTTTTCAAAGCGGCTTTGAATTCATACCTAAAAAAGAAAAAAACGGAAAATACAGTTGATCTTGCACTGCTAGTATATATGGTCAAGTACCTTCTATCTCTGAACATACGAACAGTATCAACATAAAAAGAATTTTCTCGCTGACATATAGTAGTGTATCTCTCCTCCATACGAGTGACTTTCGATTTCTTGTATGCGATTCGACAGTACTCCTTTTTGAATATAATGCAAGGGAATTTGTTGATTATCTAGGTTTGAAGTACTTCTTGAGATTCAATTGTAGTGACCTTCAAACGCTTCTTCTCTTGCTCTGCCCGATCGTCTTTGGATAGCTGGTGGAAAGCTCTTGCATCTCCACCTGGAAAGAAAGGAGGGAACTTCTCTGTTTCCAGTTGCTGCTGTATGCGATGAAATTCACTTCTTGTCGCTGGCATGAACTCTCCTCGCCACATCCATGGCATAGATCGTTGACAAGTAGCACCTGGAAAGAAGGAAATTTATCATTCAACAAGTTTGTGATGAAATCAAATTTGTTCTTGCAGTAGTCAAGCTCAAGGCTTAGATAGGACGTTATTTAAGGATAAAAATGTTATCTATTTAGTCACTGAAATTTTACTGGAATTGTTTCATCATTATGCTTCATACTTTATTCAATAAATCTCCAACGAGTCAATCCTACTCCATTAACACTCAATCCACCAACCTGGTTTATTAAAATCGCAAGCAGCGCAGGTCTCGTCATCAACCATGGCAGATGGTTGGAGTCTGTTGGTCAGGATAATATTAGGGTACATGGCACCGACATCCAAGTGATAAATGATCGGATTCTCGATCCTAGCAGGAGTATCGTGAAGATCCATCAATTTAGTCTTTATGTCATTGCAAACCTTGCATAGTATAATAATAAAATATTGTAAAACATAAACACAGTACTTGGTATCTATTCTACACTTGAATACGATTTCAAAAGACATTTCAAAAATTACTTGGTGGGAATAGAAGCTGTAAATCAGTGTACCTGAACAATACTAACCAACCTCTTCAAAATTCAAGACCTCTTGAAAAGGAATTTTTTCTTCCACCTCGATGCAAAACTTGATTGTTCTCTCAACTTCATCGTGAAGATTTTTATACGCCGATGATTCTCCGCGAAAGTGACATGGAATATCAGCACGAAACACTCCTTTAGGATACAAAATAGACATTGAATTAAAAATATGAACAGGCTCAGTCGTTTTTCTTTGTACATATATATTTCACATACCACTTTCAACCGCCTCGACATGGCCACCAACATAGGTTTCAGAGTCAAGAACATGTCCGTCGTTTGTCTGCTTATTCAGAACTGATTCTTGTCTATTCGGGAATATTATGTTCACTTCGTATGCTTGTACCATGAGCAGTGCTTCGCACAGAGTTCCTGAAATCATATAAAAGTGAAGATTTTGAAAAGTGATCTTGAGAATGAAATTCAGTTTAGTGAACAATTACCTGAGCCTTTCCTTAACACCGCGTCTGGCTCCATAGGAATGATAGTGCACAAAGCAAATATGAATGGATGAACATATTTCATATAGAGGTAGTATGTTGCTACAGCATCAGAAACAGAGTAGTTCGCCATAGTCTGTGGATCTTCGCTGGCAAGTCTGAAACAAAGATAGTGGTGAAATGTCGAGACTACTAAGTATTGAAGTATTTGAAATTGTGGAACACACCTGCACATATCCTCGGGGTCCAATTCCACAGGATCATATCTGAGCTTGGCCTTAGCTGCTGCCTTCAGACCCTGACTACCCATAGGCAGATAGCTGTCTCGTTTTACCCATCTATTAGCAACAGAACATATATGGAGCGAGATTTCTTGTGCTCACTTTTATCAAGCAATATTCAACTCAATTCTGGTAATTTCTTCTTACAGTAAACACTCTTAATGCTTGGGCTCCAGGCCGTATGACTGACATAAATGTACAACTTAGAGACAATACAACTCCTGTCATCCTCAAATCGTGATATTCTGGAAAGTTCCGACTTTGAACAATAATGTCACAACTCAAGAAACTACAACACGTTTGAGTGAACAGTTGTTGAAGGTCCCACAGCACTTGGAAGGTGCATACAGTGGTTTTATAGACAATTGTACACTAAGTTATACCAGTAGAAAATGCGACATGAGTGTTCACCACTACTGATGGCAAATAAATAGAAAGTTTTAGGTGTATTGGTCTTACTTGAATGCATCCATGTGAGCGGCCTGGTGACACTTATACTCTCCCTGCGTATCCTTACTAAATCCTATCTCTCTCATCATATCAATGCCGTGTTTGAGGGCTCGGGCTTCCACAAAGGGCCAATCAAAGAAGTCACCGTTATAAGTGACAAAAATGTGAGGTTTCACATCCAGTATGTGGTCAAAAAAACGATGCAAAGTCGATACCTGCATTAGTGAAAATTAAATAATCAAATCATCATAAAGTAAATCATGGCTAGTATCTATGAGTATAAGAATAGGAACAAAATTGATGAGGATGTATCTGGAACAAACCACAACAACAAAGCTTGTAAAAAATAACCTCATCTGGCTCATTGAAGATTTGAAACTTTCCTTCATACTCCGGCTTGGGTGTAAATTCGAAATCCTCAACATCTTGGGATAAAATTTCTCTGCGTTGAAAGTTGTATAGTGATGATATTAATTTAATTAAGCTGAACATCCAATTTTCAAGTGTCGCCAAACTATATTACACATTGTTCTAGAAATCTCTACTACGGACCCATTGGAGCTTGTGATATATGAATGTCTCCTGTAGAACCTTTGACTCAATCTCACAAGCCCTCATAAACCAGCTTTTAACTGGTAGACTTACGGATAAAACATGCTAACAAAGGGAATAAAAATACATGCTGAAGGCACTTAATTTCTGCAAGTTATATAATGGATGTTATAGAAATCTCAAGAATTGTAAATTCTGTGTTTTACATGCCTATCCAAGATCTTACCTGTTACAAATTAGAAAGCCCTGTCCGTCAATCATATACGAAATCATCATGATGCAATCAGTGTCTGGATCGGGAAACTTCAAAGGAAGTTTTGTGGTCTCGATATCATACGCTAATATGACAGGATCCTGAATTTGTTAACACACTGTCAGTAATATACTCAATCAAAGTCACATATCAATACTCACAGGTCTCTCCAGGAGGTCATCCCTTCTCGTTATCACAGGGGGCATCACACTCCCTCTGTACTGTACAGTATACCACAATCCAACATTAATTTTCAAATCGATGGAAGCTCGTACGTGGTACTGGACGTCGTGCTCTCTTATGTCAATTACGTTATCCAGTTGGTCCTGCAGCATTCTGCTATGCTCATTGGAGTTTTCTGAAAGCTTCCCTCCAGTAAGAGCACTAGTCAAAATATTACCATCAAATTTCCATCATCAACATGTGTTTTGCATAGTGAATACTAGTCAGGTAAGATAACGAAATTTCTGGGAATACCAAGGCGAGTAACAAAATACAATAAATGGTAAGTTAATAAGTGTGGTCCCCCAGAAAATCCGTTAAGATTTGCTAATCTAATGGAGGGTCAAGAGCCACCTATCTGAACTTGTACCATGAAACTATCCACAGTAATTAGGACAGATGCCACTAACATTAGTTCCTAATCATATGTTACATTATTACGTTTATAAATGACAGTTGGGTTTTACATAGTATGTCAGAAACACCACTAAAAGGGTCCACATATTAAACCAGAACAATGCAGTCATCAACCAATATACCTTGTTAGCATTGATGAATAAACAGAGTTGTTTCCTCTATGACCTTTATTTTTATTAACCGCTCTCTGAATAGTCTGTCTGACGCTAGTCAAATCATCCATGTGCAGAAACTGAAGCTTCAGAAAAGTACGCTTAAGTCCGACCAAGTGGTTGTGCTTTAAATTATGAAAATAATAAATATATAATACAAAGAAAGATTATGTTAATAATTATGTACATAATAATTTCGGCAAGGCAACTGAACATACAGTACTTCATATTCGAATAACGAAATTAAAGATCTGAATATTTTATGCCAGACCACATCGATGTACACATATATCTGAATCCTCACCAGGTCAAGGTCTTCTTTCTTGATGACTTCCAGTTTGTATATTTTAGAAAATTTCCTTTGCAGATAAGATATCACTTCTCTTTGTGTGTCAGGTTTGGTGAGAACGTAAAAGTATGGTTTAAACGGCATGGATACCTATAAGAATAAGAAATTAATTTTCTGGATAACCAAGAGGTAGATAAATGCAGTGTACAGGTGATATCTAAAATCCGACCTTGAATCTCGACCCATCTTCCTCAAGAAAATAGAAATCAACAGCGCTTATCATTTTCTTGTCCTCATCAAGGATGTCAGCCTAAATTATAATAAAACAACTTAATTCAACTTCGTAAACATTCAACACGCCACCTTTAATAAAATTCCTACATTCATCTGATGTGGATTTTAGAAATACAACTTTTTAACAATTTTGAAATTGGGCAACTGACCGGTGCCATGTTTATAAGCCACCCAAGCCTTTCACATGGCAGCTTCAATTTTTCGTATCCGTATTTTTCATCCATCTCGTCCAACAAGATAGCTTTTTCCATCTTCTTAGCAGCATCTTCACTGGAACATGTCAAAAATATATGTGATCATGAGGACATAAAAATATCTACAAAATAACGATCTCATTGGGTTTATTACGGCATCCACTAAATGAAGTCCATGTATACATCTATGTTAGCTACATGCTAGAGCCTATAACTTGAATGCAATTTCTGAGACAACAAATCAAGCAGTTAAATGATCAATCGGCTGTTACAAATTATTAGAAAATTCATAACAGCTTATGTTCCCAAGGTAAAGATAGTGTTAGATTATATATCGAAATTTCCACACATTACACAATCTTTTCCGTTATCACATCTAAATAGCACTAATTAGATTAACTAATCTTTGAATACCTTTTGAATCCATCCTTGCTGAAGGTTTGCTTTCCTGAGTTGTACAGTGGCATTTTATTTTGATCTTTTTCCTCACAGTCGCATAGCAAACTAGATAGATGGGCTAGATATCTTAATCAGTATATATTTTAACACGGAAGTAACTGAAGAAAAAAAGAAAGGTGTTTTATTAGCAGGTATTTAGCAAGACGCGAATGAAATAATCTAGACTGTGTCTTAAATTTTCGGAAAAACAAAGGTTGGTAATCAAATACAAAAAAGAGAAAAAAAATGGAGAATGTGTCCTCACAATTTTTAAAGTAGACCATATCTATGATTTGATTTAAAATATTATGACTTTACATTCTCAGGAGCATTAAACACTATTAAGAACATTCCATGGGATTCTCTCCGGATGTTTCTCCACACGATCGAAGAGGGGAACATTCAGTAGACGGAGGAGGAATGCTCAGTTGTTCGAACATCTTTATACACATGAGGTTTTCTCCAGTTTTCTTGTGTGTTCCTTCTATAGGTTCGGTTTCCACCTCACTATCTGTGTCACGCTCATCTTCGTCACCATATTCGATGTCTGACAGGGTTTCACCACAGTAGATAGGATTGAAGTCATCATCTTCTTCCGGAACGTAATCATCCATGGTTTCGTTGAGAAACACTCTATACTCTTGGAAAGCGGGAGAGGGTTTCTGGTTTTCTTTGTCTTCTCCAACTTCTCCAGAATCATCCTGAAGATTCTCTTCTTCCTCCGCTTGATCTTTTTCCTCCTCTTCCATCATCTTTAAGTATTCCTTTCGTTTGGCCTCAACATCTTCGAAGCGAAGTTTGAATAGTTTCGCTCCTCCCAGTTTAACTTCCTCCATGTTTACTCCCTCCTCCTCCTCACTGCTCGAACAGCTGACATCATCATCACCTTCATCTTCATTTCCTTCTGGAGGTACGTAATCTTCTGTGTCAGAAGGTTCATCAAGGATGATCTCCTCCTCGTCTGAAGCTTCTTCCTCTTCATCTTCCTGGGAATCTTCTACCTCCACATGTTCCTTAACTTCTTTTTCGTCTGTTTCTTCTACTGGTTTGATGACAGCTACTGGTTTATCTTCAGCTTTGGATGCCATATTTGTAATTCTTATTAATTTAAGAAAACAGGATTGAACCTTATAAACAATCAAGACAATCGAGTGGGTAAAATTATAGGCTCTAAAAATGAGAGATGAAAAATTTGTTAGGAAAAAGTCAAATAAAGCTGGAATATTTATTTTTTAATACCCTGTGGGATCAAAATGCTGTATTTATCAGGAATAAATGTACCATCAGATCCCCCTAAACCCCTTATTAAACACTCATAACTACTACACTTGACATAGACAATGAAATCATTAGCATGTGAACCCAGGGAAAAAACACTAGTGCAGAAATTTCGCATTCATTATTAACAGTTTAGTAAAATGTGCAAAAATATGCTTGATTACAAACATTTTAAACACAATTGAATCCAATTACAACTTATACCATTCCTGATTCAAAATACCTGACCAGGATCCGTAACCTAAAGCTGTCTTTAACAATCTCTGTACAACACAACGCACTTCATTGAAAATGTCGAAAGAACACCTTTCACCTTTCATCTTTCCCGGGCTTCAGGGTAAAAATCTACGCGGTAATTATTGAAGCGTAACCAGTTCAGTGGTCTCCTCAAAAGATGCTTTTACAGAATTTATAGACGTTGATATAAAAACAGTATTTTCATATATCAGAGATGCTATATCACATTTATTATAATTTATTATTATTATTACGAATATATATTAGATACTAGATGACTAAAGCGGTTCCTTCCGAAACCTAGTTTGAAAGTACGGTCCCAACATGCACTAGTGCGCAAATACACTAATAACACTAGAGAGAAACTACCCAAACAAACATGTATTGCTCTGTACAGTAATCGCTTCCAAGGCAACATTACGATTGAGTAAAGAATGAATATGAAAAGATCCCTAACCTTTGGAATTGCAATGAAAAGTAGAGGCAAAATGCGCACCATAGTGGCCTAATACTACGATCGCGAGACGGTAAATCTGTTGTACATTACTAACGAAGATCTCGGCCTTTCATTCTTGAATATTATGATACTAAATATAGTTCATCAAAAGCTGCAAAGTCACGAATAATCCCGTTGTAAACATTTCTGTAATTAACTGTCACTCTCAGAAAAAAAAACATAAGGACACGTACAGATACAGCTGGCATACACATATGGAGTGAATATTATAGTGTAAATTAAATGAACTATCTTTAACACGTAACAAAGTGAATCCCTGGTGCATTATTTCCGTTTGGTAAGCTGAGCTGCTTTTTGCCACAAAGTATTCCCTTTGACTTTTTTACTCTTTTTCGAAATAGGTTCTGGCGATCCCATAACTTCGTGATATTCATTTGGCTTAGAGTCTTCGAACGTTTTCAAAACAGTTGAAGACAAGGTCGAAATGGATGGGTTCCAATGGTTCTTTGAAACTTTATCTAATGCAGGCAGGATCAATGGAAAGATGCTGGCCGCGTTAACCTCGACAAGGCTTAAAATATACTCGTTATCCCAGAAATACATAGCTCTCTCAGCAACCTGAAAAAAAGTATACTTGACTTGACTGACGATACAGTGCATTGGGGGAAAGTAAAATATCTTAAAAATTGCAATGCCCGCATTGAGTTAGGTATGTTTGATCAAGGTTATTATCGGGACATCCTCTGCAAGATGAAAATTTCGACAGAAAGTGTGCTGAAACAAAGAGACAAAAGTACCTGAAAATGATCACTGATCAAGCATTTAGTGAGCTGCTTAAGTATATGATTGCGTGTGTTATTGAATTCTGCCGGCAGCATTACGTCAATAAGTTCTTCCAATTCTCCAAGAAATAAAACCTCTTTACTGCTGCAGGTCTTCGGCCAGTACCTAACCAAACCCTGAACATTGGAAAGCAAACTAAAGCTAAAGCATGAATGCACAACTATAGTTGTTAGCAGATGTTTAGATCAGTTTCCCCAGTATATGCAAAGGTATAAATTGAGGCAAATTAGGTACGAAAAATTCAGAGCGTACTTTGACGATCATTAACGTCGTTGTTGGATCCTTTTCCATGTACTGAATGATACAGTATACCAGCTGAGGCTGGAAATTAGCCAGGTCTTTAGATTTGTGTAGTGGAATCAAAATTCGAGTCAAAAAATCTAGGTGTTCGGACTTTAACGGACATGCATAGCCATTGATTACGCTACCAAGCATCTCCAAGATCTCCGCAATGCCCCGGAAAGCTGTGTTTCCGTGCAGGAATCCGATGAATATGTTAGTGATCTGCTTTCTTATGGTCGCTCGCAAACCTAGGAATTTTCCGTAAATTCGATGCAGTATCGTCTTTAGCATTTGTAGTTCGCGAAAATCTTCGCTTGCGAATACTTGCATGAAACGCGTAACGAACCTTAAGTTTAAATCAGATCGATTAAAAAACCTGGACCGACACTTCCACACCACATCTGAAATTGAATCAGAATGATTAGAAACCTGATATCGAAATACTTCTTTGCAACACTCGGCTGAAAATTGTCGGATTCCAACAGGTGAAGGAAATATTCATAAACTAAACTTAGATGACTCCAAGCTGGGTCCATAATAGCGTCATCTTCTTCCGGGTCGTAATTTGGATCTGTGGGTGGAAAAACTCGGAAAAGATTCCGCGATATCATAACCACTGATAGGGCGTACACCGGCTCATGAAGCAAAACATTTTCAGTCGTTTCGAGAAAATCAATCAGTTCTTTATGGAAAGCAAGTTTTAATTCTTTTTCAACACAGTTCGAGGTCTCGTCCGTGTAATCGAAGGTCGTGCAACAGGCGTGGAGCTTCCTCGCGAAAAGTTCGAGTCTTTCGGAAGGCCTCGTTGAAGCTAACGAAGGCAGATTGGAGAAACGCGTCTGAATGCTCGAGCCCTTACCGGAAGAGGGTGTACAGGCTCTACCCACGAACATCTTCAGCCTACGACATTACCACGGAAGGAAGAAAGTTAACCGAATTCCCAGGGTAACATTTTACTGCCGTGATACCATCATATATTCGAACCACCTGTGGCTCGATAGGGTTTAAACTTTAAACATTATAGATCCAGATTTGCATATACCGCTATCTATTGTGATGTAACAATATAAGCAAGATAGTGTTGCTGCCTTTTTGTCACTAACTTTACAACCACACTTAAACTGAGTCGTATTTGAATACTCCCACGAGCTTGAACGAACATCAAAATTGAATGAAATTCAGCACACGAACCTGATAATTACTGATCCAGAGAAGGTTTCCAGTACAATGGATACCCAAGATAAATTCTCTGTAGCTGCAAAAAACCGCAGCAGTAGTAGTAAATACTCGATCATATTATTTTCATTGACATCATGATAATCACGCATGCAGGCACAAACGCAGTGTAGTTTGAAGTCCTAATCCTAAAAATCTTTGCGTTTACATTTTTCTGTGACAAAACGTTTCAACTAATTTAATTATAAAACTTCTGAATTGCTTAACATTCCAGGATATCAGTCATTAGCGCTCTGATGCATAAAATTCAAATGAGCAAAACCATAAACGGTAAAACATTCCATACAATCTAGCTAAGATAGAGGAAATGAGGTTACAAAAAAAAAACGAAATAAAGTTTTATGTAAAAAAAAATCATGGCATTATACAGCCATCGGGGTAATTTGAGTATTCATCTTTTCTATATAATAGCATTATTTCGAAATACTAAAAAAGATGTATGGTAGTAAAATCAATTTTGATCCTTTTCTATCGGCAAGTGCCCACCCAGGTCCTTGACGACGAAACACATTTATTAGCATTAACTATAAGATATAATTAAAATAGTAACATTCTACGACATATTATTAAGTCCAAAATTTATACGTAATGGGAAGATTAGGAGATGTATAAAAATCTGATTGTCCATTTCATGTCAACCGATATCTAGCCAAGACTCGCTTCCTGATTATCTGATTGTTGTCTTGAACTCTTCCTCTTCTGATTATAAGCAGCACGCTGACTGACGTAGGATGCACCCACTACTTTTTTGGGTGATTCCAAATAGTCTAGCTTTGACATGCTGGTTGCTGTGGACTGCATAAAATGAAAAGATAATGTCTGTCTGATATAGAAGCGGAATATTGAAAATTGAAATTACCAATTTTCTTTTGATTCTTTTTGGCATATCCTCCATGTTAACATAAACATCTTCCCTTTTAATTGAACAACTAGAACCATCTTCAAACTCAACCTTGAATACAGGAACACAAGAAGAGGCTTTCATATGCGAATACTTGAAGTAACATTTCCAAATATTTTAGCTTACAGCTATGACTTGATGTTTTTTACAGTTGACATATTTCGAGTTGTACACTTTGCCATCGGTCCATAAGACTTCTACATGATCGCCTTCTTTTAACGGGCCATCTTTTTCAAAACTGTGATTCTGTAACAGGATTTTACTCGTTTTATAGAGGGCATACGATTCACAAGAGACTGCTACACCAATGTATACAAATTTGTACTAATATTTAGCCCTCAGACACATCCCTATGCATTAGCCTCTTCATCAAAGAATTTTCTGTAGTAGGAAGATGGCACTCACAACTATATCCTCCTGAAACAGATTGTCACTCCAAGAATTGTCTTCAAAAATGACATGATGAAATGTCTGAGAACTTTTGTTTGTTACTCTGCCTGGATAGTAACGGCCGTTCCTGTGCTTACCATAGACGGTCTGGTCGATTTCTACATCCGGAAGAATCTTGCTGACTTTTGTTTGCTGCAGAACATAAAGTAACAACTGTATGTACTGCACAAGCGAACATATTGTTATTAATTTGTAGGGTTACCATTGCCCTTTCCTTTTGCAAAGCGTGCCTGTGACAGTAGACAAAGACAGGTAGAGGCCAGTCACCCGGTTCCATTTTAATGCCTGCTGCATGAGCGCATGTTGGGTGAAACGACACGGCGCATATTCCCGCACAACACTGAATGCAAGTTCCAACTGACTGGAAGTTCCGAGAATTGTTTCGCTTACAATATGTGCATTTCTGAAGATGTGCAAAATTTTTTATAAGTCTCTTAATTTTGTGATGAGATAAAGCAGGAACAAATACCAACCAATTTTTGTCTAGTCGGACTGAGATTTCTAACATTAATTCCATTCCTGCGCTTCACGTCATCAAAGAAAACCTCAGGTATAGCGACCGCACAAAGAACATGGGCCCACTGCAGACCGTCATTGACAGGCTTTAACGCTCCACCTCTCATGTAGCATAAACAGCATTGCTGAAATAAGAAAATGATAAATACATCATTGACACAATATTTTTATCATACATACACTTACACATTAAAATTGTTTGTTGATAAGGATTAAAATGTAACATGCAATTATTACATAGTGTAAATCTGATTATATTATATCTGAACTAACTGTAGACAAGAAATTAAATTGAAATTTACTGAAATAAATACATGTATATAGGATGGTCACTCACAGCAACATATGCCTTGAAAGAACACCTGTCACAGGCCCATGCCTTGGGATTCTCGGGTGGCTTTTCGATGCCATAGCAGGACGCATGTACTTGGACCATGCAAGTGTTGCATTGCAGCAATACACTCCGACCTTCTTTGTCTAAAATACACTCGATTATGGGGACTGTTCATAACACTTACTGCAATTATTGGTCATCTTATATGTTAAACCAAGAGAATATATTTATACTAATTTTCTGTGTACCAGATGCAGTTATATACTGACCAAGAAGTTCACAGGTAGCAAGAGGTGCTGGGTTGTTAATGCTTGTTGCAAAGTTAACTTCTGGAATCAAAGGTTGGGTCCAAATACCTGCGCTCCCACTCGGTGCTTTCTCTAGCAGTGTAGCAAGCGGAAGGGGCTTGTCTGAAGATATCAGCGGCCTCTGTATGAAAATAGAAATAAAACGGTATAAGATATTCCTTACGAAGATAAACCCACACCCATGGGCTGAGTGTTATCATGTAGACCTAATTCAGATATAGTGGAACCTCAAACAAAAAATTCAAGAGAATTAACCGCGTACGGCAAACTAAGAAATTGTACCTGGTAATACGGCTTGAATAGTGTGCAAATGGCGCAATGTGGCGGGAGCTTGGCAACTGTAGTGTTGTACTGCTTCTCGTGTTTAAAATTATTTTTTCTCTTCGGCCGCAGGCTGTCGTAACCGTCCACGTCACCTACAACTTGTTTATTCGCTCTTGGGCGGCCACGCTCAGAGACCGAATATCTCCTTTCTTCGTCGCTAGAATCAGATTCTGCATAAGATGAAAAAATATCTTTTTTTTAACAGTATCTGTAAATGTTAGTGACATCAAAATGTAAGACCAGAATGACAATGACTAGTGTTAGTGTGGTAAAACATTAGCAAGAACATAGACAGCTGCTGACCTGCACTCACACTCTTCAACACTACTGTGGGGCTAGATTTCTTTGATGGTCCCTTCTTGCTCACGGGATGTCTCCTTTTGAGTGGAGGTCGATTGGAGATCATTGCTTTATTGCTTTTGCTCAGACCTACTTTCGTGAGTTCACTTTTGCTTTCGCTTTCACTGCTTTCGCTGGACACGGACTCGTTGCTTTTCTTGATGACATCGTCAGTGCTGAATTCTAATGGAAAAATACAATTTAAGGTTTAATCGTTGCTGTCAGGAACTAGTAGTTGAATAAATGTTTTGATATGAAAAGTAGACTTCTGTAAATTGGTAGGTGAACAGCAATTTTCTTGTCCGAATGATTTATTCAAGGTTCAGCTTGAAAAGAAACTAGTGAAAAAACAGGTAAATAACCCTTAGTGAACTTTCAACTCCCTCTTAATACTGTATATCATGTTTTAGGAAAGTGCTTTTTCAATATATGCAGATCACTGCAAGGAGATTTTAAATTGCTGAAGTAAAGAGCAACTACCTAAATCAGATGATGCAGACAGTGTATCCTCATCTTCTTCTGACCAGGGCTTGTTGTAACTCTTCTTATCGTAGCTAGTTACCATTTCTACATTACGATGTCCTGATATTTTGCTGCTCGAGTCTTTCGACTCTTGAGGATATTTACTTTGGGAAAAGTCAAGGAGTTTCACAAAAGGACCTTCTCGGTGTTTAAAATTTCCTTTCGATAGAGTTTCAGAGTTCGATTTATTCCGTGGAGTAAAAGTCTTTTCGGATCCAAGCTCACAGTGCGTTTCCGACGTGCACGGTGTCCAAATATTTGGTTTTTTAATCTGTGTGGTTCCTTCCTGCGAGATATGTTGTTCTGAGGCGTACTTGTGGTCAAACAAATAGTCCGCAGTTGAATTTTTGTCGCTGGCCCGTCGTCTGTTCATTTTAATTCTGTCGAAAAGAGTCGGGAAATGGGGAGCTGGCGCATCAGCTAGGTCTTGCATCTGATTATTAACAAAAAATCAGTTTGGATTATTTGTTAAGTTCATCCACAGAAATGTATGTTGATCACAAATTATAAATTAGACTTCATCTTCAAATGTGATGTTAGTTTTTTAACATTGATCTAACATTTTCTAGGGGTGTGGGGAATTAAATAGTTTGGAAACCTCTGTATCAGAGCATTTGGCAGCACCTGTGATTATTGTACTCAATGGCTTTTAGCATGCCAATGAGCTAGATAGACCAGAAGACACCTAGGCATGAAAGATGATTTTATTAACAAAAATTCCACTCAGCTAGCACCTTCGTGTCCCTGTCAAGAGAAAAATCAGGTAAGACCACACCCATCTTCAACTGATATCCTGTGTTTGGAACTAACAAACAGCCACTGCTTCCACTCGGGACAGGTTCAGGGAGCTTAGCTGCATCCTGCCTATCGATTTTTGGAGATTTTTTTGGCGACAACAAATTCGAATGCATTGGTATCGAAATCGGTTCTCTTTTGATTTTGATTTGAGGGATTTTTGTAAGAATCGAAGATTTGCTGTGGATTTGGTGCTTGGAAGAAGATGCAGAAGCAGAGTCACAGCTATAAGTAAAACATTTTTTAAATACTTCAATGGATGAAAGTATTAACAAAAATATGGCTTACTGCTTTATTGGCGACTTTGCACATGACTGTTGGGTGTTGGGCATCACTGGAGATTGATATTCCTTCCTAATAAACAAACTACAACATGAAAAAATCTTGGTTTCTTATGCTAGGTATCTTTACAGGAGTACTTCTGAGGTTCTTCTACTCGGAATCATATCCACTAAAGCCAGAACGAAATTTGCCATGTGGTGAAGAAATAAATCCAGATACAAGACCAGACTAGACTTTGGTTCACTTATTTGACATAATGTTCTTAAATTCATTTAATGAGGACTACAAACAAGGACATTGTTAAGATAAGTAAAATTATTTCAATAATCTGTCATGTACACACATACTTGATTTGCCTAATCCTCTCTCTCCAGTGCACTGGCTTCTCGTCAAAATCAGGAACAGGGGGGATGTCGGTGTAGGATAGCTTAACTTCATGCTTTTTAGCTTTCCACTCTTCATATTTCTCTGGCTGTCAAGAAAATACTATTACTTAGTATAGTCATATTTAAATATTACCAGTTGAATCTATATTCAGATACATTCCATATAACAGTTATAGCTATTTTTTAGTCCAGGTAATTTTTATTGATTAATTCCTAAATATTCTGTGCAACCTTAAATGCAGACTATAAAAAAAAGTCTCAATGTTATACACACACCTTAAAACTTTTCATAAACAAATCCATGTTTATATAGACCATGTCAATTCTGCAGCGACATTTATCAGCTGCTATGCCGTAATCGATCCACCGTTCCGAAGCAAAATTTGTCGACTCTGCACAATTGAAGCCGTGGTTGAATCCGGAATGATAGCCGTAAGGAAAGGTGATCATGAACTCGCCGGCCTCCTGAGTTATCTAAATAGAAAACAGAAATTACGAGTTCCATGGTAGATATTTGTAGCACAAGAAACTTATCGACTCTTTTGTTTATAATTCCTTGAAACGCTGTTTTAGTATTTAGAGGTCAATCAGGTCAAGCATTACACCTTGTTGCAGGGAATTCCATACTGCCTCAGCACTGATGGTGATATAAGGGTCATCTTGTGACGAAGAAACGCAGGACAGGTGGAGTGACTGTTTGGGAAGAAACCGCAGGCTAAACGCTCCAGTCTTTTGCCATGCTCTGGTGGGATTGCATACCTGATCCAAACAAACATTATGCGTTTATTGAAATTTAAAATAATAGTATATAAATATATAATACATTTGTATTACGTTTCATTTACCATAGATCATTTTTGTCAATAGGATGTTTCTGAATTATCTGTGATTGCCATTGAGGTCAATTTAATATACCACATCATCAGATAGAATGATGTGTAATATAATTCCATATACCAGCACTCTTATTTAATAATATCATCACCATGATTTAGGAGCTCCAAAATGAACGTAATTGATGCTGTACAAGTCCATATCTTCAGTGTGCCAAGCAAAGGAGGTTTTCCACATTCCAAAATACAAGTAGGCAGTGTTCACCCCTTCTATTTTGACCCCGGTGTCATTCTCGATCAAGTCTAGGATGGTGTTCAACCTAGCGACATTCCAAATGTCTACATCCTAGGGAGGGATTGATTGTAATTATAATTAATGTTGTTTGAAAAAGCAAACATACTATGCAAGAAGCCTCTCACTTTGTCATACAGTGAGCCACTGATGTCAGCTCCATAGATTGCAGGGTTGAAAGTGATATTCTTCCAATAGGTCCTTTCTAAATCCTCATAGTTTTCATGAAATGGTGAGCTGTATTTGTCTGTGTTGGCAAGCCGCCTTAATTCCTTTACTGTCATTGCTTTTTGTTGAATGTTGTACTGAAAAAAATGAAATAGGGATTGTCAGGTATTCAACATTCCCTCATTCTTTCACACACATTCTCGAAATTGTACAATAAAACTGAACTAGCCCTCCTCTCCGAGATTGTGGGAGATGATGACAGAACTACTCACCTGGGTAAAAAGACCCTTTTGTCCTGTAACAACTTGGGATATAGGAGCAGGGATGAGCAGGTGGTCAATGTTGTCATAATTGTGACTTGCAACCCATTCTTTAGGAGGAATGATCTACAAAAAATCAATACAAAAACTTCATAAGCAACCAAGAATGAACTCAAATGAACCTATGGAGCAAAACACTGTTGATCACAGTTTTATCCATCGTTTACTATCAATAAGTTCAGCAACAAGAAGTTGTAAAGTTCAATCAACCTATATAACTTTTTATTTGCTTTAGATAATAGCATAATATTATTTAGCTGAGCTAACCACTAGTTCGTTGCTTCAGTTCTTTCAACTAATAATAATCATGAAATCACAAAAACACAATAGCTTTATGTGTATCGCATACTGTTGTTCAAATGTTGCCAGAACCCTAAATAATCATTGATCCATAGTTGGCATTTCCAGAACTGCGAGACAATCTGACCACAAATGTGTGTCAAGTTTATACACTAAATCGAATTAAAACAAACTCTCAGCTGCATCTCTTATTAACATTTATTAAAGATACAACCATTCTATAATCGAAGGAATAACTATGTTCGAGAGATATCAACTTGTTCACCTTTGCCACTCCTCCTCTGTGAGCTCCCTGGGATTCCATATACTGTATATACCTGGAAAAATCAGAGAACTCCTTCATGGTGGGATGAAATACCATGATCTGGCATTCTGAATTAGGCTTCCTTGACATTTTTAGCTGCTTGCTTGATCGCTTAAACGAATTATCTCAACCAAGTGACATTGAGATTTATGTAGATAGGCTAAAAAGCATTACAAATAGTACAGGATTAATATGACTGTGTAAATACCCTAGTGAAGCAATATACTATTTAACCCTCAACTTTATTTCAAACTCTTCTGTATTTAAATGATGACATCAAATTAATGTATTATTCTGCATGTGCAAGTCGTCTTGGTCACATATACACAGAAATTACCCTATTGCCAACCCTCCAAAGCCTTCACAAGTCAGTAAATTGGAAGCATGCACAGTTCATTTTATGCCATGAATAACATTTCTAATTTAGCCAAGGTGTTTAAACTTATACATAGGCAGCTGTTAACTTTAAGCAAACGTAGTCAATAGGCCTCACGAGAGAAAGCCCATTAAGAAATGCATTCTAGTATGGATAAAGGTATTAGTTCATTTGTAATCCACTGGAATTATTAAAACCAAATCTATTACCCATTATGGCGATTGGATTTACGTTCATGGAATTGATTGTTTTTGTGCTCTCGAATGATACCGGTTGCAAAATTATGAGCATAGAATAATCAATATAGTAATTTAGATATGATTGTACTTGTAGGTATGGTAATTTCCTTTTATACGTTACAGAAACGAATTGCACACATGGGTCGGTATATTCAGGAGCACAATACAGCGCTTACCTTGTTGATTGCGAATATAAATCCACTTGCGTGGAATGTAATATGTATTCGACATTTAGTTTACTTTATAGTGAGGTATAATAATTAAAAACACACTAATTATGACAAACCCTCAATTCAAACAGTATCACACCTGCATCCTTGAACTTAGTTTTCAAATATCCCTCATTTGCATGTACGAAAAATAAATCAGATTTTCTGGATAATCCTTGAATCGAACTTATAAATTCGGAACTTCTCTTCCTGAGCCCAATAACGACAATGTACACTACATTAGGATGGGGTGCAGACCCAAATAAAGTCTAAGCTCGTTAAGTCATCATTAAGATAAATGTGCGGATAGCGTAATTTGCCTGGTCCTTCCAACTTCACGCTTTGACTGCATACAAGTTCGTTCGGGTTTCTCCGTTATTAATAGTACGGACGTGGTGCTCTACGTGTGGAAATCGTCTCGGTTAACATATACGCAGAAATTACGGAAGTACTACTGATTAAAACAAACGAAGTTCGCTTACTGAATTTGGAAACGATACAGTTTGAAGAAACTTTGCAATAACGTATCTGTATAACTTTTAAACACATCATAACTATATACAGAACAAAACAATACATAACAGTATATATTACTATCAAATGATAATAATCCCCCTATATACTGCCTTTACATTTGCACGACAGTGTTACGCTAAACAATGCGTTACAACAACGCCATTACGTTACGCAAAACAATCAAGTATAACCGTGACGTGCGAGCAAAAAAAAAGTTCGTTACCAAATCACTGGAAAGTTGGGGCTGGTGGGATAGAAAAATAAATATTATATTAAAAACCTCATATTTCTGAAATACCTTACAATGTATTTTATTCCATTTAATAATTCCTTATCGTCGTCTTATTTATTGTGATAAGGGATGCGACGCTACGCATCAGCGATCTCTGAGGGTCACCATTTCCTACGTGATAGACAGTGAGCAGTGCAAAAATAAACGTACAAATACCACCAGGTTATATAAAAAAGATATAAATCGTTAGGTTCATAAGTTAACGAGTGACATTAGCCTAAGAGCTGAGAGCTTTACTGGTACTGGTTAACCTCCCTGGGAACTGTAGAGAAATTAAGGAGTGGTCTGGTACCATATATACATGCCTGGAACTTTGAATAAGTTACGTATACACTTAATTGATACTCAGAGCTTGTGTTTTACTGAAACTAATAATCTTGAACTCATTGCCACAATAGTAGCTGAGAACATATAAAAATGTAAAAAAGGCAAAAAATGTAATTTTATCGATAGAGCTAAGGTAGTGGATACATCAGATGAATCGGTCATTCCTATTCCTATCTTCAATGTATACTTACCTGTGTTCCTAATATCCATTTAAAAACAAATGGTCTTATTCTATACACATTTCATTCTGCAGTTAATTATAGTAATAAGAGCTTATTCTTTTATCAATTGAGGTTAAACAGAACAACCATGAGTCTGCTTCGGGCTGCTCGTGTAAGTGTTGTCAGTTAGTGGGCTTTGTATTTTTTCATATGAAAGTGATATTGAAATAATTTCTCCTTGCAGCCTTTCCTCAGCCAGATGAGGAGAGTTGGAGAAATGCAGAGTGTTGGTAAAGACGCTGTCACATATGAGATGAAGTCTTTAGAAGAACTGAAAAAGTTTTTCCCATATTTGTATAGGAAAAAGATGCATCACATTGAGATGGTTGGTGTCTTTAATAATTTCAATTGTACACTACCTTCTCATTATGTAAACATGGATGCACTTTCAACTTGGCAGATATCCTGCTGTGCAAATGCAATATTTAATAAAGAATTTCTTGCACTTACAGCTCAAGAAAGGCCATAAAGTGCATTACAGTGGCAGACCAACCGATGTCGTAGTCAACTACACTTTTTACGCGTTGAGCTTTGCGGGTTTTCTGCTTGCAATTGGCGAAGGATTGAAAATGTCGCTGAAGTGATCACGCCGACACGTTATTCACAAAAATTTTTGTTCTGATTTATTAAATTTCTTGATGCTGGATGAATAAACTTGATGTTGTTATGATTAATAAATGATATGATCTTGGAGAAATGTTTGAGAATGTATAAAAGTTCTGGATGCTTGTAAAAGATATATTATTTTGAGTTCAAATATTTGCCTAAATTTCAAATTAGTTACACAATAGGTGGGAAAATTGTTCGTCTTGAAATGAAGGTAGCATTTCGCAGTGGATTTTTACCAAATTTAGGAGGGATATCGGGAAGTATACATGGTGCAATTGTGGTGAATACAGGCTTATTAGATATAAAAGGATTGTCTGTCATTTTTTGTAGATAAATTAGTATTCACTAGTGTCAAAATAACAAGGAATATAATTGAAAAATAAATAAATTGATGCACTATATCGAATCATATCTTACCTCATGGAGACTCTTGCAATAATACAGTAAAGTTTTAAAATATCACAATAAAAACTAGAACAAGTGATAAATGAACCAAGTGAAGTAGTTGTTATATTTTTTGTAAATATTGCTTTCTCTCAGTGGGTACCATAATTCACGTACTTCGGTTGTGGTGAACAAGTTGGTGAAAAACATGGATTTAATTGCTATGCAATTGTAGTTGTTAATATAAAAATGTCATACCCCAAAAATGGACCATATCTAATAATCATGGTAATACACAAATACTTCCGGGTTCATAGGCTAAAGTCTAATGGATAATCCGACTTCGCTATGTGTCTCTCTGATCTCTTGAAAAGCGCTAGATTCCGTGTAGCTCAACACAAATATTACAAATATCGCTATCGCATCTGGACTATAGAAGTTTTACCTGTCATTACCAATTAAAGCGCTTGTTGATTAACTTAAATAATTGCTCGTTGTAGGGTCTGTAGAAATTTTGTATAATTGCTTTAGTTTCGATCGACATCGAAAAAAGTGCATTTTTCGATCTACTTCTGCCCTTGTTTTCGACCAAACACTGCAGATTATCCTCCCAAGTGGGCAAGGATAATTTTTCAGCCCGATAATCGTAATCTCGTTTCCACCACGGACGGATACAGTACAAACCAGAAACCGGATTTCTTACGAAGTCATCTGATTGAAGTATTCTTGGTACTCCCATAAAATCTTGTACTTGTTCTACAACTGCACCAGGATTACTCAGCAGTTCCTCCCCGTCCACAATCATCAAATTTTTCCCCAAGTTGAAAGCGGCCAACCAACGTTTGACTAATAGCGAATACAGGCCTAACGAAAATACTTGCCTGACCCTGCTTAGGGATGGATTATGGAAGTTATTTACGATCGTTTCGCCCTTCTTTGGTTCGTCAAAAAATGCTCGTATCTCTTTCAGGTTCTTGGTCACGTATTGGTTGAAGCCGGTAGCCATATATGTACTCCCTCTTGCACTCTAAAAAGAATCAACAGGAGGCGTTACAATGCAGCAATCAACAGCACGCATGAAACGAAGGAAGGTATGTAACGATTATCAATAACTATTCCCTAGCTCTAGCATAGATAGATGTGGCAATCTGAATGTCAGAAAATTCGGATCGAGGCAATTGGGATAAGAAATTTGTAATGACACATAGTTGGGCACATCAATTCAACAACCCGTTAATATTCCACTTTTTGATATTTGTTGCTATTTGAGAAGGTCAAAGCAAATATTCAATCTCATATATAATCTTAAACATTACAAAACACGACCCTTTAATCCGGGGCCTCCCAAACTTTGTTGCTAGCGACCCCTTTCGATTTATTAAAATTTTCTGCGATCCTTCATGTTTGACAGTGATAAATAGTTCAAATATACATTTTAGATATTTTGTTGGAACAGGTAATTCTTAACTTCTAGTACTCAAGAACAAACAACAAACAAATATATTTATTCTGATTAACACTACTGAATTCTTACCTGGGGTACGTGAGGCGCCGGAGTTTCTGGATCAGTAAAGGTCCATTTATAAGCGTTGATTGTACTTTGCCATCTAGCGGTTGAAATTATTTACTTCATTCAACGCTCATAAATGAACTTCTAATGATCCGATCACGCTAACACACACACCAATGCATGTAAATTTTCATAACAAATCTATACATATAACCCTTATATGCACATCAAACTAACAGGAGCCGTTTTCTACTTTTGAAGTCACCAACCACCTAGTTACTTAACCTTAACTTATACATATACTTATTGCTCCGTAGTCACCGTGAAAAGGGTGTAAACATATTAAACGCATAATGAAATGCGTACTTTGATCAATTCGCATGATCTAGAATTGAACACTATGACTGAACGATAAGCATAGTGTTATACAAAACTACTAACCCGCATTGCATAGTCAGACAGTGCTCGACGAGAAGGTTCACAAAGAATGAGAACCAATTTAACCTTAGCATTGTCATTGATCATAATTTCAGGTAACTCGTGAGGTTGGGTATGGAAATAGGCCGGAGTTTTTTCCATTGCAATTTCATGGTCGGATACAGGTGCTTGCATTTCTCTGTAATCAAACATAAATTCTGTGTAATGTTAGTCTATGTATAGTTAGAAAATGCTGGCCGTAGTCCAACAAATCTTCATTCGTTTCAAGTAATTAGCTTAGTGTCAGTACATTTCTTTGAAAAGTTTTGACAGATGAATAACAGTTTCTCGCTAGCCACCAAGACCTTGCCACTGAGGTTTTGTAATGTCTTCTGTAAAGGTATCATTCAATCAGATGCCTACAACTAATTTACTTTACACAATTACGCAATTCAAAAATAATATTCATGACTCTAATAAATTTCATTTAAACTCGACTCGACTCAAGTAACAGACGTCAACAGACGCTTTGGACTTCCCTAAATTTATCAATTGTGGACGTTGGTTCTGAAAGCGTAACATTAGCACCAGCAATTTGGACTATTTACAAGAAAATACATGTACCTCATATATACACAGTCAACCATTATCCATAGTGGTCACGAAAATAAGTTCTAATACTGTGTGCTATACCTGTAATATTCCAATCCCTTGTCTCGATAGTGATCGTAGTAATGACATTCTCCTGCGTTGCTCCTAATATACGGATGAAAAGACAAAAAACGATTGAGGGCTCCTGTGCCGCATTTCCTCACTCCGATTCCAATAATGTCTGGCAACCTTTTTCGACGTGTCTAGTTGAATATAACAAATTCATTATTATCGACATATATTGATATTAAGAATACGAACTCCTTAATTCCAAATAATTTACATGCGAGAACGTGGGCAACAAAGAATATTATGAAACTGCAAAACGGAAAACGAAAATTCAAATAACATTTATCTTACCACATTCGAAAAATTACTGAACACGAATTCATATTGATCTATGCGTTCCTGCAGCCTGCTTTTTCCTGTATTGCCTGTAATCAATTAAACATTACTACATTTACGAATACAATTTAGGTTTTTTCAGCTGCGTGGTTCCCCATACTGAAATGACATGTTACACATTGATTTTTAGCCTTTCACACTCGCAAAGACAGAGTTCCTTCCACATATCACGGTTACAGTCAAACGCAAATCATTTTAATTCTTGAACCATTAATCAAATCTACTAAATGCTGTTGAAGATCTGAAACCCGAAACGCGATTGACAACCATCCGGTATGAAAATCTGTAGTCTATAGCTAATCTGGAACTTTGAAAATTTAAGTTGCAAATGCTTGTGTCTGGACATGGTCGATAGGGTTGGAATCAGAGGGGGCACGAGGGGACGCCATCCTCCTACTTTCTCTCTGTTTCCAGTTTATGTCCAATAGCATCTACCCTACCAACAGCCTCACAGACCTTTCCATACCTTTAGTTCCTAAATCCTATTTGTGCCACGGATGACCGAGTTTTTTACCCTTGACTAAATTCATACCGAGTTAAAACAGAAATGACTCTAGTCAAGTTGAATCGAGTCATTAATGATATCATTTGAGCATCATGTCGTTAATGTTCACGTCTCAAGTTGAGTCGAGTCAATAACTTACTTCTTTCTGAAAATCCTCTATTTTTTTCACTGAACCCTGTTGTCATCTTCATACCATACTGAAAGTAGCAAGTCAGCAACAGCGTACAGCACACCGCAACCACCAAGTACTTTTTCATCATATCTGTAACGTTTTAGGAAAAGTGCATTGGTAGTGTACTAACTCGTTCTCGTTATATACAGTTCTGCATAAGTGCTTCCTGCTGACGGGTATAGCTTATTTCTAGTAATCCACTGTTTGAGCGATCTATTCATATCATATTTCAGTGACGCAAAGAGGAAAAAATGCACGATTCAGGTAATAGTATAGCTTTTATTGATTAGGCAAACTTAGTAAGATTGAAACCTTTGTATAAAGATATGGACTGCAGTTGAACCTCTTGAGGTACGTGAGCCCTCGTCAAAGGATACTGCACGTATACCGTTATTATTACTTGACATTATTGACAGGATTCCCAAACGAAAATATATCAACTGACTTCATTATTATTAATACGTGCCAGACAAATACGTCTTGAAATCATGCCTGATGTTCAATAAGACCTCGGCATGCTTTGCTTTCTCCCTCCTTGGCCACATAATAGTTAAACTTAATCTGTGCCAAAAAAGATAGATTGCACTACTTGACTATGACTTGTACCATTATGGCAAATGCACGATGAAGGTCGGTATTTATAAAACTATTAACTCGAGCAGTTTTCTTCTAAATCCAAGTTAGTGGTACTGAGTTTGCTCGGAGATAGATGAACATCTTGAACAAAGACAGTTGCTTATATATCCATTTTCCCACTTCTACCCACTTATTTCATTTACAATTCCTCACATTGTGAACCCACTTCGTATATAGCAGTTTCGCATGGTAAGGCTTTAGTGCTGTTGAGTTTGCATGTAGGACGGATGGATGGAATGTAAAAAGATCAGACATTGTTCACCAATTCATGTTCCTATTAAGAATATGATACAGTGCTTCATTGAATGGTTTGTAAAATTCCCTTAGTATTTGTCTAGTCTCGTTCTTCGCGTTATAAAAGGCCGTTTTAGACCGACTTCTGCCTTTTACTCTCGAATTGGTGCATTTTAATTGTTTTTCCCATCCCTGTAACTTTTTCTTCTCTGTCAGAAAGTCGTAGTCTTCTTTCCAGTATGGTCGAACGCAGTATAATCCGGTCGTCGGGTTCCTTACAAAATCTTCGGCCAATAGAATTTTTGGAATTGTTAGAAAATCTTGTATTTGTTCCAATAGTGGTCCGGGATTTTCCAGGAGTTCCTCGCCGTTTATAATCATTAGATTTGACGATGTGTAAGACATGATCCATCTTTTAACCAGAATGGGATACAGTCCCAGGATGAATACTTTCGTCGGGATGGTTACGTTCTTGTGCCAATATAGTTGTTCGAGCCATTCCGGGGTCAGGTCCTGTCCTTCTATCATAGATCGAAAATCGGGTAAATAACGACGGACGAATACGTCGAAGTTGTCGCTGCCCGCAATTCCCTTGTGTCGCGCATCCTAAAGATTGTTGAAATTGTTGAAAAACAGTTCCATTTGGTTCCGTAAGTTTTGGAAGTTTTTCCGTATTGAACTATAGGAAGTTAATGTAAGCCTTATTTTATTTAAATAGTTTAAGAGTTCACCAGTCCCCGGATCCGATTTGCCAAGCAATTTCAAACTGACTTTCTATTTGTTTGGATTAAACAAATGCCCGTTATGGAAACGAAAAATGTTTAAACTTCTCACATGAATTTGATTATACAAATGGTCTTTATTATTCGTTATAATATTTATGCCACCCCCTCGATGAATCTTTATATTAGCCTACGTGAAGAAAAGGAGTTGCGCGCATAATGATGGACGCGATCTTTGATATTTAGGATTGTCATTCTCACTCAAAACCTTGAATGAATCTAAATTGTGTACTGCATTTCAAATGCACTAAATTATGGAGAAAATGTAACATCAGGTGACACTTCATTTCAGGTGCACTTTTTCCATATTCGAATTGAATTTATATGCGTGACGCAAATGTAAAAAGAACTAATAGAAAGAATTTTTTTAAATTATAATTCCAACTAAATGGAAGGAGGTATGATTTATATATGCTGACCGTTACGCCGAATGGTTTTTCGATAATACGAAAAAAGCATATTTGAATGCGCACACATAATAGAGTGATAGGTTTAACCAACAAATATTTGTTTTATAGGCGCTCAAAGTACTCTATCTATTACAGTTCTCAGAAGTACAGAGGTTCCAATTATTCACTCGGAAGTCGGTGAATGGTGGCATTGTTTGGATGGTATTTCTTAGAAGTATTTAACGAGAGGGTGTCATGTCTATCACGAACAGGTTTTATTTTTTAATTATTTTTTATAATGTGAGCCAATAAACTTTCTAAATAGAAGACGTCTGTTGTAATCAACATCATGCAATGTAGCATTTTGTCAATCTTTTCCAGTTTACAAAGTCAACAATCTATATTATTAATATTACCTATCACGAAATTTAAGAATATATTCCAAAATATTTTTATGGTAGTAGAAATTTAGCTTGCCAAGTTCATAATCTTGACCATTCTTTGGCCATCCCATGCCCGGTTAAGCCTTTTCTATATGCATGTCTATCGCGATTTTTAGGTTAGGGAGAGCCCAGCTCCGGACAACGGAAAATCATTACAGATTTTATTCTGGCGACTAGCATAGCGTAAGATAAAATTAATAAAAAAAGGCTGCGTCACATAAACACCAGATGAATTTCAAAATAATGCACGAACTAAGATAATCCGGGTCCGAGATGGATTAGCTTAATTCGGGTTGCTCTAGCGGACGAAATAAGAATATGCACACATCGATTTCCTTTGCATGATCTGTGGAACGGGTACGTTCGCTAAAATGGACTTTAATTTTTTTGGATGGGATCCAGATCTCGTATCTGCTCGTCCCTGCTATTAATCAAATTCTAATTCCAATCAAAAATAGAAACATACTATAGCGTACAGAATAACATCAATTATCCTGAAATTCGGTATAAATCTGGGTTGAAGGCCTAGGAGCCCTCCGCAGGACCTAGTAAACGATGCGATGTACTGGATTTTATAACTCTTATTTTAAAGTCTCGAAAACTCGTTCTCGAAAACTATGTATAAAAAAAACATGACGTACCCTCATAGCGAAATCCGAAAGTGCCCTCTGTGCTGGATCGCACAATATGAGAAGTAATTTAACGTTGGGCATATCACGCAGAATGATTTCCGGTAGTTCGTGGGGCAAAGTTATGAAGTAGGCAGGCGTCTTTTCGAAAACCAGTTCATGATCCGCTGCGGGTACTTGCATTTCCCTCGAAGAAAAAACAACAACAACAACAGTTGTTAGTTGTGGTAGACAGTGCAGGAAGGTATAGTCAGTTACAATTCCACAATTACAAAAGGTAAAAATAGCGATAGGTTAGATGGGTGGCATTGGATGGGAATGTATTGCAATACATCGATTATTACTTTCACCTACTTTTTAAATCCACTCCGAAATTTTTTGAAAGTATGAACAATGATAATAATTCATTTCGCTATGAAGGTTCTTATGTATTCCAGAAATTCCATACCCCCTTTACCCTTGGAGTCCTGTAAAAGGATTCCCTGTATTGACATCCATTCGATGAGACAGGAAATAAGCGCTGCTACCTGTAAAAATCAAGTCCCTTATCACGTTTTTGGTCGTAGTAATGATCTTCCAACATGGTTGATCTGATGTATGGGTGCATACTGAGAAAATTTTGTAGTGCGCCTGTACCACACTTCCTTACACCGATGCCTACAACGTCCGGCAGTCTTTTAGAATTCGTCTAAAAACAGCCGAGTTAAGTGAAAGCCGAGTTAAGGTAACTAAACTATGACAGGATATAGGTATCCCTAAAGTGGCAAGGCAAACAGTCTGTGTATCGAGAAAACATAATAAAGAATGATTTGGTGATTGTTTTATATGCGTACTCTAATTCTGCCCATATTTTTTCGGTATTCTAATACTGCACCCGAGATCGGTGTGGTATTCAGACTCACAGTATGTAATTTACCTTTCTGTGCTCCCCTTCCATGACGAGTTCTTTGTATTTTCTTCTGCGATTGCGTATTTCCTCCATGTTCTGTTCTTTTTCTGAAACAATACGTGACATTCGTCAGAAGACATACATTAATTAGTTCGGTTTATAAAGTTGAGTATACCCAACCCTAAAAGGCAACTTGATCGCGAGTAATAGCTGTGTATTCTAGTTCAATAATACGTTTGATCAATGTACTAACCGGTGGACATAGATAAAAAATTTGTATACTGTGCTGTAGACGACTTTTTCCAGAAATAATGAGTCATCGGTGACCTAGTCTCGTTGGTCTTATATGTGCTGTACAATATCCATGAAGCAGTCACACACACAGCGCAGACCGCCAACTTTGCCTTGCCCATGTTAGACATTCACTTACTAAACAAGGCAATAATAAGGCTGTGTTGCCAAACTGCTATGTCCTACATACGGCAACTAATTAATCTCAACGGCTTTCTGCTCTCAATATACCGAATGATTGTAAGCTAGGAAATGAACTGACTACATGAAAACATAATTCAAAATATTATTCCATATCTCTTTAATGTTGAATATGCAGCTCATCAATCAAGCTTTATGTCGTATTCATCTTTTCCTGACGTGAGTATAACATAAATTCACAAAAAGCGTGATAGCCCTAATCTTAACCATTTTAGTAGCTTGTCACCTACACGGTAAACGTGTTTTCCTATATTGAAATTACTATACTAACTACCAACTACTATAGTGTAAATCTCACGAGGATATACTGTACACTCATTCTCATTGTGTTCATGTATCCTTATCCTGCTTGGATTAATTCATTACACATTGCCTACCGGAAATCTATTCATTCAAGAGAAAGACAAATGTTAATGCTGAGCTATAGACACGGCTGTCCGTGATACCATCCTTATTTCTAAGATTGTCCTTATTTTGGCTTATTTTCAGCAATGCAACAATCTTAAACATTTGCAAACCTTTTACTCGACAAACAAGTTATTTTAGCCTAATCAGTACTCCGCGTGCACACTGATGTGCCGTGAGACGATGCTTTGTGTACCGCAGTGTATTTAGGAAGGGAAATCTTTTTATTCCTGTCGTCCTTATTTTGGGTTCCAGATCGATGGTAGCCCTGGCTATAGCATAGTAAAAGAGGAGCATATCACTTATTTGTCTATGCAAACCATAAAACCGTCTTGGTAGTCAAAAATACAGGCCTACATATGCCCTCACCCTGTACTACCAGGTTGAACGGTTGGTGTTATTACAGTTTTTATCAGGTGCGATAGATCCATACTAACTATACTGATCCATTATGAAAATTCTACACCGTACACCTTGTAAAGGACATTTAAGAAACAATGAATCGCGACAATTTTGCGGTATCTCGATGGTACTTTGCATTTTCGTTCTTGTGGTGTTAGTTTTTAACCAAGTACGTGTTCAGCGAACCAATGCTCACATAAATCACTGGAACACACGGGAACGTTTTGAATTTGGATTGGAGTTGCCTGACCTATCTTCATTTGTGGGTGAGTTGTATCAGAAACGAATCTTTTACGGTTGAATTTACGTAAGACTGTTTTTTACAGAAGTGCAACAGCAGAAGTATGAACAGAGACGAGCGGAATGGGACAGGGTTAATGAACGACTCGAAAAACAAGTGAGTTTTTTTTACCAACTAAAACAAAGAAAATTATATCCACAGTTACATTCATTCATTTGATACCCTAATCTTGTTTTCATGTTAGGCTCGGATCCAGAAAACAAGAATTCACGAGGTTATCGCCGAGGTTGAGAATTACTAACTTATTAGTAATAATTTTTAGNGGAATGGGACAGGGTTAATGAACGACTCGAAACACAAGCGAGTTTTTTTCTTACTCACCAAATCAAAGAAAATTATATCCACAGTTACATTCATCCATTTTTTACCCTAATCATGTTTTCATGCTAGGCTCGGATCCAGAAAACAAGAATTCACGTTTTTTTGTAAACGAGGTTATCACCGAGGTTGAGAATTACTAACTGATTAGTAATAATTTTTAGACTAAGTATCACAGACTGCCCGACGTGATTGGCATAGGAGTTCGCAAATGTGGGACGGGTGCTCTGAATATATTCTTAGGACAACATCCATACGTAAGACGGGGCAAAGAAGCGCATTACTACGATATGTACTCCGACAAAGGATTGGATTTTTATAAGTGCGGTGTTTGAATCATATATGCGTGAGATTTGACATTATAAAAAAATTTCATCATCTTTGTAGGAAAGAACTATTGCCGACTGCTGCAAGGGATGAAATTATTTTTGAAAAAACACCAGCCTATTTTTTCACCTTACCTCACGAACTGCCTGATAGAATTCGACGTGATATTCCGAACGTGAAGCTTATACTCGTGCTCTGCGATCCTGTGACGAGAGCTCTTTCAGATTATGTGCACAGGGTGAGTATAGAGATGGGGAGTTATCCAGATTATCCGTCAGGCCTACTACGGTTTACGATGATGTGAAGTGTCTGAAATAAGTTAAAACTGATTTAATGAAGTGTGTAAAATGCAAATTCCATGCGATAACTCGGTTTAGGCCTACAATCGGGACCGGCACTAGCCTAGGCACTAGGGCACAGATCTCAGAGTGGACGTTTAAGGATCGAAGTATTACAACAAAAAGGAAAAATAACACTAAAAAAACTATTAACAGTTACATCACAAAGGCAAGAAAACTGCTGGCAAAGATTTTTCAACCTACATGAAGAAATATTTACCTCCGGTCAAGGCAATATTTCAGAATCTTACAGTGGGAGGCGGAAAATATACCCTGGAAAGCACAGTAAGGGAACTTTCAAGTGACAAACCAAGACTCAGCTTTGCATATGGCGTATACGCGTATTTTATCAAAAGATGGACGGACACTTTTTCACCCTCTGAACTATTTATCATCGACGGGGAAAAGTTTTTAGAAGAGCCGGGAATAGTAATGGAACAGATTCAAACGTTTATTGGCATTCCCAAGATGCTACTCCAGGAGGACTTCCTGAAAAGTTGGAGCACTGGATTGTATTGCATTCGGCCGTGGTGGAATAAAACATACGATTTTGCCGCGGAACTTCTCTCCGATACATGGCAGGATAATCTTCAGTGCACACTTGGAGGTAAAGGACGGACGAGATCGAAAAATACGTCGTTCTTCCTCTCGTTCAAAGAGAGGGATGAACTACGCAGATTTTATAGACCTTACAATAAATTGCTGTATCGAATGCTGAATAGAACTTTCGCCTGGCTGTGAAAATGATATGCAGGCCTACATTCTACTATTCAACAATCATCATATAATAATCTTAAGTATTCCGATACTTGCAATCATCTGTGATAACTCATTCTAAACATCACAAAAATGACAAGCTACACATACAGCATCGGAGAGCAATGGTACCGGAAAGGGTGCGGGAAATGAAGGACAACCCGAAATAACCAACAACCAGACACTTATTGATCAGTATATCGAGATTATGGACAAGCCATTAGATAGGCCACGCATAAGTTTCATGTACTATATTAAAAGCTGATGTTAGTTTTTGATGAGGATCATTTCAAACTGCGGGTGGATCATTTCAGTGTGTTGGTAGCGTAGGTTGAACGGCTCGTAGATGAATAGTATGAAAAGCACAATCAGATAAGCATTTCAGCCAAAGAATTAGACTTTTTAACAAATAATTATCTGATAAAATGTTGTCACTCACATTCACAAACTATATGCATATATGGTAGTGTCGTATGTGAATGATGTACAAATACACAAGTCAAACCTAGTGCTAAACCTTGTTACTAATATACACAGCAAATTTTACGTTACTTTTATTGAGGCATTCTTCGATGAGAAAGCAACTGCAATTATTTATATTTTACTGTTGGAAAATTTTCCCAGTAAAAATGTTTGGTAGAAGGATTAAAGCTTTATGTGTATTTGCGGGCGTTGCTCTATGCGTTTATTTAGCTTGGCTTAGCTCGAAGGACAACATTGCTGAACACCTCAGGATTCGTGAAAGCACTGACGAAAATAAACTCTTTATTACTTACGACATCGGTAGGTGAAGAAGTCAGTAAACTACACTTATACAATGATACATTCTCATTATGGCTGATGGAATTATTTTTTTTATAGCAGAAATTCGGAGTGAATATGTAAAGCGAAGAAAAGAATGGAATTCGTTAATGGAAGCTAGAAGCACTAAGGTAGATTACACTGATCTACAAGAAAATGTTACAAAATAAACTAACAACCGTTTCTATGTAATTCGGGTGCGCTGATTTCAAATCTGGTGTCAGATTTGTTCCTTTACGTCTAGATTTTGAGATATATGCGCTTTTTATCATTTTTGTAGACATTTTTTACTAATAAAAAAAATAATTTATTTTTTGTCTTCTCCCTTACACTTCAAAATATTAGTTGTTATCAGCTATATTTGGTTCGCTGATTTCAAATCTGGTGTTAGATTTTCTCCAGTACGTCACGTTTTTGATTTATCAACGTGCATGTATTTGACACATGGTAAATGTTGTAAATTTGCATAGTAAATACATGCAGGTTGATAAATCAAAAACGCGACGTACTGGAAAAAATCTGACACCAGATTTGAGTTCAGCGCACCAGATATAGCTAATAACAACTAACATTTTAAAGTGTAACGGAGAAGAAAATTTTTTTTAATTTTTTTATTAGTAAAATATGTCCACAAATATGACAAAAAGTGCATATATTTCGAAATCTAGACGTATAGGAAAAAAATCTGACACCAGATTTGAAATCAGCACCCCAAATATAGGTAAAAACAACTTATATATTGCAGCGTATCAAAAAAATGTTTCATTTGTAGATCAGTGTTATAGTTAAGTAGAAATACCAACGAGGAACCATCGTTCTTTGATCATTTAAACAGATTAACTTACGCGTACACTAAGAAAATTACAATACACAATTTCGATAATATTTGAATTCAAATTACATGGGGAATTTAGCCAGACGATGAGTGAAACCGATTAGTCAACCAAATTGATCATGCGAGCTTGCTAAAAGCTTAGCAGTAACGCAATAAATACCAAATTATACACGCTTGCGATACAGTCAAAACTCGTCATAATATAACACATCTGCGTAATGGAGATACAATAACCTTGGTTTTTTTGATAGCCTTCATTTCGGATTTCGCTTGTATTCTAGACTGTATTTCAATTTCATAGGTTAGACAACACAGGCTTCCTGACGTGATAATAATTGGAGTTCGAAAGTGCGGTACTGGAGCCCTACGAAAATTCATGCAATTACATCCGTTACTGCGAGTTCGACCAACAGAAGGACATTTTTTCGACAGGCATTCCGACAAAGGAATGCAATACTACAAGTAAGATCGTGGCTAGTGTTAATTTAACGGATCACTAAAGTAGGTGAAAGAAAATAAAGCTGGAAAATATTTTTAATATTTTCCCGTTCGGGACTCTCGTTGCCAACGAGAGTTTTAGTGAAACAGCGCACAGCCGGGCACATGTGTATAGTGAAATTTGCTGGGTCACTGATACTAACAAATGCTGAAAGAAAGCACCAGAAGCACAAAGAACACCAGAATGAATTTGTATTTTATTATCTGTCCAGAACGATGCTTCCCGATGCCGGAGACGACGAACTTATCGTGGAAAAGACACCGGCTTACTTCGTTACCATGCCATACGATTTACCGTACAAAATCAAAAAAGTCATGCCAAACGTAAAACTAATATTACTGCTCTGCGATCCTGTCAAACGTGCTTTTTCTGATTATGCTCAACGGGTAAATAGTTTGAAAAGTCATCATATGGTAGATGTCACCAAACTCATCAAATACCCCCCATTTACAGGTAGAACAAAAGGACAGGAAGGCTAAAGGAAAAAAGTTCAGCCATTACATGAAAGAATATTTCAATCCAGTCAAAGAATATTTTCACAGGCACTCCGTTCAAAGCAAACATTACAAGATCCCGGCTTTGGTTGAAAAACTAAACTCCCATATGCCATCGCAAGGTTTTGCCTATGGAGTGTACGAGTTCTTTCTAGAAAGATGGACACTCACGTTCGCGCCTTCTCAGCTACTGGTTTTAAACGGGGATAAGTTATTGAACAACCCTGGTGAAGTCCTCGAAAGAGTACAAGATTTCATCGGCGTTCAGAAGTTACTACGCAAAAACGACTTTGTTCAGAATCCCCTTACGGGACTTTACTGCTTGAGACCTTGGTGGAATTCGACTTACAATTTCAACGCCGAGATACTCGAGAAAGCGTCTTGGCATACACAACTGTCGTGCGCGGAAAAAACGAAAGGCAGAACTAAATCTCGCATGCCCAAATATCGCCTTTCGTCACAGCACGCCAAAACGCTGAAAGAATTCTACCAACCTTATAACGAAATGCTGTTTAATAAATTAAATGAAAGATTTGATTGGTAAAAATGCTTTTACAAACCAAGTTGCGCTATTCCAGCGATAGCTTTACTGCCTTCATACGAGCAGAACTTTTTTGCCATTTTGGAGTGTTATAAATTTGCTGGAAGGAGTTCAGAAGCTCCAGGATTAGGTCAGCACATAGCTGTACACAGGTGTCAAAGAGATAGGAAAGTGATCCCAAAGGCTTTCTATGTCTAACATAATTCATTCTTAAAATATGCTTCAAATTTTTTTGCCATTACCACAGTGATAACATGGAAATGAAAATTTCAGATATGGTGAAACGAAATACATTTTTTGCTAATTCTAGAGTTTTTATTATGATTGTATCTATCTATGCACGATTGGAATTGCCTTTTAAATAGTGTAGCTTACTTCACCATACTTTGCCAACAACAGCCTTTGTACTTCAAAACATGGACCAAGGACGTATATTTTACCGATCATTTTTCCTCCACCGTCCTCCGCAAACACAAAACCTCACAAAGCGTTGATCCCAGAATCCGAGCCGTGAATATGAAGGATTCAGAACAGACAGTATACCACACCTGTGAAGTAGCAGTAAAGAATGTGTATTTTAGGAAATAATAGTCAGCAATGTTACTTTAGATTTTGAACATGAAAATGATTTCGGGCTATTACTGTAGAGAAAGTGTAATTGTTGTTTCAACCAGTTCTTGATTGAAGGTTTAATTGAGTGATGATTACAGGTTAAAAACATATTAAATAGTACATCAACTACTTGAGTGGCATCCTTTCCTGTCCCAATGATACCCTGAGACCCCTAGCGCCACCTGTACCCGACAAAGGTTAAAAACTTTCCATGTGGTGACATCACCTTCATCAAAAAGCAATTATTTATGGGCTGCAAAAAACTCTAATAAGATATGAGTAAATAAAATCCCCAATCCACATATCTTCCTGCAGAAAAAATCCCTAGGGATACACTGACCTGGTGCATTGCTTCATTGTAGTCACTGGATTAACACCAAGAAATATTCTCCTGAGATTATCGACCGTTCCAGTACTTTCAGACGAACGTATTAAATCGTACTTAGAAAATTTGTCCGAAGGAGCAGAACTCTTTTCACCAAATGAAAATCTTAAAACAGCCCATTTGTTAGAAGATTTTACTACACAAACTTGAAAAATTCATAACAATACAATCTCCTTACATATAGGGTATGGGAATTTCATTTAGTCTCTGAACTACTCCATCAACTGGCTGAACAACATCAAGTGAGGGAATTAAAATCTGATTTGATAAAAGGCAGCATTCCTCAACAACCACATCGGGTATTAAATTTTGGCCACTTTCCATTGGTCCTGCAAGAGACGGTAGAAAAGATTTTGAGTGTAATCCGACTGAATAAAACTAATAGTATTCGATATTTCTGCTGGACAACTGCAGGGAAAAGCCCATTACCATTGCATTTTTCAAATTGCCATTGATCAAGCAAGCCAAAAATTAACCGTCTCATTATTCCCACATTTAAAAATGCTTGCATTGATTAAAATGTTTCCATTTTTATGGCCTATAAAAATAAGTAAAAATATGAACATTAAACAAACACTGACCTATAACCTGCCAAACTTTCGATACGAGTTTGAAGATATGGGAAAGACAATCGATTTGATCATCTATGCAACAGAACACTGGCAAGCAAGCGGATTTTAGCAGTCCCCACGTACGTATAATCACCAAAAGCTCTCGCAGATTGACAAGCCATCCTTTGTCTTGGAGCAAGGCGACTCCAGGTACCATGCCAGTGTTCTTAATTTGTATTGATGGTTAATAATTCTATACTATAATCAAGTTTCATTATGGAGTATAGAAATTGATAGTTTTACCACTTGTGGAACAACAGACAGGAGGTAGAGCGATATGTCAGCCACCCATTGTATCAGCTGCTGTAATGACTGTAGTGTGTGTAGATCGGTATCATCGAACACTTGCGAAAATTTGTTTATGTCCGTTTCATATGACGTACTAAATATAGAGAAAATCAATGGTAAAAATTTTTCCATTCTTTTTCTTATTAAGCTGAAAATTCTTTCTCTGGGAAATTATATGCGAGTCAAAAGCTAATATAATATAATTCGATTGGGAATACCAACCTGCAGGCTTCATGGAGTCTATCGGCAGGAGCTTGGTCATCCGTGGAATCTTGGGGTGATCGCAACAAGGAACGAAAAACCTAGAAAAATCAACATTATTGGAGTGTTGACAAATAACTAGTATATTTATTATTATATCAATTATATCTATTGTTGATAACAGTAATCAGCGTATAACATTAAGTGGTTCGATTAATTTTAAACAGAGTGTTTCGATTGATTGATCGATAACAATATCTAATTAATAACATTACCTGCGATCAAAATAAGTGGCTTCCACTGTATTATATCGATATATGAATAAAGGAGCCGGAGTCAGGGGTAACTATAAATCATTGAATTCAGTAAGGACTGCATGAATTGCATGAAAAGTTTTTTATACCTTTATTACTAATTTGTCTCTTTTGATATCAACCTCTACATATTCCAATCTTTCAAAAACTCTATAAAGAACTCTTATATACATATGTCTCATACCACTGTCACTGCCTCAAACAGAAGTTTAATGTGGCAATCAATAGCTTCAGGATATCCGACCATTTGATAAATAGTGAGTTTGACAGAAAGGAGCCGTGAGTGTAACATCTGCCATGAGAAGGAACCGTCAAGAATATAAATAAATCTTAGTGTACTGAATTAATTGAGAGACTGTCACCTGCTGAAGAGGTACAGATTGCTTGCAGAATTCGCTGGCAAGCAAATCGCAGACCGGCTTTGCCATATTGCTCTGCACATGCAAGAGAACGTCCCACCTTAAAATATTGAATTCCACAATTACAATAATTAGATTTGGGAATGTGTCCAAGAAAATACATTACGAATCATTTACATCTACAGAAATTAGATATAATACGCAGTAGGGAATACATTTCCTCTCTCTCTCTCTATATATACATAGCTGTCTCGGAGAGTTTAAGTCCCTATTCATTCGTCACAGCACTTCGATCAACCTCGTATATATATGTATATACAATTGCTTTTCTGTTAGGCTTACTGGCTCTGCTAGTAAATGAGTAAAAACGAAATGTGGTTTGACCGTATTACAATGAATGCTTTTAAATGAAAATACACTGTTTAACAGGCAACAGGAATTTGTTGCAGACACTTGTCACTACTTGAATGGAATCAATCTCATACTACTGAATCTCAATTCATATTATGAATTAGTAGCAGTTATTAAACAAATTTAATGTCGATAACTCACCAAACATAACCAGTGACAACACAAAAATGCAGCAAATGAGTAAGGTGGCGAATTGCAACTTGATCACTAACAGGAGATTTAGGATTCAACCACGGCGCTACCTTGTATATAATCAAACTCGCACGATCATCAAGGAGAGCCTGTGGCAGACAAGAGATCATTTCAACATTTCAGTACAGTGAGTTCTATCAATGCTTTTAAATTTGCATAGTGAAAAATACGCTCGCTGAGTGAAGTAGGTCTTGATATTTTGTTAACAGTGCAAATAAACACCAGAGCATTTGTTGTATGGCAATAGGTTAGTACATACCAGAGCACAGGAGGTAGATGAAAATTCGATATGTTGCAATCTTGAACTTCTTTCCAACCTTTTGTGTTTCCCGAGTCTTACTTTGTCTTTACTCACCGTTTCTGGGATGTGTATGCTTGTAATGGGCAGGAGCGTCATTCTTAAAAAAAAGAGACAAATAAAGCATTTTTTGATTGTATAATATTAGACTTTTACCACTTACCTGTGCAAAACCTGAATCGTGTTATCAGCAAGAGCGACTCCAATGCCAAAACCACAATAAAAATTCTGATCATTTGATGCTTTGGTCTCAGCAGAGGACGTGCTGATGGGGAGAGAGGGGACTGTGAAGTTCATAACCTAAAATAAATAGAGAAAACTAATGGATTTGTGTCAAGGCTAAGGTTCATGAGACATTAGAAAGAAATCTTTCTTCTCCGACTTCCAGCTGCAGTAAATTACTACATTTGTTTCACTACTTAATTGTAAGATTTATCCGAAATTGTTTCTAGAAAGCCTTTCAGTTGAAACTGATCCTTTTACAATCTGATATTAGATTACTCTATGGGAAATTACCTCCAAAATTTTATGATATTCGTCAGCTAGGGTAACAAGATTATTTTTTCAATCAGTAAATGTATTTTAGTTGATATCAACAACACTGACTTTCTGCAAATGCTGAGATTTAGTAACAAACTGCCACCGAGTGGATTTTTCCAATGCTAAGTTGACGGCCATCTGTTGAAATATTCTGTGCAACTGAGGATTCTGTTCTTTCTTAGCCAGCCAGCTTTCTAGCATTGAACCTGTAGCGCCGGTGACACAAATCTGCCAAGTATTAATGCACAGAACATGGAGAATTACAAATAAAATGGTGACATCACATTTCATAATGCCTTACCAGAACGTGATCAATATTTTCTCTGGATACAAAACGGATGTGAGAGATGACATCATACTTGCATTGTGGTTCCGAAATGCATTTCAGTGTGATGCTTGGCAAGACATTGACCTAAGGAAATTAAACGAGGATGTTATTGTTGTAAAGTAAACCCGCAGGGTTCAAATTTAATACTGTCTATTTGCTACGAACATCAATCTTGAGTTTCCCTTCTTCGTCATTATACTTCAGCTCAACTGTCCAAAAATTTACAGGACTATTAACGTCACAGTCTGAAGCCATGACTGCAATATTGCCTTGACCTATGTAAAACATATGAACACAGTGAATAAGGATGAGGCTGAAGAACGAAGAAAAAATCCTGACTGGAGTTTTATACTGTTCAAGTTGGACTTTACGTTGTACCTAGTCATCCTGTTTGTCGATATTGAGGATAGGATAGGCCATCCGTGTATGCACATAAGCAAAGTCTCACAATAACTGATTGCAGTTTCCTCTTAGTTTACCTATCTTCATTAATTAAATAAGTAATTACTTGAGAATGCAATGTCTGTCATCATCATATGGTGTGGAAATTCCAATGAAGCTTTTGCATTGAGGACTTCATCATCTGGTGTTATTATTTTTACATAAACATATCCTGTACCGGTCACTGCTATGTATCTACAAAAATAAATACAAATAGGATACACATTACTAACGCCCATAACGAATATGGCCATCAGAGGTAGCTGGATAAAATACTACATCACTATCCCGCTTTACACTCCAGTTGCATTTCTGGAAACACCTCTAAGCAAATCAATCTTAAACTGGGTCATTATAAATTTATGCATATAAGATGCATCTCAGAATATTGCACAAAGAAACCCAGCTGCAATATTAATCATGAAATAATAATTGGTTGGCTGCAAGATTTTACTTTCATCCCGTCTACTTTACTGGCAATGAGATTATATTAGTGAAGACCGATGAGAACATAAGAATACTTGGAAGTTGACTCACCCTTCCAATGGCTGTCCACCTAACTGAGTGACTGATGGCTTAAACTTTGTCCTGGTTAATTTTTCGTTTACGTTGTCAAATTTATCTGTGTGGAAGATGACCTGTGCAAGAAAAAAATTCACTTCCAATTTCTATTTCAGTGCTTTCCCAATTTTCTGGAGGTATTCAGGTCAACGGGTTAAAGCGTTTTGCATAGTGGCATCATTGATAGAGGTTTTTATCATATTATTGAAGCTAAGATCGCATAGACTATAGAGCATGTTGCTTGAGGTATGATATATGGCCAATATTCGAAAGCAAATGAATGTATGATTCAGGGATTTTAAATTTTGAGAGACGAATAATTGTTAAAATCAATCCATACAGGACAGGCCATTCCGAACTCATATAATTCAATAATTTGAGCCAATTTGGATTTCAAGATGAATCGTATTTTGAAAATTTGTTGGTTGGTTTCAGTTTGGAGTTTACGGTTCTGTTTCTTTTAATTCACTAAATATAGATGAAAAAGACAGGGTATATAAAACAGTATGGCACAGGTGCATAGCCCTTACAAAAGCATAATTTCTATGTGGACAATAAAACTCTTAAGGTTAGAAGATGACAACCCTAACCCTCTTTCCATTATGAAGCCAGGCAGTTCCCAGTATCTCTTCACCATGTAAATCGGAACAGAATAAATTCTTCTTGGTCCAAACATTTAATAAATGATTGTTCATCATCCAAACGATGCAATTTCCATAGGAATCAGAACAAAGGAGTTTTGTACCTGATAAAACAAGAAATTCTCCGTTGAAATTTAGTTAAATTGGGACAGCAGGCTTTGAATGCTGAATTCACGAGAATTTCCATTCGGAGTTCGACGCTTATATGTTCGAACGGTGCGCGGTAGTAAAAAAATGCACTCTGAAAATTCCATGCGCTCAGTAAAGCGATTCTAACATTACAATTTGAATATACTAGGAGTTGGACCGCATAAACCAAGAATTGTTTTTGATTCCGACTCCACAGCTCTACGGATACGAGTACAAATGAAAAATGAAACAAATGGTGTGAACAGTTAAAGTAAAACACACTAAAAACTAAACAACCTACCTGTTTGATTCCACTGAAGAGATTTGATGATACCATTTCTATACGGTATGCTATTGGCATCCCAGGGTTGGTTAGGATCAACAATCTGGATAAATCTTTCAAAGAAACCTAAGAAAAATCAAATCGATCAGTACTTATTCAAACATGAACTAACGCCACTCTTCTCGTAAAAAATATATATAATTGAAATATAAATGCCAAAGCTTGCAAATTATGAATAACTGCAAGAAATCTTTTTGTAGACTACAGCATATCTTCGGATAACTGAATATCAGAATTGACATATTTTGTAGAATTTCATGATCAAAAATATTTATTCTTTCCTTTTTGCCAAGTACTGGTTTTTCTGTGGCGTCATCACATAAAGGTACTATTCTGTGTGTACAAGTCAAGTACAAGTGTGTAGTTACTATTTTATCTGCGTTATTAGGACAGATAGTCATATCTTACAGAATCATATAAAACCATTTATATAAGAAGAACGAGAACTAAAAATCAAATAAAACACTTAGCACTCTTTAAAAGCTCAAAGTGTACCTTTTGATCTTTTCTCTGATGTGAATGCTAGAAGATTGGTGCAAGACCATGCGCATGACACTTCGTTGGAATGCCCAAGCGATGGATTGGGGTGATCTCCTCCCCACTGAGTACGAAAAATAGGTTCCATAACTCGCGCCATTTCTCCGCCAGAGATTCTTTTCTCCGAATTCTTTTTTACTGAACTGTTACCTTTTTACGCTAGAGCGAATTCACTCATCTCTGATTTAACTCAGACGACAATATAACATAATATTTATAAATCTCTAAAAAACTTTATTGAAAAATACAGTAAATCGAAAGAATGTTCAAAATTCAATATATTGTACATTCGTATTCAGAGAACAGACGTTGCTATGTCAGCAACTGCAATGTATATTTTGATCCAAGCTCGTATCGTTGGATAATAGATTTTTCCTTGAAGTTTGGTCGTTATAAGGTTTATAAATACCGGTCCGAAAGCCTGTAAAAATAAAGATAGTTTAGATAATAATATAGATAATATTATGGTGTAGATTATTATGGAAAACCGGCAGCTAATACACAGAGTTGCAATAAATACAAAACAAGGGGAATCGTAAGCTTTGAAAAACGCAAACCTGAACTAACAATAGTCATTGAATATTACCCGGACCCATAAAGGAGAATCTGATATACATTATAAAGTTTTTCTTTGAATTTCGAGGTTTACTTTCGGGTTTCAGTTCGCAAAAATGGGGTATGTTCCGGGTGAAGTTGACGGTCCGGTCTCGATAGAATAAGGAACAACTCTGCTATTGGTATTATGCTTACATTGAAGTGGTGTGGACTCACATGGCAACACGCATGCGCTTTACCTAAACGAGTGCACAATTCGACGAGTCGATCGGTATTTTCCAGATTTCGAACAATCTTGGTAATCATGCTAGCCATTCTACAATATTGACAACAAGAAAAAACATCAAATACTACCATGCGCTTGTACTTTCAAACAATTACCACACATGGCTAGGTCACCAAGGTACAATGTATACCTTTGCGAATGACTACGCAGTTCTGGTATGTCCCTAATATCGTTAACTGTGATCCTTCCCCGTAATGGCAGTCCCGTGTGTTCAAAAAATATCCTCGTGGCTGGTAAATCGTTGAACATTCTGTTGAACAAAGAATATGTATTAGAGAGGGAACATAGTAGTGAGCATGCTTAAATATCACGATGAACATCTAAAATTCCAACAGATACTTACTGCATAAGAAAAAGTTGACCTGCCGGTCCCTGTCCACTGATAGTTAACAACTTCCACGAATTTCTCACAGCTTCTATTTCTTTAGAGGTCAACAACGGGATATTCTTCATTCCAAGATAGTTTGAAAGCTCTGACATACCAGGCATATGTGCTATGCTATATCGTCGTGGCTAATACGATGATAGCTGATGTTTTCATGGCTATTGATTAATATATTTACTACTATTCGTCTAAGGTGAAATGTTGTCAGTTTATAGGAAATGTCATGTGTTTCTGTCGCAAAGTGATTGACAGTCATCATAAATTCGTTAATGTTCTAATGCGGTTTTCCACATAAAGGAGACGTGTATGGAAGGTATTGGTCACGTTTCGTGAGCTATTGTTTTTCATAATGCCTATGCTAATACAATTAATTCACCAATGACATTTATTGCACAACAGTAGGCGGAGGAAACAAGGTTCACCCCTGTGTAACACTCATCACAAGAAAAAAAACAATATACGTGACTGCGCACAGGGAATATATAGTTCACCGGCCGTATTTTGAACCGCAACCCTCACTGTATGAAAACAAACGACACGAAGTCTTGTCCCGCTGATCAATATCATACACCGTGCTGGTATAAAAATAAGTAACTTCGTTTCATGATTTCATGTCTGTCTAGTCAGCTGTCACTATTACCTGAATCAATTTTATTTAATTAATTCAATTTAACGGCATATTGTATGTTGTTGAAATAATTACATATAAACTAAATGGGTATCATAATCCACATGGGTATAGCAATATATATATATAGCGTGGGTATAGCAAAAGACATTCCATCAGTGGAATAGTAAATTGTCTTCCATACCAGAAAAATATTGAAAAAAGTTCTGCGAATTTTTCCCGGTTACATACATAAAGACAATACAAATTTAACTTCGTAAATTCGCGTTAACAAAAGCAGGGATCTGTTTATAATAAATAACAATTCTGTATCGACGTGAAAGTATTAGTGGTGTATCATACTTCGTTACAGGAAGCTGTTCGAAATCTGAATATTCGAAGTCAAAACGAACGAAGAAGTATCGGTGGAACTCCAAATGGATTTTTTCATGAATTTAGCGTTTGAAGTCTGGAACGTACGAAGTTAGGATCGTACTTTCCTAATATTATAGAAATTCTTTCAATATACAAAACCGAACTGAATAAAATGAAGAGAATTCCTGAATAGAAAAAAGGATAGAGGAGAATCGTAAGGCAATGCTCCAATCGCTCAAACATTAGTTTTTATTCGTATGTTTTCTTCAACTAGGGCGGCCTTGGCAGTCTGAGATATTGCCCCGTAGGCTTTGATCCAGGCTTGTATGGTTGGATGCGACACTTCCATTACCAATGCCGAACAAAGGACTGAAACCAGAATTGTACCCAGGATCTAAATGTGAAACAAACCTTTCAGAAGAGAATCGACAAAGATTTTTTTAGTATTTTGCACTTACGTCAAAATGTTCTTCCATTACTCCATATTTGGCATGTATTCTTCCGATTTGGCAAGATAGATCAACGACCTTTCCTGTATCTTTCAGATTCTCCACTATGTTGTTGAGGCGACTTGCCAACCTGTGAAACGAGAAACGCTAAGTAAGTGATAATTATTCAATATTACTATGTTCAACACCAACTAAACGAAATCTGGAACAGAGTAACATTTAAGGAACAGCGGTCATATTATTATATCAGAGTTCGTCGTCTGTAGTTGCTACTTTATAATGCTGTATTTACATTATTAGCATAGGTTTATTATCACTTCTTCTGAGCATCATTCCTATGACATTTATAAACACTTTCAAAACTGCTAAAGCAAATACAAATTACCTATGCGCGTGAGTAACGAGATGTGAATTGCTTTGCATTCTTTCCAAAGAATATACTCCTTCCTGCTCAACTCCAACACGGCTGAACAATCCTCTTGATGCAGGGACATCGTTAAATAGCCTGGAAAGTTAAATAGCCTTGGTAAAATGCAGATCACACAGCGATCGACACCATACATTATAGAGTGATCACTGGACTTACTTTTGAAGTATTAGCAAACCAGCAGCGGCTCTTCCACCTGCAATTATCAACTTCCAGCTTTCTTTCAGCGCTTCTATTTCATCATCCGTGAACAAAGACATTGCAGCAGAAAGAATTCAAACGTTTTAATATCGAAAACTCGAATGCAAATATTTTAAATTCTAAAACCACAAATGCACTTACGCGATATGCGTAAGCGTATATGAGTATTTTTTTGGCTCTATTTTTCAAAAAATCAATAAGCAGAAATTAGCAGAAATTGCACTGTGACATCATCAGTTTGAAAACATAATGATCACTGTACAAACACATTATTTGAGAATAAGTTGGCGAATGAAGTAAAAGAGTAAGTGATACACGCCCTGCACGAGTTATCATCATCAATATATTCTGTCACGAAATGTTAATTTATGTCTGACAGGAATATAGTTTAGCCAGACCGTAAAATAAACGCTCACTTAATCGATACTGCAAAATGGACATGCCAAGCCAGACGAATTTACATTGCAGATTTCAACTCTAGATAGCGGAGATGAATCAAAGTACATAACATGCCATTTGCTACACACATGTAACAACAGGTAAAATATGACGCTGTTTGGACCCCCTTTTACATCGAGCAAGCAATAAGCACTGGTATTCTTAGTAGTAGAAAATGTTTAACTGCAGTTGGGTTCCAGTCATAATTTGGCATGCTTTATTTAACTTCTAAATTCAATATGAAGTCTATTCAGTCATACAGATGTGAAGTTAGACTGCCCAGGCGTATAAAGAGGCAAGGGCGAGAAATTTTCTTCTGCCAGTAGGATATTGCACAATTCTGTAATGTGGGAGGGATCAGGATATTCTCAGGATAACGTACGACTCAACGTTCGCCAATCTGCAGCTTCATTTGATGCACGTCACAATTACTCGGAATGAAAACTCTGTACTGCCAACTAGCGGACTGGAAGAGATAACACAAATCCGCTTACTACTCGATTTCGATTTATGTGTGAATAACGTCGGAATTAACAAAGAGCTACGATACACGCAATGCAAACAGAAAAAATATTGCACAAGATCAATCAATCAAGATGGAAAAAATGAAAACAGATTGTGCTATCAATCTAGTAATATTAATGGTAGATTCAGATGGAAAACAAAAAATGACAGAAATCCTTGTATATCTCTCAGTAAAGTATATGTTGCTACAATAATGCGTTTCTAGCTTCTACAGCTCATGGTAACTGACAGGGAACGCCTTATTCCTCTTCTGGCATTCTGCTGGTTTTGGTCCCTGCAAAATATTTCACACGGAATATATGAAAGTAAAAATCCTTATCTAATAAAAGTTGTGAATTTTTCAGTTCCATAACTCGTAACAGCAATAGTTATGACTTTGTTATAAATAGAACTGGAATTTCTCATAAAGTAATATAAGTTCCCAACAGTAATAAATTGAAAATGCCATTAGTACCAACAGAATTCCATGAAAAATTACCTTGTAGGTATCACATAGCAGTTTGGGAAGATTATCCTGAGCTGCTTGTTGGAGGGCTTCAGTATGTTCCTAGAATGAAAAGAATTAGTTAGACCAGTGCTTTACTTGTAATAAAACCGCATACAAAATATTACATGTGACCAATACCAGATAACGATAAACTTACGCCATTCACCAAGACCCATGGCACGTATTTGTGTGGAGGGTTCAGCTTATCAGTTACCGTTGCGCTTTTGTGCATAAGAGCGTTTCCTTCTGGTCCACTTGCACAGGTGTTAATTACCGACCAATTGAGTCCTGCATCACTTACGCACTAGGGAATAGAGCATGATTATCGGTAAAATTATATCTGTCTATTTTGTGACTGTAACATGCGATCATACCTTTTCGGCTGCCTTCACAGGATTTTTGGAAGACACGATGCAGTAAAAAATCGGGAAATACTTCATAACATTATAGTCAGTGTATTTCTGGATGCAATTCTGTAAAGCATATCACATATAAATAATGGTTGTTGGAATTCCAAAAAGTAATTCTTGATTACTCTTGATAATATGTATGTACAAAGGCCAATGACTTTCTAACCATTGAAAGCTGTCAACAAAATTTGAAAATGATAGGAATATGCATATGTACTGCATGTTACAGATAAACAACGGTACACCATAAATAAATGGGCGCATGATAACCAACTAAGTCAACACTGCAAGTCATGCGCCTTATTAATGATTAGCTTTTACTGCAGTTTAAATGGTTAGCTAGGTTTTCAAAAAAACATATAATTTTTAAGATTATTTACACAGCTGCATGTGAAGTAGAGTCATGACATAATACACAATTGTCAGCATGACTAGCATATGAATGAAATTGCATTGTGCTCACTTCAATGAGGTTTCCAACACATTCATCAGGTCCATGTTGGCAAGTATAGTTCCACATTCCACTCCCATCTTGCTTTTCCTAAAAAGTAATTATGCTGGTAAAAACGCATTCATGGTAAATAAATAGATAAATTAAGGTGTTACTACTGAATATTTTGGAATTAGAAATAGCCTATGATACACAAAATTATCAGTATTGGAAAAAACTCATATCAACTTATTATTCCAAGAAATATTAATTGAATATGAAAGCTTATGAAGGAAGGAACACACATTGAATAATTGATATAATGTATCAAGTGGAACACGATTGCATCATTCATAGAATTATCATAATTTGGGATAGCACACTTCCAATTGAAATATTCAACTTCAATGAGATTTTGATTGGTGGTCAGAAATTTGATTGCCCTACCTTGAAAATTTTATTCGACTTCGGTAATGCTTTACTACAGCAAAGAGTTTAAATTACAATTCAAGGGATATAGTAATCATTTTTCTTCACAAATTACTATATCCAAGCATTGCTGTACATAAATAATAGAGTATGGAATCGAGAGGAGATTTTACCTTGATCCAGGTTGAAAAATTGTCGACTGTTTATGTGGAAGTTGAGGATATATGGTATAAATATATATATTTAATATTATTGTAGTTCCGATGAAACGAAACAGATGAAAAGAATGTGATTGTGTTAATATATATAAAACATATTTGAATTGATTAGTGTATAAATAAAGAATATATAAAATACAAAAATAATGCAACACAAACGAACAACTTTGTGAGTTACACCTGGCGAGAATTAAAATGATCTCATTCTTTGCCACTGTCTACTCACATGAGCATTTCCGTACGGATACATTGTGAGTTCCATAATACCGGTTTTGAGAAAAGTTTTCCATGTTGGATACAACATGTTAACAAAGAAATTTTTGCAGTCTGTCAGAAAAAAACAACGATAAGTGACAGGAGAAAGAGTCAACTCACGTGAGCATTCCCGTAGGGATAGAGCTTGACCTCAAGAATGTTAGTGCTGTGGAAAGTTTTCCAAGTAGGATACAACATTTTCGTGAGGAACTGTCTGCATCCTATGGTAAACACAACACTTACACATTATCCACGAAACGCTTTACGACAGATTAAGTGAGTGATTAAATCGTGTTTTCTTATTGCTTCCATTTCACAGCTTGGACTCTCCATGATTATTATGCAATAGGAAATGAGTACATGACACAATAATAAATCACATCATTCCCCATGTAAGGCTGTACAGAAGTTACATTCATGCCATTGTTAAGATATAAAAAATAAAATTCGGGACATATGTCATTGGTAGTCTTTTGAGAGGCACGTTTCAATGAAATGCTTCATGATGAATTTGCTACTAGTAAGATATGGGATAGTATTCAAATCTGGTGCTGTGATTTTTTAGCGTACACTTGATCTTGACATGTCATAATAAATAATGAGTATTTCATCAAATATAGAGGTTTGAATTGTATTTGTACCTGTCGATTGTCCGTTAACATTCCGTAACTCACATATAAACCTTTAATCAAGACAACATATTTCAGAGTGATATATACATCATATTTTAAATCCATACCGATTTCTTTATGCCCCAGTTGTTCGGTGAGGTTTTAAAAGTTAAATAGTATACTGCCATACGAAGGTCACTTTAAACATACGAACCTGGACAAAGCGACTCAAAAAACAACTCAATCTTGACTGGCATCACTTCACCTTCATCTATCCAGACACGTTCAGCACATGCCAGCTCAACCTAATAATTGAAATAATTATAACAAAAATTCTTTGAAAACACAGATTAGGCAAGATCGACTTAATATGCGGTACTCACCCCACAGTTTTTAGCAATCGACTTGGAGTCACACCAGAATTCCGGTGGTAAAACACACGATGCGGATGACAAGGCAACAAAGCCAGCAACTACAAGCAATTGTTTAAGCATGATAAGGCACACGGTACTGCACTAACAAATTTCGAAAATTTACTGCTGAAATGTAAAGGTAATAAATAATATTGATTTCGTTTTTGGCATTGATACAAGTTCACACAACTAGTTTTTATATTTTCAAGAAAACCTCAGCGCTGAGGGAGAGCAGCCTGTGCCCTTTGTAAGGCTGGTTACACAACTGTATTTACCGTGTAATGTAATCTGGGGTTTCTAGTCGCCAGTTTATTGAATGTAAAATGGATCAGTCCCGGGCTACTGATCTATAAACACTTCAATAAATGAACTTCTAATGAACCAATCACGCATACATATAAGCTTCATATGCACAACAAACTAACAGGAGCCGTTATCCCCTTTTTAAGTCACCAACCACCTAGTCACTTCACCTTCACTTAAAAAGAGTTTATTAATAAGCGTTGATTGTACTTTGCCATCTAGCGGTTGGAAGTTTTTACTTCACATAACGATTATAAATGATTCAACAGTGACATCTAGTGGTTGGAAATTAAAAAAAAGTTCTTCTGTAGGCATTGATTGTACTTTGCCATAGATTCGGTATAAAATTCTACATTCATTGGTGTGTCATATATAGTGGGACGGCAATTGGTCTGCCAGTTGTAGAGGGTTGTTTAACGCGGGGTCAGTCGTTACGGCCGACCCGAAATAGGTATTCGAGTTTCGAAATAGATTTTTTCCGGGGTTAACCTAAGTCAATCGACCCAATATTTTCAGGGTATGTTGGTTTATGTATTACGTCTCATATCTGCTAATGTTAGCGTGATTGGATTATCAGAAGTTCATTTATGAGCGTTAGGCGAAGTAAAAATTTCCAACCGCTAGATGTCACTGTTGGATCATTTATAACCATTAAGTGAAGTAAAAACTTCCAACCGCTAGATGGCAAAGTACAATCAACGCTTATATATGTTAGTTTGCTGTGCACATGAGGCTTTGTATAGATTCGTTACCCATGATCCAGGTAAAAGGATGAAAATGTTCCAGCTTCAGATAGCTCCAAATACTTTGCACTTTAGGATGATTTAACCATAGTCTTTAAATATTTAAGACTATGATTCAAACCAAACGAACTCCAGTGAATGAGAATTTTATTTTAAAACTACGAATGACTAAAGTCAAAAATTTTCACCTTAAATTACTATACAGGCATGATTAGAATTGATAAATTGAAAAGTTGTAAATAAAAGCGCTTACTGACAAAATAGTATTTCATTCAACACAAAAGTACATTCACCATGAGATGCCGAAAAAGTATTACGCGAGTTCAAACACTATGCAAATACAGACAGCGTGTCCATAAAGTATTCAAGAATGAAAAATTATTGCAAAGGCAATTATAATGTGACGAAAAAGAGAACAGAAAAAGTATGTTCCTTGGTTTATTTGAAATCAAATCGGATGTCCAGACTCAGCGTAACGAAAGATATCCATCGATATGTTCATCAATTTGTATATGATAGTATTAATAGTGCAAAAAATGTGGTTGAGAAAAACTTGAATATTTTCTCCTCATTTCGTAGAAAATTCCACATATTTATCTCATCGCTTTGCTGTTGCCTTTTTCAAACCAGAAATACTTTATGGACAACCTGTTCATCTGTTAGATTAGTTAGTTTTAAAAACAAATGTAATGCGTTGTAAATATTTGTTTGAAATCAAACAAACTTACTGCCAAACTGATAACAAATGATCATGGCACTTGGCATGCTCAAATTTGCATAATTCTATCATCACAATGATTATTTGCAGGAGTCTTGTTGGCATGCATGTCAGAATGAGATTAGTGCAAGGACAATAATAATAAAAAGATTTAACTCTAGTTAAAAAAAATTCAGGATTTAAACTCGTGAAGAGAGATTGAAAATTTATTTAATAGCTTTGACATCGTTCATTTACCTTCAATAGCACCAAGTAAAATAACAGCACAAAAAGCAGCAATTTCTTGATATCCCTTGAATATCACTTCCCCGATTATATCGCCATCAATGCACATACATTTTTAATTGTCCTCCATTTTCTATGGTTTGAAAGACCTTCTCCAACTGACTTTTGCTCAGCAAGAAAACAGAATTGCCTAATTATAAAGCAGTAAACTACTTTTGTGACGCTTTTCAGCCCAATAAACGGAAACACGACACTGGCAGAGTTGTTGCATTGACACTGAATCCATATCACTGGTCAGCAAAGTCCCAGCCAACTTCATAGCAAAATCGATATTGTTCCTGGAATTAAGCGTAGCAACTAGTATTACATTCTAAACCTGATCTACCCAGGACTCGTCACTTGTTACCATTGCTCCTTTTAATTTTGACCCAACAATATGAAACCCATATCACATAAATTCCGTGAGTCACACTGCATTTAGTTTGGAAAGAAAATATTACTAATTAGTGAACTGTGATAGTTCTTACAATCTGCAGCAATAACTGACTCAAAGTTAGTAAAAATTAACTGGATTTTGCATTGAGAAAGAGCTTTAGTTCAAATCCAGTTAAATTCAATGTTATTATTTATCTTAATTTACTTGCTGGTCAGGAAACTGAACATTTTTATATAAAAGTCGACTTTTGGATTCTAAAATTTAAAAATTGCCACTCTCAAATTACAGCTATTAATAACTCGTTCAGAAAAAATAATTAGTTATTTCATACCAGAGTCTCCACCAGTTGTGGTCTTATGTTCCTCAGTCGTTGAACTATGTTAAACACGTCAACTGCGAATTCCTGTCTCAGTTGAGCACACATGTTGTAACAAGCAATGAATGTTCCACTTCTACCAGCTCCAGCACTACCACATACAATCACATATATAATAACAGGTATACTTCAGCATGATGAAAATGGAAATCAACTCACACGCAATGGACCAGCATGCGTCCCTGGCCTGACCTGGCGCATTCTTCCTGCCATTTTGTGACAAGCTGGATTACTCTGAGAACTGCGTTTCTTGTGAAGGGCACAGGCTGGGTAGCTGGCCAATTAATTAGTTGGAACTGCTGAACGATGCGAAATCCTTCGCTAGGCTGCATAGGATTGCAAGTATTGCAGAAAACAGTTTTGTTTTAAGGCAATTTTTATTTAATTGATTTCATGCTAAATCATGACACTCAAAATTGGGTCCTACTTTATAAAGAGCATGACTTACCCTGTTAATGTTTTGCATCTTGAACAGTCTAGTGACAACGTCGACTTCGTCTTCCTTTCTGAGTAGCTCTACTGTGAATGGACCAAACACACCGCTGCCATTGTCAGGCCAGTACTGGCTACATGTCTAAAGGAAATTGTAAAAACTACTATTCACATATCTTAGAACAGTTTTCCAGAATCAATACTAGGCAGACAAACTAACGTCATCTACTATTTCTTGTGACTTAAAGAATAGTTTTTCAGGACATTATATTGAGAAAAAAATGTAAACATTATTCAATATTAGAAATATAATAAGAACTGATATGTGGAATGAATGGGATTCTAAACAGCGAAGCATAAATTTAAGCAACTCTCCTATTCTGTATGTCAGAAAAACTTTGCAGGTTCATACAAATCTCATTCACATACTTGATCGTGTTCACTGATATCATTCATCATGATTACAGATGTGCAATTGTAGTCGTAAACCAGTCTCCAGAAATCAATGACAGTGCTTGGCAGCGGCATTTGAGTTACGAGGAAGGCATTGCGCTTCGAGTAGCTCTGTGTATACCAATGTTTTAATTTTAATCCAAAGGACATTAGAATCCAAAGAATGCATTGAGAAAATCTTTAAAATGAAGGTTACAATTTGCATTATACGTTCATTCAAGATACCAGATAAAAAAAATCAACATACATCAACAAAAACTGAATTAATATAATTAGATTCTGGATCGGTAGGGTCAGGGGTAACCAAGTAGGGCATCTGGCGGTCGGCCGGTAAGACGTCCATGAATCGATTGCGATTTCGGTTCCTCGGCAATCTTGCCACAGAGCATTCGTCCTCTAATAATTTTGGGGTCATCACGTTGAGAGTCTGGGTGAAATATTACACATCATTAAAATCATTTCAGAGTCAGTCAAAAACCTAACCGATATTGGAACTCCAATTTAAAAAAAATTGGAAAAAGAAATTTTCATAACCACAGAATATCGACAATACAAAACAGATAAATGTCGTATTTCCACCTCGAATTCTTCTTGTACAGGTGCAATTTGAGTCTGCTGGTCGACCGTTATTAAGTCGTCATAATGCTGTCGCAGGTCCGGAGCCGATACTAAAGTGTCTCCGCATAGCAGTGCTTCCAAAATGGCATCATGAATGAATACGTACTGTTCCTAAGAGATGGGGAATTCATATTTTAAAATTTCAATAACTTGCAAAAAAATAAGGTTTTAAACACTAGATATAAAAATTAAAAATTAAATTTCTTACCGCTGTCTGCACCATGTTAACCCGTCTCGTACGCAGATCTCGCACCGTGTTGTATATATCTATGATACCCTCGTCTCTGGCCATATCTAACATCATGTCGATGACAATATAGCAACCTGTACGGCCAGCACCAGCACTACAGTGGACCAATGTAGGGCCTTGTCCTATAAAAACACAATTTTTTTTTCCTAATGTCTAATAACGGTTTATACATTACCAAAACATAGCTGACAGGATGAATAAAATTTCACTGCTAAGTAGATTATAATCTCTCACCAGGTGGCTCATAAGCCTTAACTCGGCGTACAAAAGAGAGTATGTTGGTGGGCCGAACAGGAACGCCATGATCTGGCCATGAGGTAAAATGAAATTGCTTTACTTCCCTCACATCATAACCGTCGTCCTGCAAAAAAGAATTCATTATTCATCCTAAATCTAACAACACTGGAGTATGTAGGAGTTGTGAACTGGATTGATGACAACCGTTCTAAACTTTGAAATTGCAATGTCACTTAACTTTTTCGGGATTGCTGCATATTTTCATTCAGAATAAAAATGAAAAAAAAATCTGCATACTATCCGGAGTAAAAAACTATCTATATGTTCGAAGGAACTTAAGCAAACCTGCTGAATGACAAAAGTTCTGATAGTGAAGTCACACAGTTCTTCTGTATCATTAAGAGATACCCTTATTGTTCCATACTGCCCTGTCTCTTCAGGCCAGTACTTGTGACATTTGCGTTTCCCCATTTCAACAAGGTTAGTTACCTGCAAGAATTTCATCATTTTTCATTAAAAACGAAATTCTAGTATGGCCTAATACCTCCTCTGGAACAGAGCTGTGAGGATGACGTACCATTAGGACAACCGAACATTTTTCTTGCCATATCATCAACCAGAAATCATTGATCGTCTCGGCAGAAGGAGCTTGAGAAGCGATGTACATCGATGGGCTCTTGTATCCCTGGAAGACGAAGAAGAATAAATGAATATCGTTTAATATTGAATAAATATTGTATATATTTTGATCAAATCAAGATCAAATTCTTTGTCAAGAATAATGAGGCTCGAACAAAGCATCAACTAATAAATAAATCAGTACATTTCCATAATAGAGTATGTTACACAAGATGAAAACAAACTTACGCTTATATAACTGGCGTTTATATAATCACTTTCAAATTCTTCCTCGTGTCCGCTCGGGGGTTCAAGAACAATGCGGCTGTGATCATATGCCATGATATTGCCGTATCTGTTTTTGGGCTAAATAAGGCAACAAAAATAGATAATGTTTACAAAACAATGATGAACTTTGATTTGAACCAACTTTGAAAATCATTTTCCAACAGTAAAAAAGCTAGTTCATTGCATAATAGAATAGTTAACTCATAATACGCTCCAGCAACATAGACTATTCTAGACTTAAAGTGCAAAGCATTAATGTTATTAATTACCCTATTTTCGTCTCGCTTGCCGACTTCCCAGGGGGCCGTCTGACCTTCGCGAAAGGACAAGAATTCTTCGTTGAAGCCGCTGCAGTTTTGTTGTTTCATCTGGTTAACGTGAATGTGGAAGTCGTCAACTCTAAGCGCCAGTCTGTCATCAGCAATGGGAGTTGTAGGTGAGGCATAAGCACCCATCGCGGCCCCACTGCTACCTGCTTCGGCCGATTTGTCCAGGTAATCTGAAAACGGATTTGTAAGCTTATCAATCGTTGAATTACTTAATTGAATCTGATATTAACAAATAGGATAATAATATAATATTGGATATATAACAATATTATCTGATTTACTTATTCAACCACAGATGAAACAAAAAATATTGGAAGCCACAATTTTCTCACTACCCAAGATATGATCGTTTAATGACTTCCAAGAAGAGATTAGGAATATTAAAAATATCCAACAGGATTAATCTTGTTTGAAAATTCATTGAGTTAGGAAATAGGATTAAGATTATCCGATATTATTGTTTTCTTTCGCCATATAATGATTTTTACACAATCCACTGATTAAGCAAATATAGATGAATGATTTTACATCACTGCTAAATATTATATCTCAATGATTATACAGTAAAAGTTCGTTAGCTCAAAGTCGACAAATTATTTCGAGCAAACAGGAATTTGGGCTATCCAACGTCGAGATAACAAGCTGTTACTGTATATATAACTGAGAGTTCCAATGATCGCAATGCCAAGCAAGGAATGTAGACTGATCGTGATTACAAGTGACAGTACTATTTAATATCGAAAGAAAGCCCAATAATTTTCATAACACCAATTAGTCAGAGAATTATTTTGGTTGTGGATAATTTTTTTCTAATTTGATAATAATATTTTTTATTAATGATTAGTGAGTTGATAAAAATTGAATCATTTACTGGATGCTCACTCAAAGGCAATTGCAACAGACAATTTTCTGTTTTGAGGTGACCTGTTTTATTAAGTACAGCAGTATTTGTAAGAACTAATTAATAATGCGATAATTTTTTTAAGTGCTATAACAACACGAGATTATACAATTCCCCAGGCACACCTATGAATTGATTCCTTAGTTAAGGTAAGCTATGAACACCGAGGACAACCACAAAATCTATACATCTAAACACCGACTTAACATTAAATCCACTAAGTACCAGTCAAGCCATCTACTGCGGACAACACAGCTAAACCCCAGGCGATTCGTGAGGCTCACTATCATGGGAAACGATTCTAAGCCAAACCTATTGATGTAAGTAGGACGCCTGAGCGTTCAAGGTAGCGTCTGAGCGAAAAAGCGCTCTCACACATGCGAGGAACAAAGGGGGGTATCGCGCCGAGAGAACAGGTATCGTACGCTGGAGAATATGCACTTATAGTGTAAGCAGAGGGTGAATTATTCTTTCTCAGAGGACAATCACGACCTCTGGGATGACGCTGACGTCTGCGGCAACAACTGGCGCCGAGACAGCATGACATGCTAAAACCACACGCACCACAGTACTTACGTCCAAATCCACGAGATCCTGAATAGCAAGGTTTGTAAATAGTTAGTAGTTTGGAAGATCAAGAACTTCAGGATGAAATATCAGTGTTTATAATATATACTAAATATATTTTGGTATCGAAAAAATTTAGTAACTCGCTTGTGCGACGAGTGTCCTACGAGTAAACTCTTCTGAGAAAATAAATAAATTCAGATGTGCAAAAAGAATAGGTGAAGCAGATAAACATTACTACTAGAATGTATTTTGAAGCCATGGTGTACAAAGAATTACATAATTGAAAGGTACAAACCTGGATGCTCAAATCCCACAACATCTGGCATCATCAAAGCTTGGCGGTCAGGGCTGCCTTCGGACCTTGCCATAGACCTGCCTGTTCCTCCATTAGACATGTCCGTCATCATCATACGAACTTCAAATGGATTCACAACTTCCTCTTTTCTCTGTTTTTTCATGTTCGACCTATTAAATCAACGTAAAGGTATATTGACATGACATTGACATTATTGAAACGATACACATAAAACAATATTTGTAATGTAATACAAGATAAAATATAAAGAAAAATAGAAATACCTTCGGTGATGAATCACAATCAGAATGAATATAACTATCAAAATGAGAAATCCAACAATTCCTCCACCGATCGAAGCATACAACATTACTTCCTCATTGTCTCCTTCATGCCCTTCACTCGTTCCTCCATAAGGAGTCAAGTTAATACCAGATGAGGGATTTTCTCCTAAAAAAAAGCAATTTATACCTCTTCCCAAAAATGTACAACAGTTAAACGCATACACTGAACATACCTGGTTCACTGCTAACAGTTGTCGTTGGGGTTGTGGGGCTAGCCGTTGTAGTCGGTGGAGGTGCTGTGGTAGTAACTGGCATGCGAGCTGAAACAGAATACACCGAATTTTTATGATGATCGCACCATGTTTTATAATGTCTATACACAACAACATAATGCAGGCAATACCTTTGATAGCAACTAAGGAGCAACCAACTTTGGTGTCGCCACCGACTACGCTGTCTGCACGAACATATATGTTGTATCTTTTATTTGGATCAAGAGGAGGGTTAGAAAAACCATTCGACTCTCCGCCACCTCCGACATTGAACTTAGTTCCCTGAAAAAAAAAACATGACTGTCAACTTTCAAATATATATATTGAAAATCATGAACTGATATAAACTATTACTGTTTTTATTCTATATGGTCCCGTTTAGTTGAACCCTGTTCTGTAACAATGCCCGTATGGACTCATTTTTGGTGAAATAAGTTTATTAGCGGTGACCATGTTTTTCCTAAGGATTAGAATTGTCATCCAAGTTTCTTTTAGAGGGATTGATCTGCAAGTGATTCCCAATTTATACCATCCCCTAAACACTGTATGAATTGGTTACACAATTGGTCACCACACAAATGTTCTTCATCAATTTATTTAAGTATTTTCTTATCCAAAAGCAATAATGAAGTATAAGGGGCGAAGGAATCATTTATTTTAAATTAAGAAATTTAATATCATGCATCTCATGATGGGGCTGGGCTCTATGAGGGATCAAAAACGCAATTTCATAATAGAGAAATTAATTTCCATATTTTACCTCTGTTACTTCCTCGGGAGACAATTTACCACCAAAATAAAATGGTTTGTTTTGTTTAACTGATTCTTCATAGGTGATTGGTTTAGAATAACAAGGGCTATCATCATCATCATCCGTAGAAGATACAACGGTCTGCCTTTTGCTTCTGATGATCACCTCATCCTTCAACATAACTGCCCACAGACTTCTCTTGTCTCTCTTTTTCTTCTTCCTACGTTTTCCATTTCTCGAACCTAGCAAAATTCACACGGTAATAATACTTCGGAATACTTCTTGCTTACACGAAAACTATGATTTAAATCGAGAGAATCTTACTTTTCGGCCGTCCAGAACCATCTTTGTCTGAAGAAGATGGTGATGATGATTTTTGTTGCGTCTTTATAAAATTAGAATTAGGGTTAAAACTGAAACTCAACCCTATGCACACATCCATGTACACAATGCAGAAATATTCACAAAAGCCCAGTTTAGAATAAACTGCATACACAAACAATAAGATCTAGTAAAATTGAACAGGAGTGCTATGAAGGTGTCATTATACAGTCATACAATAGTTGAAATCTAATAAAGCTAACTATACTATAATCAGAATCCAACTGAATTAGTGGCTTGATGATGACTATCATATCTGATCTTTTACAACTTTATCTACTACTATATCAGATTCTGGAACACAGAAACAAAGTTTTGAAAGTAGGCATTACCTCAGGAATTTCCTCTATGATAATGTAATAGTGAGAAACCGGACCACCGTGTGCTTCTGCCGGTTGAACAGTAATTTCGATTGAGGTAGGCGTGCTCGCCGTGCCGTTGTCTGGGGTAGGAGATGGGTAGACCGGCATTTTTGGTGCTGTAAATAGAGTTTTTTAGAGGCACAGTTGAAATACCAATTGACTACTACAAGGAAAGGATTGAAACAAACCCCTGATATTTGGAAAAATACTTGAAAATCATGACTGCTAATTAGTATAGTCTGAGAACCCTTTACGTTCAGGGGTTTATCTATTTTGGCAGGTCTGACTGGTTTCAATTTCAGTATTCAATGAACCTTGAAACCAAATCTTGAAAACCGTCAGCGGGTTCAAGGATTTAAATACCATAAGAATGTTGTCAGTTAGACATGATGTTCTTAGAGATAAGAAAATAAGTCCATGTTAATATTTTCGAAAAAGGAAGGTATTGCATTCAGCAAGAAAAATAATAGCATAGTCGACCGATACTCTTAGGACGAGGATTCAATTACCACCAGCTTGAAGTCACAATGAAAAATGACACGCTAAATCATATTGTATGGCAACAGCATTGGCATTTATCAGTGAACCATTATTGTCAATGCGGAGAGCAATTGCGTTCAAGACAAACTCAGATATTACTATCAAATAATATTACCATAGCAAATGCTTTTCCCAAACCCAACTGATTTCTAGACAACCGCGCAAAAAAATATCGATTCCGAACCTATTTCTGTAATTAACGAAGATGTGATGAAATTATTAATCTGATGATGGAGACAACACATATTTTTACAAATAAATGCAGTACTCTGATTCCATTCAACCATGAAATAAATACATCCGCAACAAAGACACAACTCACGAGCAATTTTCGTTGAAGCAGTTATTTCGACCGCCTCCCCGAAGCCAGCATCTGTTTTCGCTCGAATGGAAAGTGTGTAATTGGTGCCGGGATGCAAACTGTCTAGTGTGGCATTCAGTTCACTGGGGCAAATTTTGAACAATCCATTTTCTTCTTGAGGAATGAAACCAGGCTGATATGAGCTCATACCACGTAGTGCCACCTGGAAAAATATTTCGCTCGTGGTATACAAATCTTGAGCATTCTATTTCAATGACAGAATACTGAATATTGAATAAAAATTCACCTCATATTCTCTTAAATCTCCATTTGTGATTTCTGGCTTTTGCCATTTAACACTTATTGTGGTCTCGTTGGATCCAATCACTTGAAAAGATTCCTTCGGCACTGGTCCAGGAGCTGTGAAGAAAACAAATGTATGACTAACATAATGAACAGAAAGTTCTTTACAATGTTATATATCAAGATCTTCAGGGGATATTTTGACTCGGGATGTGTTACTAAAGCAAAGCAAAGCAAAGTATACTAAAGCAGTTCATTATTCGATATATTTGGTATAGAGTGGAGTCTTCTATTGCGAACGACTCCGGATTAGAACGCTGAGTTCGAAAAATTTAATTCCGCATGTAATTAAAATTGACACTTTGTTTACCACCACACAGGCAAAAATTTTGAGCTTGTCTTGATACTTTGTTTATAGTGCAAATAAACATCAAAGTCTTTAATAATGCACAGCAGTAAGTTTGTGATCTTCTGTGGGGGGAATTAAAATTTGAAGTTTGTTAACACCAGCATGAATTTTACAAACAACCTCAAGCTAACTGGCAGATGACCTCATGGAACAGATTAAGTTCGAAATATGAGGCACAATTTTTAATTTGAAATAAATTCTTCACCTCCTTCGCCAGTCATCACAGTATAATCTCCTGTTTCTATCGATCCTGCAGAGTTGGTCAGTTCGATTTTTAATAGATAACGTGTGAATGGCTCCAAGCCAGAAATTACAGCCACATTGCCATCCTGAGTGAAACAAAAAGTATATTATTGAGATGTAAATACAATGATGCAACAGCTCTCTGAAATTTCTCTTATGCTTCACATGACCCATAAAAGCTATCTCACAAGTCAAGACTTACAGGAGCAGATGGTTGAGCAGTCATACATTATGATTTTAGAATTTCTGAATGGGTTCCTTTCTTTCCTAAAACACTTAAAGGTGAACTACAATTTGGTTGAAATATGATAATACAATCTGTGGCATATGCCCGAGAGTGTAGAAGAGGTTTCATATTGGGTGTTTCAATTCAAATTTAAAAACTGTTTAATGTGGACTCAGATAATTATTCCAGCGCATATCATATCTATATTGAAGAGAGTTAATTATAATATATCTGATCCAAATTACTCTATTATTATATCAAAAATTAGACCCTGAGGGTTTTTGATTTCAGAATTGTGAGTTAGAGTAAAGCAGTAAAAAAAATAGCTTCACATCCACAAAAAGTGAATTGATCTGATACTAAAAGATTTGCCCTGTTAATATAAAACTATTCTCCAATGCTCAGTGAAAGGTTAAACAATTTCAAGGATTAGGACAAACTTGTTTACGGAGCATTAACAATATTTAGACGGATTTGAACTGAACTTGGATATTTAAATAAAAACTTAGCTTGAAGCGACATAGCTTCAGGCAACAATTGTGTAAAATTTGTGATCTCATTCCCATGCATATTAATAAATTTGAGCTTAAAGTATTAAGAAAACTCCTATATTGTACGAAGTATCATTAGCAACATTCCTACATATAGATAATAATTATGAACGGAAGGAATTCTAACATTGCAAGATAATGGACAGCGCCTTATGGTGTTTAAATACCCGAGGGAAAATTACATAAATAGCAGATCCAATACTAAAGAATCCACTGATATAATATTTCATTCATGTGAATGGGGAGGAATAAGCAAACAAAAAAAACTACATAATTGGAAGCAGTATTACTGTTCAGGTATTTGATATACACAATTTTGGTAGGTTATTTTACTTTTAAATCTTACTTAGGAAACTTTTTTCGAACAGTATAACAACAGAAATAAAAATCACCTCAACATGCTTCGATTTGTATTGCTTCACAGGATTTGTAGAATTTTTGTCTTCTAAGGTATCCTGCCTATACTTGATGAGATAAGAATGAAAATGGCATTGGGTCATGCTGAAGTCTGGGGTCTAAAAGAAATAAACACAAATGTTATAACATTTGATGAGTAAACCTTCCGAATATAAAAATAAAATTTGTTGGAGCGTAACTAGCCTGCCATGTGATTTTAATTTCTGAAGACGCGATAGGCTGGAGCTTCACATTTCCAACTGATCGGAGTGGGGCCCCACAACTTGTCTTAATCTTTAGAGCTGGCCCAGGCTCTCCCTCGCCGCCGATGCCTGGTCGAACCAAGATGACTTCGAACTCGTACTCGGTGTCTGGTTTCAAGTGCCAGAGGTGATAGGTAGATGTGGTTATATCATGGACATCTAAAAACAAGTTATTCTTTCGTTTGGTTTTCATATATAATTTTTTACCAGTTTTATAACTTCTTTGAATAAAGGGTATTAAACAATGACATAAAATAATGAACGCAACTTTCACAGAATGTGAGTAGTTCATAGCTTGTGCAAACAGTCAAGAAGTGGATTCAAGTGGTGCACGGAGACAGGTGTTGGAAGTACAACGATAAGTCGAAGGGTCTTCTCAAGGTGTTGAGTAAACAAGTTTCAATGGATCAATACTCTTTTCATTATGAACGAATTAGAACTATAGTTCTGCACCAAAATAATTACTGGGCAATGGCGAAGAAAAAAAGCACAAACCAAAGGAAAACCTTAAACATTGACAGATAACAAACAGTCTTTGTAATCATTATTTTGAAAGTTAAATTCATTGATATTAGAATGCACTTGATAATAAATAAGAAAATACTTAATAATTTTATCTGACTCAGACAAAGCAATGAACTCAATACAATGATTTTCGGTCTGCATATTATGACTTCATTAGGATGTTAGGAAGTGTCAGTGAGAATAATATGATCAATTTATTTTAGAATGGCTTACACAAGGTAAAGCAACACTCTAGGAGTACATAATTTATAGGTTCGTGAGAATATGCTTCAAAAGAGGATTCATAGGTTGGTCTAAGATACAGCATGAGTACACAGGAAATATTTCCATTCCGACACCTCCTCTGTATTTATTATATGGCAAGGAAATTAAAATGATTACTTTCATTTTCTTAAGACCCATCAATGAATTACAAGGTCATGGCTCTTAAGCATCAAGCACAGCAGATCACAAGCTCCTGCACATTACTTTGAAATCAGTCACAGCTTTTAAGATAAAATATTTTAATAGGTCAACTATGATGCCTAGTCAAATATTTAAATTGATCTTCAAGATATGTACCTACAGGTATTTACTGAAGGCAACGAGATAGGAATTAACACAGGGGAACATTATAAAACATATTGCAGGCGCTCGCGAGGAAGGAGACGAAAATTAATCATTAATGTGCGTAAAAATGGGAGTTTTCATTTGCGAAAAACATGGTGATGAAAACGTGGGTGGTTGAAGCGATGGTGGGCGGAAAATTACATATTGCACAAACCAGATTCCATCTAAATCTATCAGTCTTAGAAGGAGTCTACCGCACACAATTTTACCAAGTAAATGTTATTTCTGATTTTTCTGATTCTGAATTTATATTATACTCTCCTGGTGTAACTGGTTCGGTTGAAATTAATCTCAATCCAATAAAAACAACATTTGAGTTTCCCGAGAGCTGTGTTTGCCTTATAATCTGTAATGATAATTATTGTTAACTGAGTTTGTAAAGCATTGATTGCACTATAAAGAATTTCTAGTGGTGTTATAGTTTAGTGTATAAGCCGGAAAGTTAGTGTGAAATTTCATTTGCATTCCCATATTAGACAGACCCCGAAACTAAAGGCGTTTTTTTGGAAATAATGTTGAGTACAAACCAACATACACAGTACAATATCGCTCCGCTTAAACATTTCAGTGTAATGGTGATCAGTTTTTCTTTAGCATTGGTGATTGATCAAATATGTAAGATTTGTATTTATTCTCCCAGTTTATAAATGAAAACCATACATATGCCCTCAGAATGAAGGCTGTATTAATAAGCACTATCTGAGCCAATCATAGCCAACATAGTACTACTAGTCACACAGAACCGAGAGATAAGCATGCTTAAGTATTACAAGGCACACACACCCTTGTCTTATGCAAATCCTAGCTAATATATAGTAGACCAGTACTCCTAGACATAACTTGACACCACCGACAAGTTAACCTAAGTACAATCTGAAAAGTTGACAGTTTCCAGACCAGAATCCGCAAAAAAAATCTTTTTCAACTGCGAAGAACACAGTCCACATGCACTGGAAATTACAAAGACAGAAAGCTGACTAAACAAACAAACAATAGGATAACAGAACTGAAGAAAAGTGCTGACTGAAACAAAAGCTATAAAATGTGATGACTGGGTTATACTGCACTCTGATATAGAAGGTGCAAAAGATACCACAAGAAATGTTTCTCTCACCTACATTTGCTGCAGAAAATTATGTTACAATAGTTTATTGGATACAGTAATCCGTCTACAAGCATTATATTGAAAAAGTTATCAGTTAGGTTACTCACCTGACCAACACCCAGATACTGGTCTGTACTTTAAAACTTTTCGGACTATAGGCTCATCCCCGATGTAATTATCGGCATTGAGATTTAAAACAAGATTTGTTGCGTCTGGTTTCTGGACTTCCGGAGGTTGCTGAGGAACAGGAGGTGCTGAACAAAAATTCAAAAAATCATCATCATGTTTTGACTTGAAAAAATTGGCATTATACGTTCACAACAACTAAAAATTTTAAACACTGTCCCTCATGATTTTTCAATAATGAAGTTAGGTCCAGGCTTTACACTAGTAAATAAGATAGTTCCGAAATATGATAAGGCAGTGAGAGGGTTAAATAAAAATATACCTGAAACAATAAATTCACTACAAAAGACAAAAACTTGGAACTGTGTATAAGCATTAAATATTCATGAGAATGGAATTCCAGGCAATGAAAAATTAAATAGGTTTCGAGTTTGTGTCTAGATATTTATTCCCTCAATCGGCATTAAAACAGAAATAAAGACAAGTCAGCTTTTACGAAACATGAAACGTAAAAGAAGACTTCTTAATCATATACCTTTTGGTATTATAAGACACACCTAGCTCTTAATCCAAAGAAAATTGTGTCCGGGATGTGATTAAGAGGTTTACTAAGTCTTAAGTTAATTACTCGAGGCCTCTATTTTCATCACTATCATATTAACAAATTTCAAGATTTCATGTAGTAATTTTGGCATTTTGAAATTAAATTTAATAATCAAATTCATTTGAAAAACAAATTAGAAAATAAGCTGTCATTAGATAAAAATTTAAGATCTGCTGAGACAAAAACACAATATAAGAAAACCTTGTTAATAAAATTAATTTTTCTGAAAGGTTAAAGTGATAGGAACTGATGGAAAGAAAGTTTGAATGCATACGGTTCTTAATACGTGTAATAGGAACATTGCTGGTGCTGGAAAGCTATGTTTGGAGTTAGGGAATAGTGTATGGGCTTCGAAATTTCACAGATATATAACCAATATTAGCTACAATATTTATTAAAATATTAGCAATGAAACTTCGAAATTTTACCAGTGTTACATCAGGCTAATTTCAAAACATACAAGAAACTGCTATGGGGACATATTCGGTATTTGGTATGTTGTTATATTGGGTTTGTTGCTGTGAATAAAACTCACATTTGCTCAAGAGAATATGGTGACTGAGGTATTGCCTTGAGAGCATTCCTAAGTTTGAATGAGAAGCATTACAATGGTATCACCATAATAGCACTCTTTTTAAAAGGGAACTCAACACATTTTCTGTATTCTTTTGTCAACGCTTGTTGTCATTAACTATGCCTTTCGCAGCAGGGAATACAACGGTGGTGCGTGAACGCACGAGTGGATTTCCATAATGGGAAAGAACTACAATAACAGAAAAGGGCTAGTCTGAGCACACAACGAATTTCACAAGTGGCTTAAACCCTGTGGCGCAGAGCTGAAATGAATCCAGTCACGGAAAATGTTCTACATTTGATGAAAAGGGTTAACTAGGCAGTTTCATTCATTTCATAGGATTTTATACGGGCGAACTGTGAAAGGTTTATTTCCTTGATGATTTAACATTGGGGTTGGGAGAAAGGGCCGAGTTATGTTACATGAGTACTACCTGAACCTAATTTCTATCTTTGGAATCTATACTTGTACACATATTATACTTTAGCAATTACTGGAAAAATCATACAGAAATATAGTTTTAAAATATGAATAATCAACCAATGAATATTCCAGTACTAGATGTTCAGGAATTTTTCAGTACAACTTACTTTTTACTGAAAGTCTGGCGTAGTTCGATACCCCGACTTCTGTGGTATTATGAGAAACACATCTGTATTTGCCAGCACTTTTTGTGGAGATCATGTCAAATCTAAAAAGTTGTTATAATAATGATATGAAATGAGAACTGCCAAATCTTCAATAAACTAATTCTTGCATAATAGAATTTTACTGATCCTGAGTTGTAAAAAAAATTAATTTATACCTGAAGACAACACCCAAATGATCGTCATACATTTTTCTAGAAGATGGATGATAAACATCACCATTGGACTTTTGAAGCATTACAATTGTCTTCCCATTTCTGCAAAGGATTCTCATTGGTTCATTATTATCGGATTACGGCTGATCAATTTTAATACGCCACATGGGATAATCCCGTTATTAAATATTCATTATTTATGAATTCCAACCTCGTATCATCAAGTTCAATCATATGATGTCCCCAGAGAAAACACTGGAGTGACACGTTCTGCTTCGCATTAACCTCTTTGTCACCAACACGCAGAAAATGCGGGGCTAATTCTAAAGTAAGTAGATATATAAAAGCACAGCATTCAAATACAATACATACAATAAAAATAACGAATTGGATGAATATGGGTTTTTACACGCAGTCTTATGACAGGTGACAGAAAACGCTTGAAAATATATACTCAATTTTACCACTTGAATTGGTATTTATTGTTCATTATGTAAACTTACTTATTTGTACTTTATAATGTAAGCCAATGAAGCTTCAGAAATGTCAATAATCTCGTAATTAACACATAACGTTCTAAAAAAGGGTTCCACAGAGTAGTAAATGCATGGCTGTATAAATGGTAATCAGGGTAGAATGGTTAGGTCAAATAAACCACTGCATTGACAGATTGTATTTCAAAGACTGTCTCTACATGGGAACTCAAGTAAATGCATTGTGATACTGTGTTTCCACAACACGCAAGGGGTTCACGCATGTTTGTTTTCTGAGTCATTCAGCCAATGGTAGGAGCGTATTGATTTTATTAATCCTCTCAACTAATTTTACAAGATTTAGTTAGTCCTACAACATTTACATAACAGTAATTCAGTAGACTGACAAGGTATGGTGATTCAAGTCATTCCAACTCAGTAACACAGGAATTTATCAATTGAAGGTGTGAGGAAAGGCAACTTTTCCAGCATAAAATTAACTGAAATTATTCTTGTTAATTCAAATAATCAACACTATAGAATAGTTTATCTAAAATAACTGCACCAGGTCTTGGCAGAAATACACAAATGAATTTTTAACTGTGAAATCGAAAGAAGTAATTAGATGGTGTGAACATCTGACACGAAGCAAACCACCAATTAAATCGACCAAAAGATCAACTGGATGATGAAATCAGTGGTTGACACAACTACAAGCAGGGTAGGCTTGCAACAGTGCTGTTTACCAGAGGGACTACACATAATGGGCACACCTCGGAAAATTTAATGATAAGGTACTGTGTCAGCATTTTTACCCGCCTTGATATGAATTAACAAACAATTTTTAACTCAGTAGTATGTAAAAATTGGTTTCCTTCACGTAATGCTCGATTTCGAGGCCCTCAGGCATTGCATAGAGTTACAACAGCCCACAGGAATGAAGAGAAAACATATTTTTAGTGCTTTCAAAAAGCTTAATCAACGGATTCCAGAAAGTCATAATACTCATCAAATTCTAAGACTCTCACAAATAAGAAATGACAAGCTTTCCTTACCACATGCTTCAGTGTTTACTTTGATGTTGTCAATCGCAATCACCCCAGGTATAGACTCCAGAATGACAGCTTCGAACACAATCTATGTAAATATAACCAATCATTGTGTTAGTATAAGTAAAGTAAAACTGATGACAAGTTACCAATCAAACTGAAAATCGAATACTTTACATAAATCACAATATAACTCAATGGGACAATGAAATTTTGTTTATATTTGGTGATTAGCCCTTTTTGTTTTCAGCAGGTAAGTAGAATACAGATTAAACATTTCGTTTTGTTACATAAAGATATTATTGCAAGCATATAAAATAAATACATACGAAAAATATGATGTTCTGGGATAAAAGAAGTTACCCTGAAGTACAAGTAAAGTAAGTATAGTACACTCACTCCCAGTTTACAAGGATTCAGAATAACGAATTCACAACTTAGAAGCGAGTTTCCAGGATTTGAACTAACTCGTATATGGAGGAAGTGTGTATACCAGTATAAACAACAATGCTGTACCTGATAGCCTCTTGGGTTCAGTGCTAATTGAACTGTGGTCCAGCTGCCTTGGACCGCTGCCGACGAAATGTTCCACACTGGTTGTTGAGGGACACTACTATCAGTATCCAAGACGTGAACATTGAGCTGACCAGCAGCTAAACTAGAATTGCCATTGTTCACGACGCCTTCCATATGGTATTGAAAAGAGAAACAGTGTGTATCCTTTAAATCAATGAGTATGACAATGTAATCAGTATCAGAAAGGCACAGAAAGCACAGATCCCAAAATAATAAAAATAGTTGAACATAGCATCAGTAGAATCTTAAATTATTTTAAGGCCTATTTTATTATTATCACTATAATAGATAGTCCATTCATTCATTAATGAACGATACCACGGAATGTCACACATCCTGCCTAAAAAATTTGGACAACCTCAGAGATAGGTATTTGAACCTGAACAGAATTAGAATAACATCCATAACATAATGACACCAGTCCTGGGTGTCGGATATACTGTCCCAGGCACGGCAGTGATAGATAGCCAATAGACCAACCACTACCAGCCCTATTATCACAAGGGCATTACTGAACGGATTAATTTACCTGTTGCTGTACAGTAGGGCTATAAAGCCAAGCTTTTTGTCCTTTCTCATGCTTATCCGTTTCTACCTTCATGTAATGACCACCCGCACTGGCTTCAAGCACCCAGTTGAAAGAATCTTCACCCTCACCCGTACCATGAGTGTACCCACACAGTCCATTTTCTTTAATGTTTTGATTTTCAAATGAACATGAACCTAGAAATAAAAGAATTTTTTTTAATACAATTATGCCACCAATATTGCATCAAGGAGTCGTGAGACTAGATTTGATTGATTGAGGATGACAATTTCTACAAAGATATAATGAAAAAGGTAAATAATCCGTGCAGACCAATAATAGAAATTATAGACAAGCACTGTCCTCTTTTGAAATTGCGTAATTGGCGTCGCAAAGGAGCTTTGTACAAAATAGAACAACTGATATGCGAGACAGCTCGCTCCCGAGAAGGGTAGAGATTTCATAAACAATGGTATAAAATGCCTTTCATTCTTATAGATTATTTTAACAGGGGGACCCACATCCAACATTTCCTGCAGTCCCTGCGATGTTTTGTTTCGTCCACTAATTCAGATTCTAGCTCTGTCAGCAATGGAAGATCGTTAACGTAAGTAAGTAAATAAACAGTGTGGAGAATTTACTTCCCAGCGAACGTCATTGTTTTATCCAAATATTGTTTTCCCATTTGGGATAAATTCGAAATTTCTTTCTCTTTGTTTTACGAGGGACTTTGCATCTTGTGTGGATTTGTCATACTGTTTAAGAGTACACATGTTGAGAAGTTATTTCTGCATTTAGATTTGAAATAATCCGATAATAACCATGTTGTACATTTCCATTCTGATTGGATAATAATCGTCTCACGTGACGCGCGTCTTGAGTTATCATAATGGAATAGTGGCATGCATTTTGAACGCTAAAATAAACTGTAATCTACTTAACAGTAAGTTTTATGTCTTGGATTGATCATGTGTAAAATACTGATACTGAAAAACAAATACATAGAGTGTACTAGCGACAACAAAAACATCGCATCACGAAGCAAGGTAGTACGTGTAAAGTCATTTGTATTAAATTAAATTTATAGTATTTTCTGATGATTGAAACCCTTACTATCTACCTTCACGTACAAAAAAAATACTTCAAAAAAGTAGAAGAAGTAGGATTAAGTCGTAGCAGAAACATCAAACATTTAATCCGAAGAAATCTATTGACAGATGGTCAGCCGATGAAATCGGAGCATCTTTTCTTTCACGCTGTTATTCTTTTGTGTTTTTTTTATGGCAATGCAGTATTGATGAGCGACGCCATATACTGAAACAACTCGAGACGATTGTTTATAAGATAGGCCAATAGTATAACAAGACAGCAACTGCATTTAAATATCGTACAATTTTCTTTCTCCCATTTTTTAGGGAGTACAGATAACCAACGAATTTCTAGAAAGTGAATATAGACCTAATTGCATTACCAAATAATACTGTACAGTACGGAACATTTGCTAATTGTGATGGATTGATTAATTCTTAAACACGGATTGATTTTCGCTACTCAGCAACCAGACCAGAGTTACTAGAAAATTTCCCGCGGCGATGGGAATAACACCCAACGATTGGTAATTGCTTCCTGCAGTGGGATTATATTCATTGTAAAGATAATTAACCCAGTCTTTGTTGTAAATTGTGTTGTAAATTAGTTGGAACTGCGTTCCTGGCAAATATCCTGTAACTGCTACATCCACTTATACTACAGAGACATATTCTTCCACTGCCAAGTATCCCGAACCTATCAATAACCAACAGATGGCATCTTACATAATAGACAAGGAAGAATTGTACCGCAAAAATCTAGTCTTGACAATATCCTCATTTTGATAGGACATTTAGCTGTTTCATCCCAAAATTTAACCTTGTATCTAGATTTCTATTGTACACTCCCGAGACCTCTAACCTGAAAACAACACATTGATTAAAAGAGCATTACGTAACCCCAATTAGAAAACTCATTACCTAAAACAACATACTTTATTTGGGTAATGTATATTACTGTTATAATAATATATGTAATTGTGGAGGGTGAAAACCTTCTGTAAAGAAACCACATTGAGGCAATTGAACCGAAGTACAGGAAGTTATTCTGGCAATTAAGGATAATATTCGTGACAAGCATCGCTTCATTAATATTGCCTATTCCTAGCAGTTTACCCACATGGTTTGAAGTGCTTAGTAATCAAATCACTGAGTTCGTAAGCAGAACTTGTACCTTCATAACAACTGCGTAAAGCAGTTTTCCGAAATACCATATCTTTCATATCCATCATGTAAGATCTCCAATCTTGTAACACATTTTTACACTACCCTAAGTGTAAAGGGTAAGTCTATGTAAACATGTTATAATGTAATCTTACTTAGGCAGCTAATACTAAAACAAAATACAGAAAATTTCCATTCTATTCTACCCCCAGTGATACGAAAACAAATTCTCAAAATGCGACGGATGAGTTATTGTTAATACTCTCTCCGAAATAACTTTTTCCCAATTGTCATATTTTTATGCGAAGAAATGAAAACATATTTTAAAAAGTTTATCAATAGTACAGTAAGAAGTATAAAAAATCTATCATCATGATCCATTACAGTCCTTATAGCACTGAATCACACTTACTTACACAATATCTCACTTGAGCACAGCACAGCATTGTGTTAGCTAAAATGGATAACTAGACCTACAATAAAAATTCAAAAATTCACATACAGTATCATAATATGTATATTGGCCTCTTACCTATTGCTTGCGGAATACCGAGTGAAAATGGAAACTTTGAAACCAGAATGATAAGTGTAGAAATTAGTATCCTTAGAATCATTGTGTGAAGATGCTGTGAAGTTCAGTTAGGATTGCTAGCTTCTGTCCTTTTGGTCTTTCCAGTAATAAAAAATGCGAGATTGTATATTTTATGCGCTGCTATTAATATATTCCAATTGATTCATTTCAGATATATCCAGTATTATAGATGAAGTTGCTATACTGTCTCAAGTTGTCTTGTTGAATCTTGGAAAGAGAATTGAATAAGATTTATAAAAATATGTTATCAATTCTCGCATAATACATTCATCCTAGTTGTTTTATATGTAACCTCATTCGTTTCTCACGTATTGTTGGTCGGTATTGCTAGTTGAGATATACACTACACGACGTAACGTATTTTCTTACTAATCTTACTCAATTACCTATTGGTGAAATATCTGTTCTCTTTTATCGCGTGCCATGTTAGTTGAAAATTACGAAGCCACTTCACTGAACTTCCTACATTGCTCACATACTGTTGACTGACACGGGAATGAGTTCTTCATAATCACATCGTCACACCGTCACACTACACTGGAGTCCCTTTAAAGTTAAATTACCAATCAGATTGCACCGAGAAAAACATTTTTGTCAATGGCTCTACAACTCTTTACTGCCATCTCACGGAAACAATGTGTTAGATCAGCTACAAAATCATCTGAGCTACCATTCTACCACGTTATTTAGTTACGTTATTCAGGATACAGATTAAATACCCAACCCAACATTTCCAAAAAATACAACAACATAGTTTTACAACAAAATACTACACCTCAATAGTCTGCTATATAATACCAAAAGGTTTTAGTTACGGAAGCGGAAATAGAATAAAAAAGACTCCGTGATCTACTTTGAAAGGTAGGAAAAAAATACGATAGACTACACGCAGTGAAATTCCATATAACTGTTAAGTTGTAACGCCTGTTTCGCTAGGTGATGCTTCCGATAGCTGGTCGTAATTTCCCAGGATAATAAAGACAAAAGTGTTAGAAATTACATGAGTAAAGACTGTTGTCAAAAAGTGGTAAAATTGACACTTAAAGAATTATACCTCGCAGGTACCGTGTTATCAGTAAGGAATACTGCTTCGTATTAAACTACAAACTTACGAGTCGGTTGAGGTTTATCAGAGAAAATTGAATTCTCATATCCGCTCATATGTTTAAAAAATGTGGAAATTTCCTAAGTATAGGTTTACTCCATCTAGTTTAATTGACTACTGAAAATTCAAATTCTCTCGTCGGTTCGACCTTGGTCATCCTGAATACTCATTACATACCTACGGATCATTTCCGAAAACTCACTTCACTTTTAAAACTCACATAATTATATTCTTCATATATTAACATTTGTTCAGTGCAGTCGCATATAATGAAAAGAGCGTTTCTGAAGTGGTAATCGACAAACCAAAAATCGTATAAAAACTCGACAGCACTTGATATTGAAATCTAAATCAATGAATTATCCTCCATCAAATTTGTTGTTGAAATATAAATTAATTAATCGAATCAAACTACAGAGTAGCTGGTTCTCAATTGCCACTCGAAATGTTTAGTTACATATTATAGAATAAAAATTGGACTGGTTTGAAAACATCCATTCGAGTATGATGTATGTCTACAGTTCAGTTTGTCAATTACGGCGTATTTGCCTTCAGTCCAATCAGACTTTTCACGAAAAATTTAACAAAATTCTGTTGAACTTCTGTTTTTATTCTAGGCTATCAATGAGAAATAGACTGAGACTCGGTGACTAAGACACGCTTGAATCTGTATTTTCAAAGTTGACAGCTAAATTCTGTTATAGATTGAGTCTGATGAAATGGATTATACCCTGTGCAGTTCAGCCATCCGTTTCACGTCATGAAGAGCTACATACTCATATTTTTGCTGTTGATTAAAGGCAAGTGCATTTTTTTTGCTAGGAATAATAATAAGTTTACGTTTTGTCTGTATCTCTACCAAATCTCCTTATTCCTGAATTATATTTTCTCGTAACCGCCTTTGCTCGGTAAACTTCTCTATTTCATTATTACAGCGCCTTGGAGTGATGGGCAAGAAGTAGAGGAACCGACTGAAGAGAGACCAACGAACCCTCCTTGCGGTGGAACATTTTATGATCCAAAGGGAACGATTGAATCACCCAACTATCCGGATAATTACTTCGATCATTCTGATTGTGTTTATCGTATACTGACTGACATGGTGATTGATGTAAGAATAAATTTCATTTACAAGTTTTGAAAATCCGTCCATACTGAAATAGCAACAAAACATGGGTCAGTATGTCTTAGACATAACTTGTCTCGAATCAAATTGCAATAACCTAAATTTTTACTAGGTGAATATACTTTTTATATATTTTTATATTTAAAATATTTTTTTCTTCCTCAAACATTAAAATGTAAGTCTCGAACCTGCTCGAGGCATCAACTCACTATAATATTTCGTAATTCAGTCATACTATCGATTTTAGTTCGTATGTTGCTTAAAAACCAACCATATGGGGGCAAACGCTAACGGACCTCGAAACACGACAGATTTTCGCCCCATTTCCGGTCCAATTAGCAACATCGATTGTTTTTATTAGCTGAAATATTGACAGGTCCGGTTTGAAACGTTCATGCTCGAAGATAGCAATAACTGTATGTATGATTCCCTTGAGGTAATGTTTGACGTAGGAAAAGAGGACGGCGAATCGAAAAAGTGAGTATATGGAGGTGGACAAAAAGAACATGCTGTTATTCACTGCATGTGACCGTAAATGTAAGTGCTCAAACGCCATTGATATGAGTACAGCCGGGCCAGTACGATACATTGATCAAGTATAGACCCTCGGCGAATAAGCATTGTATTTTACTTTACTGGTAATTTAGGTTAATAAATCTTGGTAACACAGGTATATTTCGAAGCTTTCGCGATAGAAGAGACTCGCGATTGCGTCTACGATTTTCTCCAGGTTGTATTTGATGCTAGTTCAGGAAACGCAGAGCCGAATAGGTATCAGATTCCGCTCATTGGCAATGCAACTGCTTTCCGTGACGCATTAGAGCACATACGAAAACAAAATCTTGAATATATAACTATAAACATTATATAACTTTGCAATCAAGTAAGCTGTCTACATCACGAACTGCTACAATGTAGCTTTAAGTCGCCTGCTGCCCCGGCAATATATTCATCCGCTGTTGAATATCAATGTTATTATTGAGCACAAATACTAAATCACACTACTAAATCTAATGGTGATATTTTAACCTTTCATAAAGCGCTGTATTTGCAACACGCAGTAACGGAATAATTATTCTTGAATTCATTTACGCTTCACAATGTTCTCATATGCTGCTGAGATATTAGCATTCGCTTGCTGCTTGTAGATTGTTGTGCTGTTTGTGTTTTAACTTCTGTAGTTACATCATTGCGTCGGTGCAGATAGTCTCTGGGTTTAATGTTCAAGTCGAATCTTCAGAAGCTTACGATTTTTGCACGATGACATGACGCTTATTGCGTACGAGCAAAGAAGTAACACTATCAGATATAAAAAATTATCTGGAATATATTCCGTAATTACTGAAACTAATATAACATAACAATTGTTGCCAGTGAAGAAACCATTCAAATCCATAGTACTTTTCGGTCTTAACTATACTTTTACCATTTGCCCTTTCTGGAGACTATCTGCCAGTGGTTATAAATTAAAATATTTATTACCGAAACGAGCAAAGAAAAACAGAAATGAATTCTGAAGAATTTTATTCCGTTACGATGAAATTATCTTTGGATGGCCATTAGCTATGTGCTGAACGAAATTACGAATGTGTTTCCGCGTATCCCGAGAACATTATAACCAAACACAAAGGAAGCCGGAATGAACATCACAAAATATTCTCACGTACTATTTGTTTCTCGACCTAAGATGGAATGATAATTTGTTTTTAAATAAGCATGTATTAGCATGGAACTATTTATCGCAAAACTTTATATCTCGTTCAACATACTGCTAAGAAGCCAAAATGATTTGTCGTAAAGGTTTCGTTGCTGCTGAATGGAATGTGCTAGTAATACGTATCTAAAATTCCATATGGTCTAATCAAGCTCATATTAATGTCAGGTTAACAACCTTTGTGGCCAAGGTCTGCTAAATAAACAATATCTTTGATAATGATTTCATGATTTGGGCATGCTATTATATTTTTGGCTAGACTGGTAAAAACTTACGAAATTCAAGTTAAATGTCATACAGAATTATAATATCTACTGTGTAGTGATTCTTGAATGCACGAAATAAGACAAAAATTATCTGAGCGGAAACGTGAACTTGTACGCCATTGTGTAGGCATAGATAGCGTGTAGTCATCAGAAATTAGTAACTGAGTGTAATAAAATTGTCTTCAAAGTTGTATAGTACACAATTACACAGTGTGATATAGAAGACAAACTGGCGATTAATTACATTACTCACAGATACTGCGGAAGAGGACTTGAAAAAATCGATGGCGGCCATTTAACCGGCAAGGGTCCTCTCATTATGGCCTTCAGAAGTGACGAATCAGATTCTCTGGAAGGATTCAAGTTCCATTTTGAATGTAAACGCTGTCTTTCGCATAATCTCGATTCAGAACAAATCCTAATAATTGTTCTAAATAATTGTAGTTCAGCTCGAAGGCCCAGATCCCTGCCGGTCCCAACCATGCCAACATGGCGGCTCTTGCGAGCGTATGGTTGGATATTACAGGTGCACGTGTGTCCAAGGATACGTGGGAACGAACTGTGAAGAAGGTAACCTAAAAATCTATACAGCTCTATTTCTTCTCAGTATTTCTATTTTGATGACATCAAAAGCACAATGCAGAAATTCCTAATCAAATTTGTCACAGACCGAGACGATTGTGCTTCGTATCCATGTGAAAACGGCGGCGAATGCGTAGACGCCTTGAACAGATATTCCTGTGCATGCATAAACCAATTCACTGGGGAGATATGCGAAATTGGTATGTCCGTGTGTTTAAATGCTAGCATACAATTTCTACTACACTCGCTCTTTTCAGAACCCGATCCGTGTGAATCTAATCCTTGTCAGAATGGCGGTTTATGCGTAAACCGAATACCAGATTACGTGTGTTCATGTCCGAGAACGTTTATGGGAGACAGTTGTGAAAAAGAAGGTACAGTGGATACGTTATAGATCGCGTGTTGTAATTACCGAAAAGACAATAGCTCAAGAATCTCTAAGTAGATAAAATGTAATGGCCTTGACTGGAATTAAGCAATATTCTTCCATATCAATATCAATATTTTTCACCAAACGGTCCCGTTTGCCTCTACCAGTGGGAGTGGCCCCCCATAAACTCGTAAGCCCATGCCCAAAGGAATAGGTTGTTCAATAATATATATAATGCAGTTGTTTTAATATAATCCTTGAACCTTGAAAGACTAAAGTTATTTTCTAATTTTAAATCACTTAACCCCAAAGTTCCAACTCCTGCTCCACCTACGACAATACCTGTAGTGCCATCTAAAGAAGAAGAAATAACTCCGCAACCCTCCGACGATGAAGGTACCAAAGTAATAGAAAATAACTGACAATAAGACCCGAATACTTCACAGCAAGAATATATTTTTCCTATAGATCACGAATCTCCAACGACCGGAAATCAATCCGATAAAGGTACATACAGTTATATCAATATCATTTACCGCTCATAGTGCCGAATTTTTACATTTACTTGATAAATTATGTAAACAATGAAAGAATTTCACTACTCTCCAAATAGTATAAATGGAGAATTTTTTTCCAGTTGAGAAAAAATTATGATAATACTTCATGTCATTCACAGAAACGCCATCCGAGAATGGGACGCCATCCGAGAATGAAACGCCACCATCTGGTGGTAACGGGTATTATTTATATTGCGTGTACAGCTCATTAGTGTGGAGAAAATTGGGAGAAAAATTGTTCAATATTGGCTGCAAAAGTACAGCTATTTAGCGTTTTTGGCTAAAAAATCGTCTCTCACTATATTATATGAATCAGAATTACACAAAGTTGTAGAAATTTAACGATACCTAGTATAGATATCGGTGGTGTTGGACAAATTGTGCAGCACTGGTATCAACAGTTTAAGTATGCTACGGCATCGTTCATTGGTATTAGTTAATTTCTAATGTGTACAAAGTCTAGAGAAGCACGTCTATAGCTAAATCTACGATATAACGCTTTTCTTTTCAGAGGCGTTATTGCAGCTGTTGTCATAATCCTCCTGCTTGCGTTACTTATTGCCGCTGCTGTAGTGTGGTACTGGTTCAAATACCACAGAAAACAAGAGGATGAAAACGACGGAGGTAAACAAGTGACACTTATCAACATGAAAACAAGATCCGATATTGGTAAATTCACATCTTATGCGCTTAGCAAGGGAGCCCCGGGAATCTTCCTCTATATAAAGTGACAACCTTTATTCCAAATCCGCCAAAAAGGAAAGCTGTGATTTTCTTTAAGGAAAACAAGGAAAACCTACATCAAAGACGACTTCAATTAACTTTCTGAATTCAAAAGGAAACAAATCACCGGATAGCTTCATGAACAAACTGAAAAAGATGTCTGAAGATATAATCATGGAAGAAGTGACCGGAGAAGAGGTAATTGTCTCCATCGCAACCTAACTGATAAATATTTTTCAAGCCTTTATGAACATTGCATCAGTCTCGTGATTAATCGTTATTTTGAAATTCAAAAAATATTTTGAATGAGGGTATAGCAGGATTCCTAATGTTTGTTTGCGCTTCTAATTATTTTTTTAAGTGTTTATCGATCTGTAACAACTAATGACGGTGACGATGCTTCACAAGTATTTGTTTCATTGTCGAACTACTGTACTTGATATTCCATAAGTATACTTCATCTATCGTACAGGAAACTCATAAACCACGAAAAAACGCTCGAAAAAATAGACAGAAACAACGACCAAGTGGATACCAGCCCTATCAACCGCCGATCAAGTGAGAAGCAATGCCGAGTTGAATAGATAACATTTATTTATGAATTAACTACCCCCTGTATCATTATGCCCACAACTATTCCTTTTATTTATTGAAAATTTATGAATGATAACTACTTATAAACAGGAGACTATCTATCCCCATTTCACCAAGTGAAATATCTACAATAATGCAACCCGATTCTGGCCTACAAGGAAGACCACCATGGCCTTGCAACGACTATCCGCCACAGCTCGGTAACTTCGTCAACAATTGCTAGCAGTCACGAAATTTTAACTGCTTCACCGTCATTTATTTCAATCTCTTTAGGCCATCCTAATGGACCACTAAAAATATCACCTGAGGACGCTGTAAAAGTCTTAAATTACATAAAGTCCGACAACGGGAGGAACTGTGATATGCAAACTGCATTATCGATGGGTATGAAAGAACATTTCTGTATATTTCTATTTCTTTAAGTTATTTGCTTTCAAAAAATACTTCATAGCAATTTACAATTACAACTGAATGCAATTTAGTTTAATTTAATATACAGTACAGTTAAAGTTCCATATCCCAATTTTAACTAATGTTAGGGAAATAGCAGTTTAGCTGTATTCTGATTACGAGTATGTATTGAACACCAGGTTTTCTATGTCAGATTCAGAATTATTAGTATCGAAAAATATTGATGAGTGTATCAACCCTGTCTTCAATTTTATTTTATTTCTTACAGTAAAGAATAATCCACCCGTTGCACCCTATTTCTATCCGAACTACCCAAATCCTCTCATTCCTACCGTATTCGAACCAAAGCCCCTGCCTCGAGCCCCTCCTCTAATGTCTTCGCCGCATACGCTTCCTAACATGCCGGCAAACGACAGGCAAGGGGAGAATCTTGAACTGACCCCAGATGAAGCCGCGGAAGTCGTAAAGCAACTACTGGAAAAATCGCCAACAGAACACCCGGTTGGACCGGAAGTTAGTTTCCGAAATACTTTAAGAAAATGATTATCCCTCTTTAGTAATATGATGACAATATATTTAGTAGATAATAGGTCATTTTATCTAGTCGGATCTCCACCCATCCAGCCCCCACTGGGCCCAGAATACAGAATAAATATCACCATTAATTTTTTTGTGAAAAATGGTCATTGTGAGGTTAATTCAAAATTTCACTTCAACCGTTCAGTGGCACAAAAAACTTTTTCTTTTATATGTATAAATTTATTGCCAATTGTTATCAATTTCTACCGGGTACAATTTGTAGCGTATTCTATACAATACTGTAAATACTCGACAATTTCTTTGCAAGTTTGCTTATCGCAGCATCTCGCGTCAGCGAATAACTATAGTGTACTCATTACAGGAAGCCATGAATATAATGAGAAATCTACGCGACAGAAAATACCAACAAAACAATCCGCCGCCCATCCGAGAAAAAACAATAATACTGAACAAAGAGGAAGTGGCTAATATCTACAATCGGTTTAACAACAGGCAAAAGAAGCCAGAGGGAAAACAAGAGTACGTAAAACCCTATTATACAATCAACCCCTTACTTCTTATACACGTCAAAGATGGTTGTGTGGGTGTTTTAATACTGAAATTTGAATTTCAAAGTACGGTGCAAAACTCCAAACCGAAAGAACCACGAGATTTCAGAGCGTGTACTCCCATACGAGAAGAAAGTTCAGACGTATGCGATGAAAAAAGTCCTCGAAACGACAGGTGAGCCTAGAGACGCACTATATACAGTAATCAGCTCATTGCTTGTTAAGATTGATACATATCATCATGTGCCATTTCATACACACCACATCAAGCGAGGAAACGACAGAGGACAACCACCGAAGACCACCACCGAAAACTAAAAGATTTCCTTATGCTCGAACGCTTGACCCAGAGGAAAAAGTGAATAACTGGTTGAAACGCGCGCCTCGACAAAGGGTTATTAGTTTCTCTGGTTATCTGTTTGCACTACATTTATCTTCCCTCGTTTAAGACATTCAGGTGTCTTCTATTCCTATTTCCAGAAGGCACAACGTACTACGTCACCTGCAAACTCAGTGGCGACGGAAACACATACTCTCACCCGCCCTCTACCGGCAAGATATACAAAGAATGACTTCGATTCCAACAGGTAATTTGAAAAAATATAAAACGCGAAAACCTTACAAAATCATTACTATAAAACTATGAAATAACAAATGACTGATTACTATGGCGCTGCTACGGAGTGTATACAACGGTTATAGGGATTGCTACTGTATGTGAGAATATTTAAAAATGTGCAACATATATTTTTTAGAAATGGTAAAAATAAGATGGAGAATGATATGTCAGTCATGGACTATGACGATGACGACGGTAAAAATTCCGTAACGGCGTTGCGAACTATAAGACAAACGAGAATAAAGGTTCCAAACACAGACAGAACACTTCTTCCGTTAACCGGTGAGTATTACCGTCAAATCACTACAAGCACTTGAACACTTTAATATATAATACTCGATTCGATTTACAGAGAATAAGGCAAAATCCCTCGTGGAAAAACTAGTAAGACCCCCGCAACGGAGCAGTAAAAACATTGTAGGCCCTGGATTGGGCGTTTCGAGGGAAAATGCTTTCGTTGAAGGGAATCGATGAATAGATTCCACCGAAATATCACGGATCTCACCGATTTCACCAAATCTCACGGAAGTTGGAATTCTACATGATCAACGCCGAGACTATTTTCCAGTTTCATCGGTACTAGCTACATGAGGGAATGATCAGAAATAATTTGGAAGAAAAATTTTACAACACTGGCCATCAGCCACATAGCAGATTTATTGGGATGTAATGGGACGTTTTAAACTTTTTCTCTGTCGACATGTCGATAGATCGAATCGATGTTTTACACTAGTCTAGCCGAATTATGAAACAGGGCAGGGAAACAGTACAATGCCTCTACTGTTGCTGTATTTTTATCTAGCCAAATCACGCTATCACTTTACATCCATACTCTACCTCAGTTTTGGAAATTCACTGTTCTCGAATACGCTATACTTTGATTTATAGAATTTACTCGTCAAGACGCCATTCCCACTTACATACCTTGAATACAGTTTTAAAATTGCTAAGATTTCTCTCGAGATATAACTGTAACTTTGTTGTGTGTGTGTGTATTTATGCAACACTTTTATTTCAACATAACACTCTAAAAAATCGTTGTTCAGTACGGCTGATAAATAGGTTAAGGATGGAAAATCTCAAATACATACCGACATAACATGAAGAAGGATTTTTTTACTCAGCTATTCGCGATTGCTGATCAAATATTCAAGTATCTCGGCCGAACTTGTTAGCCATGATTCGTTTGCATATCGGGGTGTAGTGAAACTATTTTGTGAAGTTTCTAATGAATTCTATCACGTGTTCTTTGTATATATTAGACGGGTGTATTCCTTTTGTGTATTCTTATTTTCGTTATATGAAAATCATATTCTTTCCCAATACTGACCGTGTTACTATGAGTTGAGTGACAATTATGTTACACAGCAAATGAGTTTCAAATAACGCAAATCATTGTGGACGTGAAAACTAAGTTGTTCAAATCCGCAAATACAATCGAATAAGTTGGCCCATTCGGTATTTGAAAGTGATAACTATTTTCAGATTCTCGGTGGAAAGAGAAATTTGGACGACGGGAACCAAGAACCAAATCTTTGTCGCAGTCTCTCACTCCTAAATGTTTGGTATTTGTGATAAACATACACAAAGATTACAGTTTCATAGAAAATGTATTGGAAATATATTAATAATCAATAATTATGTTGACTGATTGTTCAAGAGGACGTGTCATTCGATACAGTTCTTTCATCCGGCTCAAATGCCGGCATGTCGTAAGCCATGTATGACCGGTGATGCGGGGTTTCAGGAATGTCGCAATCGCTTTTTGTTTCCTTATGCTTTACAACCACACAAACAATTATTAGAGCAACCAAACTAAGAAGAAAAACAGACAGCGGTAATACAAGGGCCAATATGGTTTCAGTCTTACTGATCCGCGAAGTGATAATGACCTGAAATGGAATTACAAAAAGTTATGCAATACACATTGCATCGCTAGAGTTCCAGATTACTGTCTTCTGATGCACGCTCTAACCTGACTTGTGTCTTCAGGATTGTATTTGCATAAATAATAATCGTTAAGCTGTCCGTATTTTTTCCTAAAATCCTCGATTCTCATTCGGTTTTGAGGGCGATCAGCAAAACACGAATGGTAGGAGCACTGAAGATAAAATCAGAAGTTTACATAGCGAAGTCAGTAATAAGCATTATTTCAAGATTTTAAGTAAACTCAGCTCAGTTTCTCCAACTTACATAATTATATTTACTCGCCAGGTCCGTTACGGAGTCCCGTATCATCGCGTTGAATTTGAAAGATGACTGGAAATAGAAAAGATAGCTTGAAGAAAGGAGAGGCTAGCGCTAGAGGCAATTCATATCAAAACGCAATATCGAAATCGATTAGAAGCTCGTTTTACTCCGGACACAAACATCGGACATATATCTATTTGTCACGAAAAGGCTAAGCGAAATAAAATACTTATTCAAATCAGATAGGTGTCGATATGAGTAACAGAACCACAGCACTATTAAAGAACGAGAACTACGTAACATCATGGATATCACATCGGTGGATATGAACCCGGAGTAAAACAAAATCCCACTATCTTCCACAGCAAAATACATACGTCAATGCTTCCATTAGCTACGATAACTTTTCTCCACGGTTGAAAATCAACATTTATTTGCACGCACGGGAAACTGGAAATACAGTGAACGTTTGAGTTTGCTACGTTACTGCAATCGCAATCCTGATTCGATATAAACCTCCAGCTCTTTACGCGGCATGTAGCGTCCTACAAAAAGAGTAGAATTAAATGTAGACCAACACATTTATCAGCAGAATAAGATTAAGCAGAATAAAACAAGGTGACAACCTTAAAACTTTTCGAAGCTAAGCCTGGTTTAACTACCAGTATACCGACGATCAGAGCAACAATCGCGCTGGCAAATAGAAGGATTGATAGCACAGCAATACTGCAGTGGCTAGCTTCATAAGATTTTCTCTTCGCCTGTGTGATTCTGAATGTCATGCTTCGCTAATCACTAGTATGGTTTAAAGTCGTCAAACCAAACGAATATACTGCAAAGGGGAAATGACCAAATGTATTAAAAGCTATCTTGAAAATTCCTGCCTGCACACTCAACCAGTATTCGTTTAGTCACTGATAGAGTCTTAACTGAACTTCAGGAGCCTCTCATTAGCTAACTTTAACGTTGTATTCTTACGAAAACAAAATTTTTGTCAACTACTCCCAGAATTCTTACAAAAGATCTCTCTGTGGGAACTGAATCTGGAAATACATTTGTCTTATAGCTTCCTTCGATACATAGAACACGTACCTGCGTCAAAATTACACTTACTCCGTGATAATAACAATACGTACCGGACACTTACCAAGCTAACACAACGCCCCCGGCTAAACGACGGCAAAGATTCTGTGATTTCACGAAATTGATTTCAATTCGGAGAGATTACAAACTGTTCGAGGGGATTTAATACGGTCATCTCAAATACCTCTAAATGAACCAACATGTTGTTTCATTGTACAAAGTTTTGCTATGACGGAACTCGTATATTGAATATAGAATATTCGACTCCATTATTGAATTTGCTTCTGGATGGATATTTTTGAGTACATTCTGTCTTAACATTTGGCAATATTCCTGAACGTATGTTGGGTACTGGAGTATGTGAAAAATAGATCTTTCCCACATATATTATTATCTTATCACATTATATTTCCCACATTATATCTTATCCACACCACATTGATTTATTCTAATCCAATAATTTTGATCTACCTAATTCTCCAATGGGATGTACGACATTGTTACCAGCACGAAATATTACAGGATATTAGAACTTTTCGGATTTCGTCTTTGCAAATAGCAAATTATGACACTCCACTCTCAGCTGCAACTAAAGTCAATGTAGATAAGTAAATTCTAATATACACCATCACACTTACAAAAATTTACATATAGTTTACGTACGATAATACAACAACGGCGCAACACGATAAAAATTTACAAACACAACTGGAATAAAACGTGCAAATACAAGTGATCAAAAGTGAATAACGGGTTAAATAATACCATAAGATAATATAACTCGGCGAACACCTTTCCACGAAAAAGCTTCATCTCAAAGAGATTTCTACAAAAGCGTTTCTAAAGTTTCCCATCGTTGTTACATGAATTGCAATAAAAGTATTTGAAGCAGTTGAAGAACCGCGGCTAGTCAAATCAGACTGTTTTCAGGTATGGAATAAAATTACTGTAATAAATGGCAAGTAAAAAAACTTTCTCTATGTCTGGATACAATTAAAAGTATATCAATCCTGTTCACTGAAAATTCATTATGAGAACAAAAATCAGATCACCATAGAGTGTAGCTACCTGAAAAAGATCAAATACTGTAGCTATTGATTAAGTGTGAAGTAATAGAACGACAGACTGAAACTAGTGTGAAAAAAATAGTCCAATAAAATATGCTTGTGTAGAAAACAATATATCAAACAAAAGTTGCAGTTTAGTAAGAACAGACCATATTTACAATGGGCTTGGGTAAAGATAGCATATTTTTGTTCGCTATTTTGTGACTTGCCACACACAGGTAACATATATCTATGGCAGCTGTTACAGAACAGGGTAAAACTAGAATTACATTACATGCCATCAGATATTGTACATAGCAGGTTGATTATTAATGTTTTACTGCAATTCAAGAAAAAAAATACAAATAGTAACGGATGATCTATCGAAACAAATTATAAAACTACAGAATGAAAATGGTTTTCATCAGTTTGTATGACTTTTAAACAGCTCAATACTATTAGCATCCCTGATTCCCGACTATGCTGATCTGGATTCACTCATTCAATCAGGGTGCTTGTCAGACAAACACAGCTCTCACAAATAATGACAGTATCACAACAAAAAATAAAAAACTTCCAACTAATCCTTGCTTTTATTAATTAATCTTATACGACAGACCTTATGTTAGAACTTGCATTACCCTGTGATAAATTTAATCTACATGATTGCAAACTGTAGGAAACTGAGTACAGGAGGTCCACAATGTATGTGTATGATATGGCTGCATTTCAATTAAAAATCAAGTAGAGGCTGAGAGTTTACTCGACTAACATGTGCATTCCTACGGCTACACATCACACGGTCATAACTGATCAGATTTAATTTTTTACTGCTATTGTTGAAATTAGGATTGGGTTTCCTAATATATAAGAGACCTATAACCTCTAAGTAGGTAGATTCAACTGATCCCCTGTATAAGATAAGACAGTATTGCACAGACATTGTGAGAGTGATAGCAAACCACGAAGTGCAAGTGCATCGAAAAGGACCACACTCCTTACCTTTTTCCGTGTGTGTAGTGTTAGAGAGATAGAAAAGAAAATCATCTTCTACAAAGAATGTGAGGAGTGTAAGGTTTCACAGCAGACCGGCTCAGAATCTCTTTCTCCATGATCTCCAACACTTGTTTCTTCTGGTTCGGTCTTCTCTATTGAAGGCGGAGCAATGGCATCATGGTACCCTGTGTTACTGCTATTCGAGTCATTGACTTCAATCTCGAGACCACTGATTGGTGGAGTAGGAACATCAGTGTCATCATTCTGTGACACGGTACCAGGAATGCTGAGTTGCTGAGGACTTTGGTAGTCAGACATAGGACAAACAGTACTTTCGATTTGAATCGTCAGGTCAGGTTCACCCCCAGAAGCTTCATTTATTTCTAATCCATCTGCACCATTCTGAGAGTCAGATATTTTATGCACAGGAGTGAGTTCAACGGAATTAAAAGTATCACTACTGACATCTTCTGATACTAGTTCTGAGCTGCTATCCTGAGAAAACAGAGCATAGGTGACATGTGATGAACTCATTATCCAACTCAGGGGTCTTCAAACTACAGCCCGCTGCAAAATTTGGATTTTGAGGAAAGATCTAAAGGAAAATTTAAGATTATTACTTTATCAATGTCGATCTTTTTCGTTGGTGAATCAATTGCGTCGGAATATTTTTGCTCTTCTTCTCGTTTTCTTTCTTCTTCCAATTTCAATTCTTTCTGCAACTCACTATGCAAAACAAATAAGAGTCTACAGGAAAACGGAAAATTTCATTGATGTTTGATGGTTTAAATCTTCGTTGAAAATCAACGTTTCATGAATGGAACAACATTTTTGGTGAAGTGATGTTATCAAAATACAATTGCAGAAATCAGAAATCGAACAAGAAAACTATGAAGAGTGAGAGCGGTTTTTTATGTCAGAAACTTAACATGAAGTCTACTCACTTATGCATGTGAGTCACTGTGCGTGCAGACACATGAAAGGGCAAGGAATAATAATCTCTTTTCATGCCAATAACATGAGGTAGGCCCCGATACAATTCGGAATAAAAAATTAAAACCAGAAAGGCAAGAGTTAAATATGAGTGCTTCCACACAACACACACTATAGTAAAAATAGCTGATACTAAATTAGTGGTAAAGGTTCATCACAATTCTTACTGGGCTAGGATTACCATAAAACTTTCTATTTTAAACCTTGCACATTTAAAAATTATTTTAACCTTTTTTATACATTACCTGTAATATTCAACAAAATCATCAAACAGGCTGGGCCACGCTTCATTGTCATCATAATTACTCAAATCTGTTCCAACGTTTTCAGTAAAATGAAGGAACATATTCCAGGTATCTCTCGATATTCCACGTGCCTACATATATATTAATTTTTCACTTAGAAGAACATTTCTTTTGATACAGTCAATAGCTATGTTATTTTATTTGCTTTTGATAAAAGCTACTGGAAGGTTAAAGGTTGTTTTCCAACTCACTTTACTTTCCTCCAGAAACTCGAGCCATGGATTGAGCAGAGGAGGTTTATTTTTCGCAAAAACAATGTTCCACATGGCTACTGCTATCTCACAAGGCAGTGATCGCTGGCCCTGAAAATTTTGAGGATCATTTAATATACCACCCTATAATCCACTTGTATATGGTTATTATCCCTATTCTGAGGATTAATTGAATAGAGCAAATTAAATAGCTGATGAATGATGAGGAGATATGTTACATTTACAACAGTCCAAGGTGAAAGTGAAGAATTCTGCACTTATATTATGATATTGACATCGGTGACATCGGCCATCCCTAAAATTACATTATATTCTGTGACATAGGATCAAGCACCTTTAAATTAATCTACTAGATATTAGACACTGAAAAGAAGCAACATAAGTGATGTTTTAATCAAATGAAACTATAACTATTACTGTCTGGAAAAACACATGACTACGCAAATAGATTCTCAGATAAGATAACAAAAATCCATAAAGCACTCACTTGTTCGACATCTAAACCGAACTGGAAAGTGAATTTATAAAGATCTTTAAAATCTCTTTCTGCCTCCACTTCCAGAGTGTGAAAAGAACCTTTTACTGACTGGATGGAATCGCTCTGCAGCGATACACAACCCTGAGTAAACTCCTCTCTAAAAACAAGAAATATTGACTGTCGAACTGCATAACACATGAGAACTCCTGAGAAGACGAACAATCTTTACCTTGAAAATCGGCACATAGTCAGAGCCTTGAATTTCCATGCCAGCACGAGTACTATGTATTCTGTAGGGTCCACTGATAAATCCTCACAGAATCTTGCCACACCCTCGGCTAGGATCAGATCCTCAGAGCTGGGGTCTTTGTACCGGTTGAATAGCTCTGTGACCTTTTTTATAGAGAATTTATGCGCTGGCTTTTCATCTTGAGAACGACCGGGAGAGTCCATACCAGGTGAGCCGATCGGCGACGTCTTTTGTACGCCGTGGAGTGAAAATTCAGAAAATTTACTGCAATGTATCGGAAAAATATATGTTTAGTCTAAGCAGAAACAATGCGAAATTATTTCAACATGGAGGAAGAATAGGATACGGATAAGTATAGGATAATCACTTCTATTCTAATTAAGAACCATGATATTGTTGACATTAGGAAAATATAAGGTAACGTTTATAAGGCCAATGCTGCTGCATGCAATTCACTGAATGTGTCATAAGGACATACAAATGAGCTGATAATAATTCACAATTATTAGGTGAGATTAAACTAAGCCGCAGCTGCTATTGCAAATCAGGAAATAAGCAAATACTGTAGAGATGAAGGCAATTATTCACACAAATAGAATAACAACTGCGTCTGCTAAAACATTATAAAGGAGTCACTCTATACAAACAATAAAATTCTTGATAAGAATGTTTACTCTTCAAGCACTACTTGTTGTTTTGAATATATCGTCTGGTCAACACAACCACATGACTAAAATAGTTAATAAATCATTTTCAACTTGGCTGCTGTGTGCCATGTTCACAGAATTACCAAGATTTTTTAATCAATACACATCTCCCGATTCCTTTATCTGGTGTGGTTTAAAAACAAAATGAAGCCACTTAATATGTTGGCAAGGGATGCTCGTTGGTACAGGAAAACAATATACAATATCGTAGAAACTGAAATCACCTGCCGGGCATTGCAGCACCAGCCTGCTCATTTGCAACAGCAGCAGATGAAGTTCCAGCAGCGGTTGAATTTACATTGAGTGTCGATGGTCGATTTTGTACTGCGGAATAACACATGCTGAATCAAATCTATTCAAATCTTTCCAAAATTCAATCTACCACAAATGTGCTGTGTCACTTGTTGTTCATCAAGACGTATACACAATAATTCTAACTAGAACAACTTACCACGCCTCTGCATGTTGGCACCAGACGAGTGCAGGTCAGCGGCAACCATTCCACCGCTTTTATTCTTTCTTCGTGATCCTGAAGAGCATCCGAAGCATCCCCTGAACCCTCTGTTCTCACCTCTCAGACAGGATGAACATTTATTACCCATTTTAATTCTAAATTGGAACAATATAAGGTAATTAGTATTTTGATATCAACCACACAACCAACAAAGAGGCAATTTAGACTCGGGCAAAAAATATTTAAATGGCATGTTATAACAGGAAGAGAGAATGAGACCTAAATCAGTTCCTGTTACAGAAATCATCAGAATTAGTTTAATACAGTCTATCTAACAGATACATTGTATACTCAGTCAACATGTATACTAAACTAAGTTTTTATGTCATGAAAAAAGACACAAATTATAGTATGATATTATAATTACTCATACATTTATCCCTTGATAAACGTGATTTTAATTCACATAGGTAAATTGCAGCACTTCCTTGATTTATGCGGTAAAAATTTCGAAATTTCAAACTTCAAAATTGGGGCTCGTGAGGAAGCAGCCATGAATGTTCAGCCGTATGGACTGAGCGTGTTGCTAGAACCCGAGACTCAAAAAACTTGGTTGAGTCGGTCCTCAGCCACTGTTTAGAGTACATGCATTATGCAGCATGGAGAATGACTCAATCGTATATATAACATTTAAAAAACTTGGTGAATTGTTATGTGGTTTAGAATCAATCAGCAAATAATGAAAATGGTTCCAGATGTTAATGGAGAATGAGATTGTTTGTTTTAGTGATACCTATCTTTGAAAATGAAAAGCTAGAACTGTTCGATCGACCCTAATATATTTTTCTGTACAGTGAAAATTCATAAAAACTATTGCATTGAATTATATTTCAATTCACATCGCTGTTATTTTACATCAAGTACTTTATCGGGTATACTAAAATATTTTCAGTCATCAGCTACAAACCAATTATTAGTATTGTTTATTTTTATTATATTCACATGGTTTGGAAATACACAGTAACTTCAGAGGAATAATTAATCACGTTTTTCAAGGGATACCCGTAGAACGAAAATCATATTTAAATTTCAATTTTTTAATGATTTTGAGTCAGATTCGACCTGCCGCACATTAATGTTAATTCGCGAATGCTGTAGGTACGTTGCCAGTGGGTCCGAATTTGGAAGACTGATTTTGCTACTTTCTGGGTGAGGTAGAACAAGAGGCAAGCCGTGATAAGCCAGTCGAGATTGTCCGCTCATGATTAATGCATCACCCGATCGCAACTTCACAGCTGTCGGCTTGACGTTTTTATCGGCTCCACCTATCAAGAATATCGCAGGCATTCCAAAAGAGATCGACAGCAATGGACGGTCAAGGTCGGCTTCCGAATCATCTTTGTGAGGAGCAAGGGTGGACTTTGAATGGTAGAAGTTAATGATGGCTGCCTCTGGCCTAAATTTTTTGAATCCTAGGCTGTCCACGATGCATGAACACATCTGCGCTAAATCTTCTGGAAATACAGATTTATTTTCTTTGTTGTATTTCCTCGTATCCCAATTATGATGGAAGCCAAGAGTGGCCCATCTCAAATTCCATATCGGAGTGGACTTCAACATATTTTTGCCATTATTCTCACCATTCCAACAAGTGCTAGTCAAATTTTGCTTGCTTATTGCCCAAGAAGAATCTGCCTTATCCTTAGGGAAATGCAAGTCCAAATTGGTGCGATGAGGAGATCTCGAATAAGTTTCCAGACACCGATTACACCAGTAAGTTTGGTCGGCTTTCGAGAAAAGATTCGAGAGAAAATACAATCCTTTTATGTCATTTATGCTGTAGATATCCCATAATTCGTATGGGTTCAGGTTAGGATGTCCAACTATGCCAACATCATGACAAGAATTTTGTAATTTTGTAACTTTAAGGTCGGGAGAGATGACATTCGCAAAATCTAAAACGTCCTCGAAGGAAGGCGGAGGTGAATTTCGTTTGTAATATTTAAAAGCTAGTTTAATTTCATCAGAGTCATCAATATCTTTGCAATCCATTACTTCTAAAATAGGACTCGATGATTTCTATACTAGTCTACTTACAGAATAGTCACGTTATCACTGAAAAAATTTAATCAAGCAAATTGTTTCACTCTGGTCCTCCTCTCTGTATGTACTCTACTTCATGAATGTCAATTTGGCGACGACGAAATCTTTGCGGTATAATTCGAAACACTTCTATTGTGTCTGGTTCGACTTCTCTTCGTGCTGAGGGAGGTCTGGTGATAACTGGCGATATTGCAGGCCCTTCTGGGATTTTTGGTGTCCACTTAACTCTGGTAGGAAATTTTATCAGAGGCATGTGAGGCTTAACAGCTTGGATAACTCGGCTCATAGTGTTGTTGGCAACTGGTGTCTTCACAAGAATGCACACAGTGATTGAGTAGATTAATAAGCTAAATGTCCTAAAATCATTGAGGCTAAAAATGGTTCATTGATTTTAGAGTTAATGAAGTCTTGGCAACCACATGTTAATCAATATATATATATATATAATATAGCTCAGCTCACTATGTGGGCTTCATCATTATAATTATATAAGGACAATTTGTGACAGGGCTGACCATGCTTGGCTTCGTTTATTGGTAATGTATCTGTCTAAATAGCAAAGATGCCTCTTGGCTTTACTATGGTCAAATGTTGAGGATACTTCATTGTAAAAATAAGTCTCGCCAAAATCCACCCCACTTCGAATACTTGTAGCAAAAATCGTATGCAAGTCCGTGGTACAGAATTTTGGATACATGTGAGATATTATTGATATGGAGTAGAAAACCTGAAATATCCCCCCCCCCATTACTTCATCATGTTTTTTAGGAATATAGATTGAGAATATGTACCTGTTCATATGTGCACACAGGTTAGTTTTTGTGATTAGCCTGGTCAAGTTGTCAAAAACGTAATGGTCATTATACCAATGTAGTACAAATCTGCCCAGCCACTTGGTCACACATACATGCTGACTATTTGACCTGTCACTGTACCCAGGCTCGAGGCGCGCAGTCCATAATATTATACTTTTTGAGAATTTTCTTTCTACGAACGGATGAAATAATTCAGTGCAGACATTCAGCTATCTTTCTCCAACTTCAACGACTACAAAGAGCGACGTTAAAATCCAACAAAACCCTAACAGGACAGAAAATAAACGGGGTCAAGCTGACAGTGGAGATCAGCTGAGCTATTTACGGTTATTGAATAGCGGAAAACGCCGCTACTCGATCGAAGTGATAAGAGAATGAAAGAGAATAAAATATCACCTTTCCTTCCTCTTTTGCATACACACTCATAACAACCACTGAACTTTGACAGCTTATTTTAAGTAATGCCCTTGAATACTCGTAACCTTAGCACATTACTTCGTGATAACCTTAGCACATCACTTCTTTTACCAGTAGTTAGTGTGAAGTAGCATTCTTGCTACGTATACTAATTTACAAGTCCAGTGATACATTTTTTTAACTTGTCGCTAGTTCTGAGAACTTTAAATACAGCATAGCGTTGGCAAATGGCATAAACGTGCTGAATCTAACTCGTGCACAGACACGTTTATTCGCTAAGTAAGGCTCAGAATAGTTAGGTTTTGCATTACTCAATAGATCTCAGTTGAATATGATCGAACGCTGCTGTCTAGATATCAGCTTCATCACTCATTTTAATAATTTCCGGCAGTGTTCGCCCTATAAAATATGCTCGGCAACATTGGCCATGAGAATACAGAGCAGCGTACTTCCTAATGCTTAAAATGATCAGGCTTAAATGTTTTCATTCAAGTCTTGTCACGAATCGCGTATCAGAGTTAACTAATTACTATTTAACAAGCAGCAGGAAACCCTGCTGGAACAGTAGCCAAGGGGGCAGTTGCACCTGGGTCTTAACGATCGTTACTTAGGCAAAAAATAATTTAATGAAAACTGTGACATATAAAACATAATCCCCGCAATCCGCAACGGTTTGTTAGCATTGTTTAAAAATGACTGAAGTTGGCTCTGTGCTGAAGTAGTGGATTTTCCTCAGTGTAGTACTTGGATGGGCTTTTGTCATGCATCCTTTTATTGTTCCACTGAACAGTATGAACTTGAATGCAATTTTATACACACATAATATTAAAAAATCTATAAATTTTGTTTAGTTTGATAAGATTCTTGTGGTAGCCTGTTCAAAATAATGTCTTCTCAAAGAAAGTTTTTTGTGGGGGGTAACTTCAAAATGAATGGTGATAAGAAAATGTTGGACACAATCATAGAAAATTTGAACAAAACAACTTGCGGAGATGTCGATGTTGTAGTCGCCCCTCCTACGATCTATCTTGCTTACGTTAACGATAAGCTCAGTAGCGGAGTGCAGGTTGCTGCCCAAAACTGTTACAAGGTAAATTATTATGCCCTGTAAAAGTTCTAGTCCTGGATAAATTATTAGTGGCGGGATATATACTGGTAATTTGTTTGCATAGGTTCCAAAGGGTGCTTTCACTGCTGAAATCAGTCCAGCAATGCTGAAAGATAATGGTATCAATTGGGTGATTCTGGGGCATTCAGAGAGAAGACACGTGTTCGGAGAAACTGATGAATTAATTGGTAAACATTTAAATTTACCAACTGTAACCAGGCTCTTAGGTGATTTTTTTGGCAACATTTGTTAAATATGTCTTTAATATTTAAAGGTGCAAAAGTGAAGCATGCCTTGGAAAGTGGTCTCAACGTTATCCCCTGCATCGGTGAAAGGCTGGAAGAGAGGGAAGCTGGAACAACAGAAAAAGTTGTTTATGAACAGATGCGACACATCAAGGAAAACGTGACCGACTGGAGCAAGGTGGTCATTGCTTACGAGCCGGTTTGGGCTATAGGGACTGGAAAGGTTGCATCTCCTGAGCAGGCCCAAGAAGTACACGATAAACTTCGTAAATGGTTGGCTAAAAACGTTTCTGACAGCGTTGCTCTGTCAACCAGAATTATTTACGGAGGGTCCGTGTCAGCAGCTAATTGCAAAGATCTTGCTAAGAAGTCAGATGTAGACGGTTTCCTGGTTGGAGGTGCATCGCTGAAGCCAGAGTTTTCTGAAATTGTTCATGCTCGGGCTTGAATTCTCGATAATTTTGTTTCGGAATGCATGAATATATTCTGTTAAGTTCAATGTATAATTTTATTGTGTGCAGTAAAAATGAAGGTTTGATTGAGTTGTTAGCAGTGGACTGTATTGGTAGAAATAGGAGTGAAGGAATTTACCTAGGTGCTACCACCATGGTGGGCTAATTCAAGAGATTAGGTTCTGATTTTGGTGGGTGAAACATAGCTTTTTTAGGAGAAAATATCAAAGGTTACAAGTATTAAAGTGATGGTAGATTCAAACTTTGAAACACTGAAAGCAGCTGCCCTTCCCTCAACAGGAAGTGTGACTCATACTTGCACTACTAAGCATTCTTCATATTACTTGGAATGCAGCTATTCAGTAAAACTATCTTGGAAAGAGGAAATGACATTCTAACATGTGGTGAAAGTGGCAATGAGGCAAATAAGAACGAAAAGCTGCTGTTTACCTTACTGGCGGTAGAGGTAAATTAGTGTACAATTATTAAGGATTTTTCTTTCAAGCTGTGTCCTTATTCATGGTTTGGGAGTTTGTAATCCATATATGGGGTTCCAGAGTTTATCAGTGTGGCTGCTGTGTGTCAATTTACTATAAAAATACAAAAAAAACATGGAGAGAATAAAAATTGTGTAAGCAATGTACAGTAGTGGTAGTTGACCCAAGTGTTTGACCTTTTAAACGGGACTTATTGCAACTAGATTTGCGATGTAAATGGATATAAAGGAAGTGAATAGTCAACAATCAAATACTAAATTGAAACATATCACAGCACATAATACAACATATACAAGAGTATATTAGTAGATCTAAAAATATAGTCAATAATAATATGTCTGAGGACGTTTTTAAGTGTTTATTCGTAATATTATGTATTACATAACAAATACTGTACGTCATCGATTACATTTACTTCTTAGTAATTGGTGATGGATTAGAAAATAGTTGGTAGAATTATATTTTATTCAGGTAACAACGACATAATCATATGACTTAGCTTACACATCACTTCATAATAATCCGCTATCTATTATCGAGTGGTGCAATTGCTTGAAACTGAAAAGGAAACGTTAGGGACACCTCATCACTCGCGCTGTGAAGTCGACTATAAATAAAGCTCTCATGATAAAATTGTGATAATTTCTTTCAAGTCATATCTAAGGTGTAAAATACGTTTAATAAACCTGTATTCATCTCTACGTGTATAACCTGAGTGTCCTAACTACCTAGTTGCAGATAAACACTGTAGTACTACCTGTTCAAAATGGTGATGCTTTCTGAATGGATTGTGTTTCTGTTGTCTGCGCTACTTCTACCTCCGATTACTTCGGCTAGTTATAGTAAGTGAATACATATAATTTGTTGTTAATTTATTGTTTAAACCTTGTGGTTCCTTCAGATTTTGACCACATATTGTTTAAAGAAGACTTTTTGAAATAAAATTGAAGCGTTTTCAAAACAATGTTTAGGCTCTGCATAGAATACCGAATTACTGCATATTTATCTTGATTCTGGGAGCATACTGTTTATATATGTCTACGAATATTTGCCCTGATGGTTCCTGTTTGAAAACAACATACTCTGATTTTTCCTCTATATACCTAATTACCTTACGTTGCATGTTGTCAGATTCTGAACGCGTACTACTCAGCGATGTTTCAGCAATCACACTGCACAGAGACCAAAAAACAACTGGTCGACGTTCTAGTCCTGTTCCGCAGTTGAAATGCATGGGGGGATCAGCTGGGTGTCACACAGTCATCCCTAAAGTTGTACAGGTGAGAATATACGAGGTTCAATCCTGTTTGCAATTTGCAACACTTTGAACAGTTATTGCCCGCAAAGTGCACGTTTCTAGAAGGTTAAACACAAAATAATTGAAATTTAGTGCATCAATCGAGGATCTGATGGCTACGACATTCAGTGGGAATGCAAGACCAAGATGGACTCTTCATATGGTTTCGGCAACATACAGGTCACTTGTGAGGGATACGATTACCCAAGCGATCCTTATATATTACGGGGTATGTCCTAACAATAGCAGTTCCACAATATTGACCAAATGGACCGGAAAAAATAGATAGATACATTGTTCTAACAGGTTCTTGTGGTTTGGAGTACACAATAGACTATACAGAAACAGGCAAGGCACAGAAGCAAAATGGATACTGGCATTCTAGTGGCAACTATAATGAATCCTCTGGCTGTTCATGGATTTTTCCGGTCGTCTTAGTGATCTCGATATTTCTCCTCATCCTTTGTTTGTCAACTGGCAGTACAGATACGAGTTCTTCAAGAGATGCAGATCAACCTAGTGGAAGAAACAGCAGAACGCCTCCTCCGTATGGATTTAAACCAGAATACACTTCAGGTACTTTTTCTTACTTGCTGAGCAGTCCCACTGAATTCATCATCTGCTTAATTTCCTTTACATAATGAGATATTGCAATACCCTGGTTCTAGTATTTTTTCATCTATACAGGGGCCAGAGAAGAACCGCCTCCAACGTATGAAGATACCACACATAGAAACACGCACTCCCGTTGCGGGACACAAACCAACGCTTCACCTATTGGTGGTTTTTGGTCAGGACTTGGATTGGGCGGTCTAGGAGGTTACCTTTTTGGAAGGTACTAGTAACCCTATACTACTCAATCGACTATCTGAAATAGATTTCACAACATTATTAAAACCATTACCTTTCAGAAATAACAATTACAGGCACGGTTATGGACAAACGAATTACCGAAGACACAATGGATGGGGAAACCAAGGTGGATTTTTTGGAGGTGGGAACAGTTGGGGAAGTTCTGGGTCTAGCTGGGGCTCATCTGGTAACAGTGGTTCGTCATCCAGCAGTACATCACATACAACATCTGGCTATGGAGGGACATCCAGACGTTGAAGTATTTTCCGTCAAAGACAACTATGCTTTTATATTTGTATTACATGCTGTTTTATAGCTATCTTCTACTTTTATGACGTATTGAATATTGCATACTATTGATTGTAAAAAATAAAATACCAGTTAAGTTTTCTTGATCAATTCGAGTCTCTTGAGAGAAATCACAAGTGTAATGTAATGTAACTTTAATCAGAAATGCGGGAGTGAAAAAGAAATATCACAACTATATGACACAGTGGAATATGACTGAAATTCACTACATGACAAAAAGAGGAGATTATCTGCAAAAATATGCAAACGTTACTGCAAAAAATAGATTCATATTTTCACATCAGCAGCAGCATACATCCGCAGCAGTAACATACATGAATGAACTTAGGAGAGAGAACATAGATGAATTTTAATTTGATTCTTCTTGACAGTAGCCCCAAGTTTATGTAGGCTATCCAAATTTATCGATGGGAACACAGCCGTGCATACAGAGAGACCTGTGGAATATAAACGGGAATGATAACTCCAGGATCATAATTTATGCGGTGGTAATATATGTAATAATTGCACCTTGTCATTGTGATTGTATCTATCACTTCTTTGCTTTCATAGCTAATAATGAACATCTGATTCAGTGTATTGTTTTCTTTTTGTCCTCCAGTAATTACTAAGTGTCCGTTGTAGGTTGCTAACCCTGGAGATAGTCAGTAATACATCGTATGATATTGGTACTGTGTTTTGTTAGGCCGAAAAATGTGAAAATCAACACATGATTTTTTATAACAAAGAGTTAAGAGTCTTACCTGCAAATTCCAGTCCTGGTTCAGGTAATGCTCGCCACTCCTCGAGCATCTGTGCATTCGGATTGTAACGGAAAATTTCGCTGGCATTGTTTGATATCATGTATATGCAGTCTTGGTATAAGGTGCAGCACAGGCGGGCAAGAGGTCGGCCCAATGCCAACATGGTCCACCTTTTGACCAAGAGTAAAAGAAAATGTCGCATCACAAGAAATTCAGCCTTTTTGAGCTCTTCATGGAGCCTTGTGCCTCAGTACCGGTATTGAGGTTAGGTAAATTTCAATCAAGGAAATAATATACAAACTATCAGTCCATAATGGTATACCTGTCAGTGAGGGGATCGTAACACTGTATACAGTTGAGGATAATTTTGCTGGAGTTGCTTGGTTCTTCGGTCATGCTCACACCACCAATCACATATAACTTCTCCTTATAGGATATTACACCTGATCAAAAGACAATATAAAGATATTCTATATTATAATGAAAATTTATGTTCACATATATTTCTATATAATAGTGTCTTGTAGGCAAGTCAGCTTACAGGAAAACCTTCATTCGTCAATAGTTAGTTTACGCAAGTTATTGCTGCCTGCTTTAGTCGAATTTATGCCATTACCAAATAGAGATGAGCTGAAGTCAATATTAGCCCCATATTTAAAGGATAGGAGCATAAATCAGATCATAATGGCGGCTATGTTTGATCTTCAGTGTCAGGATAAAGATAACTGCATTACAGGGTAAATTCATCATCCAATAAAAAAGAATCCATAGCTGATTACCCGGTGAATAGCATCGTTTTGGTAGCGGTTTTACTTTTTCCCATTGGTTAAACGCAGGTCGATAACGCTCGACCTGATCAAGAACAATCGGCTTTTTCCTTCCCTTCTGTGAGGCCATCAAGCCGCCTGCCACATACACGGCACCATCCACAGTGGCGGAACCATGCCGCTCCCTTGGATTGATCATCCCAGCTAGCTCACTCCACTGATTGATATTCGAGAGGTACAAGGATGCTGCGTTGGTGGTGGTGCCGCAGTTGCTGTGTCCTCCGGTAATATAAACATCGTTTTTGTGTGCGCATACGCTGCATAAACAAACATAGTAAGTTCACTGCATGAGTAAGAATTATAAACCACTGATCTTTGTTAGTCGCCGCAACCTGTAGCTGTGCATTGATCCATGAGCTGTGCTGATGTCAGCCAAAGGTTGCCATCCTCTCTTCGCACTGTAATATTCCGTATGATGCAAACGGCGGTTGTTGCAAATTCCCCCGACAACAAGTAAAACTTCCGTAATTCCTTGACAATTCAGAACGTGTTTTTTGATATGGTCCATACACGGCCCTAATAGTCTATGTATATTTATATTAGGAAAATACCTGATGCATTTCTGGGCTTTGTATGTGGCTGCTGCATTTGTTTCCATTCGTTTGATCCGAGCGCATGATACTTGCAGGCTTCTGATATAAGTTCCTGGACTTCTGGCTTGCCCTATTTAATTTAAAATTAGTATTATTAGATCTTAACACTTGGTTGTTAAGTTGCTATGAAAACATATCATCCTATGTCAATGAATACACTCTCAATTGAGATAGTACCTGCAAAAAGGTATCCTTTGCAATTGTGTCAAAGAGAAAATGAGGACTCACAAACAAAAGGCGAACGCATTTGAGAACTTTGACCAGATTCTGTGCCCTGTTGTCGTCGTACTGCAAGAAGAAGTTGGTTAATTTTATTTGTATTTTGTTTGTGATTAAGGAAAATTAGGTCTGCTGTATTACATTTTCTTGTTTTTTTTTTCTATATTATTGCTGGTTAGGCACAGAGCATCTGTGAAGATAACAACCTTAAAATAATGGGAGCATGTAGGACATGCAATTCATAGCTTCACAATAAAGAGTATCACATTTATCCCTAGAAATATGACAACTCCCATTTCAAGTATACTTAGGAAATTACTGTTAGTGTCCTGCGCCTGAACTAGGTTTTATCCCTACTACGAAACTTATGAAAGAAGTTTTTGACCATGAAATAAGCTATGTCAAAATCGGAAGAAATATTATTCCAAGTGAAACCAGCCCATAGTTAACAGCAGAAAATATACGGGAATGATACCTTCAGCCAGCACATTGCTGCGTGGAAAACATGCTCTTCGCGTTGCACGCGCAAGGTGTCGTCGGACAGGTAGCGTACCAACGCCTCGACGGGCAACCGAAGATACTCTTCTTGTTGCGAGACTTTGCGGAAATTGCGCAAGGCGAATCTTTTTGCCTTCAAGGCCAAAGTGTCTTAAGCACGCACACACCATAAATATTTTAGTAGAAAACATATCGCACATATATGAATATATTTCAACAAAGCATACCCAGTGAATGGAGCATAGCGAACTGCATCAAACCTAGGCAATTTGGCTCAGAGACTTGCTGCATGAGAAAAGCTTCACAATATGATTTCAAGACGTCGAGTTGAAAATAATCTGCGGCTTCTACTATGTCCTGAAGAACAGAGAGCAGGTACTTTAAAATTGGTATTTCACACTGATTTTTTCAAAGGATATGATCCAGCTACAAGGATTGATGAAGATTGACTAATTTTAAAAGGCTTGATACATATCATACATTGTCATGTATACTAGTCATATTTTCTATCTTAAAATTAGCACCATGGAAATGGACAATTGACTTTTGATAAAATCATCTCAAAAAATATTATTCTGCTTTGATTATTACTACTGTATTTGAAATTATAATTCAGAAGCATCGAGATTCCTTTATTTTTAATTTTTTTCAAATTGGCTTTCTTGCAGTCGGGTAATTATAATACATCCTAAAATATCAAACTGGCCTTTCATTAATTGGTTATCAGCAAATAGCTTTCATGTAAATATCTAGAGTTGCCTATAGCTTTTAAGATGACCTGTGCATTATCTTCTTTGATCTGTATTGACTCGGCATAGGCATGTTTTACAAGCAGTTCAACAACCTCAAACTTGTGTCCTTTAATCGTGACTTCGTGCTCACGGCCCTCTCGCATGCTATGGACAGTGCAACAAATATAACAGTATAATAAGGCTTGGTAAGGTAACCTCACTAAGGAAATTACTTACTCTGAGGTCAACAAGGCATGAAAATATTGGCTACAGGCAGCAAGAACTACTCTGTGGCATGCGATTTCTTTGTCTTCAACAATAAGCTTAACGTCTGTAAATTCTCCATTCTGAAAGTGGTTTAACATTTAGTTAATATTTATATCATAGGAGCCCAGTGGACCATATGTAACAACAGGAATAATATTATTAAAACATCAACTGCAAAACTGAAGCAAGAATATCTTTCTGTATTTGGAATTGCTTTTTGAAGCTTAGAATTAAGTTCATTACAATGAATAACTGGTAACCTGTTAAATAAATTTTGCAGTTTTTGCGAAGACAGTCGAGAAATATGTTTAAGTACTGCTCTATAATCTCGAAGTCTGTTAAATATTTATACTACATGGATGATTGAAAGGTTCACTTATGGATTATTGCAAGACTACTATGAATAAAATAATTTATGAAAAAACATGAAATAAAACTGACCGATCGCAGCCGTTGCAGACTCTGTGCGAGTGGCAGCAGAAGTGCTGCATTTTCCACAGTCCTCATTGAATCTGCTGCATTTCTGTTTGAAGTGTACCCTGTCTCGACACAGGAATCGCTTGAGCTGCTGAGCAGAGGTCTGGAGAAAATAGAATACAAAATAGAGGATTACAAAATTCAGCTGTGAAATTATATTGGCATCTCGTATACGCTGAAGTCTGAATCAGAACTAGCAAGTAACTGATTTATTATAAATTCTAAAAACCTCTTGTTCCCCCGTGCTCCAGTAACATTTCCGTCACCGACATGACCTCTGCTTGTACCGGGCATATCACCTCCAATTCTGTTATCCCCAGAAGGACCAGGTCTGAAACAGCAATACCAATTAACACTTATATCTTTGATAAATATCCAATTCATCTAGAGTACCTATTCTGGTCAGGTAAGTGTCTAAAATAGTTAGGCAGGCGGAGGTCTGAGCGATTGGCATCACTCTGCACCTCTTCTCGAAGACGAAATTCTGCAGCTCTTAAGCCCCTGTCGTCGAAGTCAGAAAAACCGCTGAAGTCAGAGTCATCCGCCAGCGAATCGGACGAGAAATCGGGAGGAGAGGGAGGTATGTTTACTGAAAAATTGCGCATTCCGTGCCCACCTTCTTGACCACGATTACGCTGAAGATAAATAATTAATTGCAACATGGAAAGATTATTTTTGCTACTAATAAGAATTAAAGCACCAACCGATGCAGAATTTTCCATGTTATGAACTTCAGCTCTTATGTGTCGTCTCCTGCGGTTGGTCGGCTGAACTCTGCGCCGCATCATCCTATATGATAAATGTTAACCCATAAGGCTGCGGTATTATAAATTTATGTACATGATGTCCTCAATGTAGAATCAATATCAACCATGGGTAAACAAAAATTCATGGTTTCAGCACGTTCACTAACAACAGCTTATTTCAATAGCAGCTTATTGTTTCCATGGAGAAAATATACATCATGGCTGACAATTCAAGGCAACAATGCTGCTCATATTTACACTAACAATCTAGCTAGATCATAAAGATGTCTTTATTGAATTTATAGATTTGATTCACAAAATATTATTATACTGTTTCGTAAACATTTATTATGCCAAATGGTACATTGGCTATTACTAGCTCGGGCATATTTATTCAGCAAATAGAAAATATACAGTTTATGATATCGTATTGTCCAGAAATCCATTATCATAATGGATACACTTCGAAAGGTTTAATATCCGTGCAACAAGAGGCTATTACTACACCAGACTTTTCTAATCTTTTCATGTTTTCCCATAATGAAAACACACATTTCACACCAAATCTTGCATAATGGTAAAACTTCACTTGATCAAAACAAGAATCTTTCACAGAAATTAAAGTATTTGATTATGAAATTGATGAAAATTATTCAATCTACGATTACCTGCACCTATTTATTTCTATCTTTAGCTATATTTCGAAATCAGACATAACTAATTCCTATTTCAACTAAAAAGTAATCGATGCACACGTAACATAATCAAATAATATGGTTGATACTAAAATTATTCATACATATCAATCAAATTCTAAAAGAATGAGTTTAATACGGGATAATTCTTAAAAAAGGAAAAATACCTCAGCATTATCAAATTTTGATTATTCCTTCCTTCATCAGGAGGAACAACTTCCAGTTCATCGATGATGTTATCATTCAACTGAAAGAGAAAGCATAATTATGGGCTAAGAATCGAAAAACTTTCAACAGTACTAATTGTGCAACAAGTTTGAAAATTTTAAACAAGTAAACTTTCTCCTTAAAATACTTACTTAATATATATAATACAAAGTTTAAACTTAAATTACATAGTACCTTAAATATAAATGCACTAGTCAATCCCATCATTTAGTATGAACCGATAAAATGAATACAATACATCACCATAGAATTACAAATGTTTTTTATTAATTATTTACAGCAATCCCTGAAAACCATTCTATCAACAGGAGGTCGGTGTCAAATAAATAAAAAATTTTACCACTGTACAATATGCTTAATATTGGATGAACTCTTAAACTGTTGATGAAAGCTGTGACAATAAATTTTTCAGCATCAAATAACTTGCACAATTACAAGTCAAATGACACCTTACCGGTTCCTCAGCATCATCAATCATAATGTCGTGAACTGGTAGATTTTGGTTTCGACCACCAGCAAGTTGATTACGGTCATAGTTCGAGCGTTGAGACATCTTCCTCAGTCACAAGAATGTAATAGTGCACAAAAGAGATTATAGTTAACAAACAGTTTTCTGATATCCTTATGAGCATAACTGAAAGAAAAACTCGGAATATGAACAAAAAGGAATATATCGCTTCATGGTCATTACTCATAAAATGAAACCTTTGTTCCTAAATGACAAAATTAAGTTAAAACACGATATTTTGAATCTGGTACTAATTTAGTAGGGTGACCGTCTGAAAAGTATTAATTTACGATATCGTTATGCTTCAGCTACCTTGTTATGCTGTTGTTAAACCACTTGTAAATACATGAATTACGGACTAGTTTTCCAACAACACGCCTATTCAATTGTGCCCTTGCCATATCCTTCTCCCCCGTTCATTTGCTTACATAGTTTCATGTTTTTTCTTTCCCTCTTTAGTGTATCCCGCTGGCTTGGTAAGTTTACCTGCACGTGCGTGTGTGTGTGTGTGTGTGTGTGTCAAATAAAAATTATTCAATTGCTCGCTATAATCATTCATTTACGACCAAAACATATTCTTCCCATATCAAGTATCAACCTGCTATACGACAACCGATCACCGATGCGATGACTAATTAACGATGACGTATGGACGGGAGCGGAAGTTCTTCGCTGTAACAAAAATACTGATGACGACTTGTGGCTATTACGTCATCTCCAAACACTTGATTCACTAGAGAGCAACTAATGAAATTAGGTACAGTACAGTAAGAGACGTTTGAATCTACCTGGTCTTTTCTTCGACGCGACAGGAATTAGAGGGAGAGGTAAATTGGGACAGGCACATATGCATGCGGGTTTGAACCTCGCCTGAGCCATCTCCGTGACCCTGAGCGAGACACAATCACCAGCTCGCTGTCGACCCAGCTGTATAAATAGGGTACAGACAACGCCGGGGACACAAATGTCCTACTGATCTCTCCAGGAAAATTAGTTTCCCATTCTTTTCTTTATATTTACAGATGTGTTTATTGTAGTGTATTTTGGATCAATTTATCATGAATATGACAACACTAAAGGCAATTTTATTTCTTCGGAAAATCTAATCACAGAAGTGAATAATTAATTCAAAAAAGCTCTGTGTCCTTGGTGGGGAAAAGTTGGAAAGTTAATAAAAAGGCTGACCACAACCGGACCGTGGAAGGAATGGACCTCAATGCCAAAAGATTTACAAGCACGTGAATCTGAATAAACGGATTTGCTCTTCGAAAATTCCGTTTGAAACCATGTACGGTGTTCGTTGCTTGGTGTGCAGTACATCTATGACTTCGGGGGAAAACACTTTTCCTGAAACAAGAGAGAATACGATATTGTAAATAATAATTCGCATATTTTAAATAGAAGCAATTTCGAGTGTCGAAATATTCTCACCGCAAAGCTCCTTTATCACACCGTCACTAATACTACAGGGCGGTCCTTGAAATTCACAGCTTTCATATAGATAAAAGATCGCGTAATACTCAGTTGACTTGTTCATAAGGCAGCGAATTCGTGTCATGTATCTGACGAATCAATTTACTCGTGTTAATATAAATTATCATCTACTAAGTAAGTAAGAAACCTTACTCGATTCTTTGCGATGGGTTTATGCTGCCTAATGCTGCACTGTCCCATATGATGTCGAAAATACCAAGAGTTTGGATATCTCCGGCATAAAAATCTCCTCTGTAAATTTTTATGTCTTTTTCTTTGGCCTGTGTGAGATATATATTTGTTTCTTGAAGCAAATCTTTATCCACGAAGACCACCATATCACAGTACAGTAATCCCTCACCTATCGCGGTTAGTGCGTTCGACAGCCTCCCGCGATAGCTGAAACTCCGCGAAGTAAAAACCACATATTTATTCAATTATTTGAATATATTCAAACGTATATTGAACCATTATAAATCATCTACACACTCTTATTTACCTTATTAACCTTTCCAACAATCATTTGACCGGTTATTTATTTTTTTCAAACTTTAAGCGCTTAAACATACTAGTACTGTACGGTACGGCATTTATGATGAAATAAAATACAAACAATATTACATTGAAGTGCATATAATACAATATTATATAAAATCCGCGATGTGGTGAATTCGCGATAAGTGAACCGCTATATAGCGAGGGACGACTGTATATTGTTCTTTTGTAAAATGTAATATACAGTCGTCCCTCGCTATATCGCGGTTCAGATATCGCGGATTCACTACATCGCGGATTTTATATAATATTGTATTGTATGCATTTTAATGTAATACTGCATGTATTTTATTTCATGATAAATGCCGTGCCGTACAGTACTAGTATGTTTAAGTGCTAAAAGTTTGAAAAAAATTAAATAACCGGTCAAACGATTGTGGGAAAGGTTAATAGGGTAAAAAAGAGTGTGTAAATGATTTGCAATGGTTCAAAATACGTTCAAATATATTCAAATGATTAAATAAATATGTGGTCTCTACTTCGCGGAGTTTCACCTATCGCGGGGGCTCTGGAACGCACTAACCGCGATAGGTGAGGGATTACTGTATAGTAAATATTATTTGTCACGTTGTAAAGTTCCCAAACTCCAACATCACACTTCTCGTATGACAGATTGTTTTCCTTGAAGAAGGAGGTCACTGCAATTTCTGAATACTCCAAACCAACCACCTCATGTCCTTTGTCAGCCAACCTAAGAATAAATTGAATTGAAATTAGATAGGCTAGAAGTATTTGTTAATATTATAATTGTGAGGTAATAACAACCTGAAGGTGCAGAGAAAGTAACACCAACGTTCGCCAAGAAATAATTGTTACTTGAATAATAATATTCTTAATATTCTTGTATGTATATTGCCGCGTACGTACTATTCAAAGATATATTAGGATATTTGACTAATGGAAATGAATGCAAAAATAAAAATAATATGGTGTTATGGGAATTTATATATATAGAATGCAGTGAAGAAAGCTGCAATAAGAGAGGATGTAAACCGGGTATGAGGCATAGGATATTGGTAACATGTTATCGTCGCTTACCAAGTAATGTCGACACTTTTACCACATAAGGGTACGAAAACTCGACGAGACCTATTTTTTGGAAACATTTCATGGTAATTTCTTTGCAGAAAGCTGAAAATTAAAAAAGACTTTAAATAACACAGAACAGAACATACAAATCTTAACTGGTATACTCATTCAGTATGAATTCACTAATATCTAGTAACAAGACTAGTACTAGAACCATTCGCCCTGAATATAACCACTTATTCGGGACATCTTGTACAGAATATTTCCAGTCTTGTTGGTGGAACAACAGTACAGTATAACATCTGTCGAATAATCATTATCAAAATAAATTATAACGTTAGACATCTACCTTTGATAAAACACGAGTAATTCAGGCGACCCTGCAAAAGATTATATAATAACATATACACGAAACAGGTGCCCAAAACTGTTTTCAATTTACAGTCACCCAATACGACATGATGGCTTGTGAAAGGCGCGAACGTGACTACATATATTCGATTCCCAATTCAACTAGAGTAATACTACACTTCTCAGTGCTGCTTTTAAGTAGACACTTATCATATAGCATTAAAAAAGTTGTTGTTTTGAACAGTTATTGTTGGGTTTGCGGGCAAGCAAAATCTATGGATTGAAGTTTTGCCACAAAATACGTAATTACTCCTTGTTCAAGAGTGCTTTACATCTACAAATATATATAAGCCAAGTATGATAGTTTTTCTCCTTCCACGTATTGGCTCCCTCTCAAGCACAGTTGATTCTATTCAAGTGATATTACAATTAATATATAGAAAACAACAAACCACCACGAATATAACTTCAGCTGTCTATTATACAATATTATAATTGTATAATATTATATGTTATCCGTAACAGAGATTCAGAAAGACTTGATTCAATATCCATAAATAGCCAGGCGGCTATAATCCATATTACTAAACCCAGTGACCCGAAGTAATATGCACTTGTAGACCACTGCCCAAACATTACCAAAAGATCGATAAGACAGACAAGACAAGGCATATGCAACCCGGCCTAACTATGTTTTAAGTCTCATTAGGGTAGGATGTTCAAGATGGTTGATTTGTCATAATGAAGTTGTAAAATATAGGTATAGTTTGATATAAGTCTTCTTATACACTACAAAAAAATTGGCGATCGTCGTCCAATAGTTAGAATGGCAACACAAACAAGATCTTCGATTAAACAATTCTAGGAACTTGGATGTAAATTTGTACAATTTCCAAATTCACCTGTGTGGCTCGGCTTTGTGGAACGGTAAAAATCTCTTGTCCCAAAATGATTTGTCCCAATTATCAACCTTCCATTCGCCTTGACTATATCCACTTATTCGGGACATCTTGTACAGAATTAAACCAGTTTAGTTTGCGAACCAACAGTATATAATATGAGCGTCGAACGGAGTGGTCAAGAATTATTATAGTGAAGAATTTAACTTAATTTAATTGTGGAACAACTTTAGTTACTTGGTTAGCACCCTATAGCAGTATTTCTGAACCGCCGGTCCGCAGAAAAGACATGGTGATTTATACACTTCAAATATAAAGCGACATGCCGTAAACAAACAAGTTTTTTNTATCTTCTCAACGAAAATTGAAAACGAATCGAAACATGCTAGCAAACTCACGAGTAAAACTCTCACTGATTTTGAATTGAATTTAAATAACGCTTAAGTTCATCTTATCTTTGGTAGTTTCACTAGAATTACGCTTCTAATGTTGTATTATCATAAAACAACTTTACTAGACAAAATGGTTTTGCAACAATCTCATAGGTCATGTGTGAGTTGCTGCCATTTCTCGTCTTACTTTCGGTTTCGGTTACTGCTAAACGCTTTATGTTACTGGTCCGCAAAGAATTTTTTCAACGTTTACCGGTCTGCAAAGCATTTTTTCGATATTGGATATCAGGTCGATACCAATACCGGTCCGCAAGCATAAAAAGGTTTAGAACCACGGCGCAGTGATTGCAAAAATGCCTTGCGGACCAGTAACCTAAACTACCGCGCTGTTTCGTTGGCTCCATCTTGCAAACTCAAAATAAATATTTAATCAAGCCTAAATTTCAACTTAATGGGCCTCAGATAACGTTATGATGTAAAAGCTAATCAAAACGTTTGAACAGAACGCATTGTATCTACAACGAACACCAATGTCGGAGTTACATGCTAGCAGTTCAGCAATGATGAAATCTTATGAATATGAGCACAAAAAAAAAAAAAACGAATTTGAAATCCTAGGAACTATTACGGCATATCTGTATAAAGGGCAATGTAATAATGCCTTTGTAATCATAATGAATTTGTAAGAAAGTTTCGATACGTTTACGATTTCGCCTTGTAACTTTATAATTGGAGTATACGAGTACAAATGACCATGCGTTTTCTGCAGACCGGCACGAAAATTGACACTGAGAAGCACTGTACAAGAGCAAACAGGTCCGTGTATGGGCTTCACTGGATCCGTGAATGTCAGCGAAATATTTAAAATGAGATTACTTCACATTTTTTTCAATTTCTTCTGACAAACAATAATAACCTCCTTATTAAAATGAACTTTTGGAAACAATTGCATTTTTTGTGCAAAATATGCTGTTTATGTGCTTATATTTTTCTATGGAACGGGAATTAATCCTTGGCGAGCTCAAAGTAATCTCCTGGTCCCATCGATTCCGTGCTACGAAGACATATAGACACTTTCTAACATAAATAAAGTTATTCTGATAATATTGCTGGTGGCCTCGCAGCACCAGTAGCCCAGACCACCCTCAAGATCCTGATCGATAGGTCTCTGGTCACCGAAACTTCATGCTGTCATATAATCTCTTTTTTCTATTTTTTTTATTTTTTCTTTTGTACATCGACTGACAACAGTAAGGTCTCTTAACACAAACCGTACTAAATTTAACGACTAAGACATTGCACGGCGGGTGTCTCGTATAATAAAATAAGTAAAGAATTACTACGCCAAATTTTATTAGGAGGTCAATGACACAGACTAATCAAGTACCAGTTCCTGTCACGACGAAGTGATCAATATTGTATCGTATCATTCTCGTGCTATGTCTTTTTCTTTACACTACATTGAAACCACCACAGAGATTAAAAAGAAAAGGTGATGAACATGCCCGAAACATGTTGGATCGATCTGCCTTACATATGCGTGTAAATAAATTTAAATATTTAAACAATGAATGTAAAATTTCTATATCACGATAATATTCTACAATTTTGAACAATTTAAAGGACTAACGTACTAAAATAGTGCTGAATCAAAGTAATAACAATACAGCCAATAGAACTTTCATCTATAAGTGAAAACCACTAATATTTAAGCAGGAAGGAAGTATTAATCATTAATTAATGTAATATTTCTATATGATGATAATATTCCACGCCAGTCTATATAATATTTGTACAAGCTTATAATGCTATGTAATATTTCACAATATTCAATGATTGACCATTTAAATATACCAAACACTGTCGTGATTTACACTATAAGAACCGTTTCTATCGCTCTGCCAGATTTGCGTATAGGTTATCGAATGAATATCTTCTATATTGAACATCCATCACTAACCAGAGGCATAAAATCACTAATCAATAACCGGGGAATGTGCATTGTATCAAACTGCAGGATACAGGACATTGTACATTTACTGTGTGCACGTCCCGTCATAATATATTTGGAATGTTATTAGTAAGTGATTTCACTATTTCATCCTACTTATTATATATCACTAGATTAATCTCCTCTCATTTTCCTGATCAAATTCAATGATATAGAGAGGTAATAAAGGTTAAAAAATAACACAATCACACAGACACTAAATGACAAATCATATGATATAAACTAGGTTATAAAACTCATTAATGCAGAATGAAATTCGTAATGACTGAATTGTCATATTGAGGTTACCTTTACCTAGCTATTTTTAGCACTTTTATTGTATGTTTAATACTAGTACAATTATTAGCACTGTTGTAAGGTACAGAGGTTGTGATGAGGTAATACCATTCAAAAAGTTGACTATAATTTGGTTATGTAAGATATGGATGCTAATGTTGTAAGGTACAGAGGTTGTGATGAGGTAATACCATTCAAAAAGTTGAGTATAATTTGGTTATGTAAGATATGGATGCTAGAAGATTTACAAGCAAATGAATCTAAATAAACGGGTTTTAAATCCAGGAACTCCATTGGCTGCCATATATGGATGTTTGAGGTCTTCAAGTTCAAAGACAATTTCGCAGGAAAACAATTTTCCTGAAAAAACAGAAAACAAAATATTGAAGATGATATTGATCGCCTAACTTTATACAAAAAAAGCAATTTTGCCTGTCAAAATATTCTCACCACAAAGCTCTTTCACGATACTGTCAGTAATACTACAGGGCGGTCCTTGAAATTGAGAACCGTCATACAGAAAAAAGTCAGCGTAAAACTTGGTTGACTTGTTCATGAGGCAGCGAATTCGTATCATATACCTGTCAATCCATTTGTGTTAAAACATATAATCATTTATTAAACAGAGGAAAACTTACTCGGCTCTCTGCGATGGGTTTATGCTACCTAATCCACCCCTGTCCCATATGACATCAAAAATGCCAAGAGACTTCATATCTCCGGCATAAAAATCTCCTCTGTAGATCTGTATGTTTTTCTCTTTGGCCTGTGTGAGAACAATATTTGTACGAAATGTTACTCACAACAGATATATACGAAGACCAGCACTAACCGCACTCAGTAATATGTTCCTCTGAAAAATATAATATAGTAAATACTAGTTCATACCTTGTAAAGTTCCCAAACTCCAACATCACACTTCTCATATGACAGATTGTTTTCCTTGAAGAAGGAGGTCACTGCAATTTCTGAATACTCCAAACCAACCACCTCATGTCCTTTGTCAGCCAACCTTATCACAAAAAAAATGTTTTGTTATTTAATAGGCCGGACAGAACAGGGGTGTGAAGTTGGAGTCAGCTACGGAGTGTGAAAATATATCTGACTATCACTGCTAGGTGCCACGAATTTGTGAGAGAAATTAGCTTTTGTGGGAGGATTTCAAGCAAGCAATAACAGATAATATAGTACTAGTGCCAAGTTTTCGCTTCTACTGAAGCATCGGCGATATTTGGAATTCGGACGATATCGCTCAGATAAAAAAAATTGAGGATGCACCCTTTGCCTAGAAATACATGTCATACTGTAAATGAGAATTAAAAACTATTTGAAAGCACACAAAGGATACAGTCTAAGTCAGTGCATTCCTATTTCTACTTCAGTACTATTAGGATTCTTAAAGCGTATGGTGAAATTTTGTACTGAAGTGAATACATGAATAAAAATATGATGATATTGTGGAAATTAAGAGATGCAAGATCCAGGAAAGAAATATGCCAGGTTCTTCTTTTAATGAAAGTTATTCAACCTATGATAAGATTTGAATAAGAAAAAGGAAGGATTCGAGTCTGGTAAAATTTATAAGCTGTTGTTGATATGGTATAAATACTTACCAAATAATGTCAACAGTTTTGCCGCATAGAGGTACGAAGACTCGGCATGGGCTATCGTTTGGAAATGTTTGATTGTAGGTTTTTTGCAGAAAACTAAAAATCATTAATAGCATAATAGAGAATTTTTACCACCTCATATAACTGATATTGAGCACAGGTTTAACGATTTTCACCACCGAGAATGCTTTCAGTTCTTTTGAGGCAAAACTCAAAGAATGCAAAATTATACACAATACAAACTATGCTGGGGGTTCTCTATGTGAGCGCCCCCTGGGGGCATTTGAGTTGCCCAGGGTATGTATTTAGCAAAGAAAACGTTACAGGGATTACATTTGAAGGTACAGAGGGAAAATAGTCTTGACCAGGCTAATGAAGATTTTTTAAATGTATTTGTGATTACATTCTTATGATTCTGCTACGATAAGACATTTTTCAGAAATCAAGATTTTTTATCAAAAGTGGCCTTTGTTTCATAACTTTCTCATTTTCCCAATTATTGAATACTTTTAGTATATAGAGTATAGACTATAGATTTGCTACATGCGCTTTCATATCTAAGGTATTTGTAATTGCACATCTTTTTCATCTACCTTTGTTATAGTATAGTATGATGTAATATACTGGAGGTAACAGACGATAAAAACTATTGAACCTACCTCTGTGCTTTGGTTTCATGGAACGGCAGATACCCACCTTCCCAAAATACTTTATCCCAGTCACCAACATTCCATTCACCCTGACCAAAACCTTTTACGCGAGTCATCTTGAACAGAACTATACCTATAGATTCCTAATGATTCAAGATTTATTGTTATGTTACTTGTTAAGTCTTAAAATCCAATCCATATACCTTATCAAGGGTGTTAAAGATGACATGGTTCAATTATTTAGTACCTCAAGGTTTAGTTTAAGAACCGAGATTCTGAAAATCTACCTGAAGTACAAAAATAGTGCTGAATCTAAGTAGCAATAAAACAGCGAATACACCTTTCATCTATAGGCGAAAAGCACTAATATTTAATGACTAAATTTAGCTGGTTGCATGATGAATAAGAAAGTATCATTCATTAATCACTGTACTATTTCTATATCACGAACTAGCCAGAGACATAAAATCACTAATCAATAACCGGGTAATGTGCATTGTATCAAACTACATTGTACAAGAAATTGTACATTTACTGTGTACACGTCCCGTCATAATATATTAGAATATTATTAGTAAGTGATTTCACAATTTCATCCTACTTATTATATATCACTAGACTAATTTTCTGGTTAAAAAATAACACAATCGACAGACACTAAATGACTAATAATATGATATAAACTAGGTTATAAAACTCATTAATGCAGAATGAAATTCGTAATGACTGAATTGTCATATTGAAGTTAGCTTTACCTTTTTTATTTTTATTGTATGTTCAATATCAGTACAATTACTAGTACTGGTTTCCGGCACGAATGTGCTATAGCAGAGGTACTCAACTTCCCAGGTAAAGGGGCCGCATTTTAACCAAAACGGATGCAACAGGCCACAAATATTATTACCATGTATTTGCACTATTTAATTCACTGTATTTACTAGTACTATACTTATGTTTAATATGCTTTCTTGCTATTCGCCATCATTAATCACTTCGTTTGAAGCCGTTACTTCTTTTCAAGCTGGACGCGGGATGCATTTATTTCTTGTGATGACTCAATCCAGAGTCCTATCATGCGCTGGAAAGAATGCAGAACAGAATGATGCCGAATCGGAAAATCGTTCACATTCGTTACGCCGCAGATATTACGATACAGTATATGATTGCGTTCATAATCAGATGTTGGGGGCCGCAAAATATGCGTCGGCGGGCCGCGTGTTGAGAACCCCTGTGCTATAGGCTACTTTTTTTCAAATAGGGGCCCTAATAATCTGTCTCTCCTGCTATCAATGGACATGCATCAAGAATAGAGACTTTTAAAAACGCTAGAAAATTTTACGAAATTCCGCACGGTGGTCAAGATATCAGAATAATGCATGAACAAAGAAAATTCTTCTGGCGACAGTATATTTGTGTGAATGCCTCAACTTCTTTTACAGTTATACAATATTCTACTGAATTTTTACATAACTACATCACCGACACAATACAATAGCAGGCAAAGTAGGATTATATTATGCAGTTCAATATTATAGACGAGATTGCGAATATGCGGAATTGCATTGTTTCATATAGATGAGATTGTGAATAGGCGGAACGTATTCTCTCATATACAGTAGTTCAGATTTGAAGATTGTGAACCTAGGCCGGCTATTTACCACTATTACTTTCAGGCTACAGATTGCTATTGAAATATCATTTAATTTTGGGGCCCAAGAAATTCGACTTGCTTGCCTCTGGGGGGTTTAAACCTAACAATCTTCCATGCATTTAAATTACCAACGAAAGGCCAGGTCGCATAAACGCCAGTTGAATCCCAGAATAATGCATGAGCAAAGAAAGCTAGAGTCCGGAAGTTGCTCGCGTACCACGAGTCGCAGGTGTATCATAGTTTGGGAATCACTGAATCTGATTAGGGTCTGGGAACGGAGTGGTGTTCATTGCATGCAAAAAAATTGAAATCTCACTAATTTCAACAATGTATTGAGGCAATCGTGGCTATTTGTCTTACCAAAATTTCATTAGAAACTTTTTGAATTTTTCCGAAATATTAAATGTAGCGTTACATGTTCTACTCCCTATACCACAACACTGCTTCCATGTCATGAAATCCATTCATTAGAAGTAAGCGGTGGATGTAGTTTTACGTCATACCCAGGACGATTTGCTGGATATTATCTATGATAACGAGATGATGCCTATGTCCTTTTCCAGAATAGACGAAAACTCAACAAGAAAAAGACATGCAGGTTATCCGAAATCCTTGGCTCCAGCATCGGGTTATATATAAAAAAAATCATTACACCTCCCAATATTTTCAAATACCAAGGAATATTTTTCAAATTAAATGAAACAAGTCGATCTATATCAATATATGTTTATTGCAATTACTATGGGAGAATGAGAAATGTTAAAATGAGATTAGAGTACATAAAACATGACAATCAAATCAAACATATAGAGAATATTTTTTCATGAAATGCATTTACTTTGTAACACGTCAAGTAAAAAATGGATAACAGAAATAGCTAGTGGAGTTTCTGCAGTGTCTTCCAGATTAATACAAGGGTCATGACAGAATTAACCAAATACAGTCCACTCCAGTTAAGCATGAAGTTTGAGAGTCATGTGCTGAGGGAGTAAACTATGTGCCTATGTGTGACCACTAAAGTCATTCACAACGGTTTTGTTTCATTGTTCTAACGGCCAATAAAAAATCAATAATATTCTGCCATTTAGAAGATTCACTCAAATACTGCAGAGCAGTGGATTTTAGGAAATGTTTTTTGAAATGACTTGTTCCGATTATGTAGTTTTGTCCCCAAAAAAGAGACGACATAGTACGGTACTGTTTTGAGTGCGAGTATACATAGTATACACAGAGGATCTACATTATCAGGTAAAAAATCACCATGAGAACAGATCTCAATTAAATTCATCTCACTAGTCGGACGTTTATCTGTTAATTCTAATCAAATGATCAAATGTCATTTCATAAACATACTGGTGTAGGGGCAGTACAATTTTCCGCAACATTTTTATATTGTGGCGAATATGATTCCTCATATATGAAGATATGTGAAGACCGCGAGACAATTTCATAAAAGTCGAGCCGGAACGGTAAAATACAGAGGTCGGGGAAGATAAGAATATCGCAAACAAAGAGTGTAATCACAAAAAAAGTATAATTTCACGAAAATAATAATAAATCTGAGTTTGTTAAATAGAGATTTTTTAAAAGTTCGCATCGTAAATTGCCTCAAAACCGTCTTCGCATACAGCAAACAACTAACATACTAGTGCAAACAGAACGAACAACAAGAAATCATTACGTTACATAAAAGACGATCGACGGCACCGAGCAAAATCATTTACCGCTCAACCACAGTCTACAACGACTGATGGATATCCGGACGGGAATGTCAAAGAGAATTTATAATCGCTGTCATGGAACGGTAGTCGGGATACAAGAACATTTCTACTATGTTTTCGATAAAAACTTATAAATTATACACCTCGATACAGATGGAACATACAGTACAGTTTATTTTTTGGTCCGTACTGATTGGCATGAAATTAGTGTGGAATGAAATATCATATGTTTTCGTCATGGCATTCCCTGCTAGCATCGTTAGCTTTCCGATAAATATTTTCCTACAAAAAAGAAAAAATACATCTAAGTAAAAGGAACTATCTGAATGTTAAGGAACTAAGCTATCTCAATAATTAAGTAGATTAAGTTGATAATTCTCACCCTCTCAGCAAAAAATCATGTACCTGTGATTATTCTCTTTCTAATCAAAGATAATCTATATCCCATTCCAGTCAATTCGAAATCAGCTCCACTCACGGTACTCCCCTCAGACATGAATTGGACAGCTAGGGCTGTAGGTTTGCTAGGCCCGGCGCCGACCTTCAGGGTGCTTTGCAGAGAGCCGGAATCGGCCGCCGAAGACAATATGCCAGGCAGCTTCCAGTAAAGTCTGTTTTGGTTCCCGTTCCTAGAAACATTGTAAACGTTTACATTTATTATAACACCAGAAAATACAATACAACACAGATAATGAATCAAGGATAATATGAAACCATACCAAATGGCTTGCGGAGTAGATGAAGCATCGGTCACCCCTCCATCCACAGGCACAATGACCGTAAAGCTTTTGAATGCTGCCGAAGTCGCAGAAGAGTTATATCTTGAATAAAAACAGAATTACCATAAAAATATCTCCGCAGAAATAAACTAATGCACTACAAGCCCAAGTGCCCGGTAGCAAATGCGACAGATATTTTAGAAATTATCGATAGAGCTGTATTTGCATCTCAGTCGAACAGCTAGCATGGAGAAATATCAGCATGATATCTTATAGGTATAAGACATTGATATGGCAAAAGCAGTCGAATCGATCAGATGAAATATGACAATATGCAACTGATAACAATTACATGAAGAGTCTTCTACTATATGAGTAGAAATACATACTTGTAATGAATATTGATCTCTGTTGTATCTGGTTCGCATTTCCAAGAACTGGTAACATGTACGGGCATGGTGTCGTGCTTACTCGGTACCTAGACAGAAATTTATTTAGTAGCGAGAGGTCAAGAGGCAGGAAATCCTTATTTTGGTATGGTGATAAAATCAAACAATTATCTTTACCTGGTAAGATATAATGTGGATGTTATAATGAGAATTGTTTGGATTATCCTCAGTCATCTTTCTTACTTTTGTCACAAGCAACGGCATGTCGAAACTATAACAATATCCTGGTGTGTGGTTGTCTGTTGTGTCTCTGAGTTAATGATAAATAATTTTTTGAAAGATCAGAATAGGAGAGAAGAGGTGGGTGTACAACTGGCCATTTGTAAATTCTAACCTCACGAGCAGCGTATCGTGCGTAATATTGGAGATCACATTGGTATTTGCGGACGGTATTCGAAAACTGAGAATGGGTGGGTTCGGGTGTGAGGTGAATGCGCGTGTTATGCCGGCAGGAAATGATATGTGTAACTCTCCCGTAGTCTTTGTCAGCGACCTAGAAGATAATTGGAACATGAGGTAGAACTAATAATATTTTAATCAGCTTTTCGGGACTCGAGGCAGGAAGATTAGCTGTTGAATAGAGTAACAGAGTGCAGATTTTCCATACAAGGATGTTGGATGTTTGTGACATAATGCAGTCAACTTATGTGGAGTTACTAACCGAGAACTGTCCGCTCCTTTGAAATAGGCATTCACCGTCTCAGTAAATGCCACAGCAATGGGGATTGGGTCAGTGTGAGATATGGCGAGCGGGCTTGGTCCCCGAGATATCGAGGCAAAGCTGGATGTAAAATTTTCAGCTGGGGCGTGAGACGGGGTCCCCACACCACCTGAAGTGCCGCCGGATGACAATGAAGACCAGCTCTCTGAAGATGCAAGTGGTGCGGAAAAAGAAGGGGTACCTGCATGGATAAAAAAAAACAATAAAAATTCAAGGATAAAACTGTGTGATACATTGTACAGGTTAAATCCTGTTATTCTGGAATCCTTGATTCCTGGCAAGAACCATTAAAGCTTCAAAACAAGGTTTCATTGATCTTGGGTTAAAATACACAAGATTATCAGGAATTAACAGGACTTAATCACCAACAACATTTGGCAGCTGATAAACAGATTTTTTATGCTTTAGTGACGCTAATAGCACTGCCTAGTGGCGGTCTTCAAACAAATGTACTGGATAAGAGAGGTACAACCTGTACAGTTTAAGTATGGAGAAAAAAGTATTAAGAAATGAAGTAAAATTCAATGGTTCTTGGAAAGCTATGATGAACAACAACCACGACGCTTCCTAAATCCATAATAAAATAACCTACCCCCACGACTGGTAGGTTTGTTCATATTATTCAGAGTCAAATCATTAGGTCTCGAGGAAAATGAATCGGGTGATATTGGTGGGGCAACACTGGTTGGCTTTGGCGGTCTGGGCGGTGGAATGTCGATCTCTGGCTTGCTGGATGTATCTGTATCTGAAAATTAGAAGCTCCAGGGTAAAATGTATGAGGCAGTAATTGGCATATAATCTATCTATGACCGTGAACTAGATTCTACAATAGCAGTCATTCTAGAAAGCTTGTGCCAACTATCAATTGCATTGCTATCATCCAGCATCACACTGACCTGAAATGCTTGAAGTATCATCAAAAGATTTAGCAGAAGAAGAATGAGGTAAAGCAGTAGGAGGGAGGGGAGCAGGGCCCTTGCCAAGTGAAGATTTTCTAGTAGGTTTAACAGCTATGCTGAACGGATCGAACGATTCCAAGTCATTCCCGGAGCCTGAAGTCTTAGAGATCGATGAGCCTGACTCTGCTTCGGTGGAAGGTTTCGTTTCATTGCCGCTTGCAAACAAGTCCAGCAACTCTTTGTTTGTAAGCCTCTCACTTTAGAAAGTAAAGTGAAACAATTATTTTAAACGTTACGAGGATATTGATAAAGGTACGTACGATTTCGACAAGGACGACAAAGAAGACTTATCCGGTTTGGTTTTGTATTCCGTCTCTGTAGATTAAAAAAGTTAAATGAGTAAAATACAGTACCTAATAATAATGCCAGCATCCAGAAGCGAAAAGATAGAAAAATACAGAGAACAGAAATGAAATTAACATTAAAACATATTGCATCTTTCAAACACAGAATAGAAAGCATCATTTTTCACAAAATGCATGTTGGAAAATCCAGCTTTGAAATCTATGCAAAAAAAATTGGAAACTTGATCAAAACACTACCAGCAAGAAAAATTCCGTGACCAGTCAAAAAAAATACACTGTATAATAGAACATAGGAAAACCAACAGAAAAAAATAGTTTAATCAGGAATGTACATCAGAATGATTATCCTCAACTCATAATTATATGATTAGATTCTGCTGCTTTCATGTATAACAATTTTTTTTATACAAGTGTACTTGATCAAGTTACCGCTTATTGAACTTTCCCAATGAATTAGTTTCAGGAAATCAGCTGCGGCAAGTTTGAAAGATGGAGAAAATACTTTTCCCAGATAAAAATCATGCCGGAAAATAGATGTTCAACTCGTACAATATATAAATATGTATATTGCATCCTTATCAGTGACATTAAAAAATGAAGATATAAAGATGCAGCAGATTATGGTCCCACAAACAGTTCTGACAAAGGAAACTTTTGCGATAAAACTAACAGTGTATTTCGTGACCTCAGGATGAGTATTGAGGTCGTGAGATGACTTCCTGTGCAGGGAATGCTTAATCATATCGATCAGTTTTTAGCTGGAAAGAACCTAGCATTCTGCTAGTACAAAATAAAAGGATTTCACAAAAAAGCATGAAAACAAAGAACAAAAATCAAAATTAACCGAAGATTTCTGTTATCAATCCATCTTCTGTAATCGAACAAGAAACATAACCTCACTTGCCTGACTAAAACTTTTCTGTCGTCAATCATGTACGACTACCAAGTGCGTGAACAACAAAATGAACCAAGCCAACCGAACCAACCGAACCAAAAAGATTCGAAGCATACATTACCCAGCCGAATCTCGGGCCATCGTGAGGGACTTTCGTCCACCATGGTAACTTTCTTTTCGGCAGGGTCCTCAACAAAGTTAGCTTCGAAATCAACCCAGTGATCGGAGTTTTCAGTTTTAGAATGTGAATCGAAATCACCATTTTTTTTTATTGTGTTCATTGTAGCAACAGGAGGGGTAGATGAAGTAGGTGGCAGAGGTGCCCGAGCTTTTCGAGATTTTTTATTTGGATTGCTCTTGGGTGAGTTGACCAAACTCCGCAACGACAAGGGTGACTGAGATGCAAGGTTGGGCATGAGTTTTGAACCGGTTCTGGCAGATATCAAAGAGGCTACTCGATTTCTCCTTTTTGGGACTGGAACATCAGTGATGGTTTTGTCTATAGAATTAGGTAAAACTTGTACATTGACCAAATCATTTTCAAACTTCTCAGATATGTCAATTGAATCATTAGCAACGACACTAGCTCTTTTTCTTGGTGCTGGAACTGGTGTGTCTGTGTCTTCAGATTCCCTTCTACTTAAAGAAGAACAGTTAAGCTGATTGGTTTCGTGCAACCTTGGCAAAACACGAGATGAATGTGTGTCACCCATCGAGGAAGATCTTTGCCAAGAGGGGGTAGCAGTAACCCCAGGAGAATTTGGTCTTGGTTGGTGTAATATGTTATTTGGAGTAGTGTCGCAGGGCCTCGACTTAGGCACTGCAGAGTCGCTAGCATGGCTCCAAGTTCGACCAGGAGGTGATGGGGTCAAACTAAGCATGGTTCGGGGTATGCGAGTGGACTTCCCGTGCCTTAGTGGTGATGGCCAATCCGGTCTTGACGGCAAACATGTCGAACCTCCGCCTGTTAAAACTAACTTTCTCACCATACAAATAGTAAAACTGTACAACACGATAATACTGTTATTACTGTAGACACTGTCATACTTAAAAAAGCTTCACAAAGAAAAATGATGTTGCGGTTTAATCGCAAAGTACATTGAGGTGTGAATATTTCTTGCAATTGTGCAAACAAGAAAAAAGTTAGTAAGTGTTGTTAATGTATTTCCAGCTAAATTATACTTACGTACTGGCTTCTTACCACCCTGAAAGTGGAAAAAAACATATATTAGCGATAGTTTGAATCCTTCCACTTGCATTAAGAAAAAAAGAAAGTGAGCAAACAAACAACAACTGGAATGATGAAACACATGGAAACACAACAACATATATCTCATTACATCCTGCATATACATTTGTTAGAATGCTATTTCTCTGTAGCCATAGGCAACAAATTTTTGATGTATGATGTATTAACAGACAGATACACAACAAAACTCTATTGTGCATGGATCAAATTGAAGTGGCCTGCTATATGTAGTAGTGCCCTGATGTGCACCACAGTCCTTCATGGTAATGTTGTGATAGCACTAGATTGGGACAAGAACAGTTCATGCAATTTGTTACCCTTAAATTCAACAAATGACTTTAATGAATCATGAATGTGTGTGCAGAGTATCAACCACAACACGTACCGGTGATACATTTAATGATGACTCACAACACAAACAACTCGGGATACGACCCACACAAGACATTAATCAAAATGGCAGAGCGCTCACCTTCACTTTGAAAGAGTATATATTTCTCTACCAGGTAAAGAATAAAAAATTTATAAGATAAACCAAAAATAAATAGATGATGGTAAATCTTGCATTACTTCGAAAACAGAATTTCCCTTCCATGATTCTTCGTAATAACGTCTGCATTATTTTATATAGTAATTTTAATGTTAATCTCGACTCACCAGAGGAGATGGTGAACCAAGGGTAAGGTTCTTGGTTATGGCGTTCAAGGTTTCGAGATCACTACCTCCAGAGTCAGTCTGTATAAAATAATATGAAGTGTGAAATACATTATAAAACAATCATTTAACAGAAAGAAACTAAAAATTCCTCTATATAAGACAGAGTATACAATACAAAGATGCCCTGGCCAGGCTAAGCCAGTAAAAACTGATATTGGACTCCTACTTCAGAGGGCTAGTAATCATCATCATCATTCTTTATCTAACAGGGAACATATGCAGTTACGACAATATAAAAGAATTGTCCCATCATCAACACAATGTTTTCCACAAATATGGCTGAAGCTGTATCAGAACTGTATATAATTACGTTATATACTTACGGCTTCCTTAGGCTTGATTCTGACTTGAATTTTTTTCGTTGCTGCGTCATCAGAATCTGAATCCGAGTCGGAATCTGTACTTGAAAATTTGAAACTCCCCTGTGAAGAAGCAAACGAACACATCAAAACTGTTGTAAATTCTAATGACAGACTTCAAACCTTTTCAGATCTGTCCGTTTCTTCCGGACGAATCGTGAAGCCTTCCTCATCGACTTTCTGCAAGTATAGACATTGGATAAGATTTCTGCATTGAGTTCAAGAAATTTAACAATCCTCAACCTTCAATACTTACGAAATCCTTTTCCTTATCTGGCGATTCCCTGTTAGGAAAACATACAAATTGAGTACACATATCAATAAAACGCAAGTAATGATTGCATTCATCCTTCTGATAATTTTTCATGCTATATGGTTACATTGTAAGCTACGAAAATTTCAATAAATCTGGTTATACATTTTATCATGTACATTTGCTGTTCAAGTCATTTCTCGTTTACAAGCCCATGTGCGTTTATTCGTAAATCAAGTTTGTATTCCTCGTATGCTATTCGAGTTATCGCAAAAATTCTAACACTACATTGTACATCCGTAAACATGGACTACCGATCCTAGAGGGTATTTAAATCCAAATATTCCAATTCAACAACAATCCAAAATGAATTTTGAAGTGTTAAATAATTCTTACATTGATTCGGCATCCTTGTTGCTTTCTTTACTGCTCACACTTATGTTGCTAGAATCGTTCTTTTGTTTTTGCTTCCTTCGCCTAAGGTTACATATATGATGATTGCATAGTCCTCTTTTTTCCTTAACATACAAACAATAAAAATGAGCCTACCTAAGACCAAAGAGTCCAGATGTTTCCTTTTTGTTTCGCGCCTGACTCTGATTCTGATTATTTTCCGGAGGGGACGTATGATTGTTCGTGCCGTTTTCCATGGTGGCTAGAACAGTGGTCGGGTCCCATTCTTCAAACAGCATTGGTCCTATGTAGACACAACAACAGTTTATATCATTGGTCCCCAAAGTGGTATATATTCAGAGAGGCTGATAAATACCCAAAGGGTAATCAGATCAGTGCACAGGTTTGATGCACACACAAATTCTACAAAATCCTGGCCTGCTAAACAATAGAGATTGTGTAAGCAAAAGTTAATTAAAAATTTTGACCCCTATTCACACCAGTGTACTTAACAGTAACGTATATTTTTTATTACCAAGGAACATATGTAGCAATGTCAGCAGTGAGTAATTTTTCAGCAATAATAAAGCAAAAATCATAATTTTTATTCAATGATTTGGCCATATTTACAAGTTGAGGAGTACATTTTACCATTTTCAAATCGTCATCGTTAATATAACATTTAATTATAGAGCCAATAAAAGTGTTCCCTCACAGAGTCACCGATGTAAAAAGTTTGGTTGAAAGTATTTAAATAACTTTTTCAAATGCAAAGAAAGCAAATGAAAACAGAAAATACCTGGTCGTTCTGTACCAGTTCCTTTTTGATCTGAAAATTGCTGTATCAGTATGTCTATGGTGCTTTCATCAACCTGTCGTTGAAATTCTTGATGTACCTGGTAAGGCAAGCACAGAAATTAATGAACAAAAGAAGAGAAAAAATTTACAAGATGTGTCAGAAAGCAAAACTTAATGTACCTGACTTACGAGGACATTTGCATTTGTAAAAGAGAGAATATAGGTATCTAGAAAAGTCTTCATTCGCCATAGGTGATGTTCCTCTATGTCTTGAAATGTCTACAAAAGATGAGCTAATTGAAAACTAATCCATCATCAGAAATAGAAAAATATTCTATTAGAAAGCACAAGGTCATTTTTGTTTGGTGATTGATGAAACCATTCACGTACTGAATCTATGTTAACCACATCCAAGTTTTTTATAGTACAACATGTGTATTCCATAGACACAATTTCAATCCATCTAGGATAGATACTTCAAGGATACTAAAAATCCAATTTAATCTGTATTTGAGTTCTGTGACCTGTGACTGAGTTCGCTACATGTTGATTCGGCTGTATTGAATTTCCACCAATGCAGTTATATTTTCGAAGTCTTCGCAATTAGTGAGTACACAAACCACATCCCACAAATTAGCAGGAACCAACCGAAGACTAAAAAAAGCATCACCAACAGGTACCTTGTGCGCATTGAGTACTGTATATTACAGCAACTTACATTTATAGGAAAGTATATGATTAAAGATGGAGTGAAATGCTCACCTTGGTACTTTCGATCATTTTCTTCTCGAACTGTTCTCTCACACTAGAGTATTTATCAACCTGAGATCTGTATTCGTCGGCCGCTTTTTTGCTTTTCATATCGGCCTTGATGAAGTAAATTATTCATAAAATATCAAAGTGGTTTTCTATTTAGATCGGAGGAATCACTTCAATACCTTATCGATGTCTTTGGTCACCGAGCTACTTCTTTTAAGACGCTCTGCTTCGCTGCTGAGCTGGTGATATTTTTCTTTGCTCTTCGATACAGCAGCTGTGGTGGATTGAATGTTGTGGAGGGCTTCGGCTGTGCTGTTCAGCTCGTCTTTCATCTACCGCGATAAGAAATAAAGTTGATTGTTATCGAAGGTCCTAACGCAATTACAATAAGCGACATCCACTGGATATAGTAGTTAGCCGTTCATAAGGTTTTTGACGTCACTTAGTCTCAGTTTAACCACAAAGTGTTAAGTGTGGTTCCACTACAATGAAAGTCATTGTTGATTCATTGAAAATAGTAGGTTAAATTAAAGATTATCAATAACCCTGGATAATAAGGCGAGTCTAACAAGAACCATCTTAAGTGTCAGTTTTGTTTCCTGGGAAATAGTTCATGGATGGTGAAAAGGAGAGCGGGGGAGGGGGGGGGCATACCTTTCGGTGTAATAATGTCCATATAAGAACGAAGTGCAAAACACTATCTTTTATACTGAACCTGTTTATGTTTGTTTTTCTGTTCCTCTAAATACTTTGACAGTTCTTTAATTATCTCCTGCAGCTTTAAAACAATGTCCATGTGACAACTGGACAGCTTTTCCGTCATTCCCTTGAAAACTTCCATCAGCGGGGAAAATGTTCTGCGAAAGAATTTTTTTCCATATTTATCCATAAGGTGAATGAAGAGCAATGCTAATACTAATGTTGGTCAGTTGCTCATTATTGATCAAATAGCAAGATGGATTTGTTGTGGCATGAATTTTGTAATGTGGACAATTCCACGCAGATTTCATCCATAACTAAACATACACATTTAAAAACATTTGCTGACCAATTACACCAAGGTCGTTAAGGTAGCAAAACTTACCCTAAATGACTACAATTTGCGGCTTGCTTTGCCAATTTTGTCATGTGTTTGGCGTACATTTCCTCTGCATTGGCACTGAAACAAAAATGATACAAATATAATAAAATATATTTATCAAAATTTCATGCACAACCACCAGATTTATCTACTGTCTGTTTACTGAAATTAAAATACAATCAATGTATATCAAGTTACAATGAGTAATTCATCATTTTATAGGAGAACAAGTCTGAGATTTGTTGCATTTTTCAGTGTATACTGTTGTAAACAGGGGAATTCTTTATGCTCAAGACAGTAAAGGTAATTAGTAAAGATTAAAAATGAAATCAATAATATTTGATTAGCACGCATTAGCAGTCTTCATTCTCGGCAATAAAGATTTCGGTTTGAAATGGATTCAGTTGTTGTATATTGTAAGAGGTCACGAATTGAACGATTATTAGGTAACACATTACAACCCAGTGACAATAACGAAAAAGTAAGCCGGTGAACAGTAGTCTATTCAAAGCAGGAATCCAAATAGCTAAGCGGTAGAAATAGGTTAGCTAATATGCTAAACATGTCAACATTACTATATTTATGTTTATAATATAAGAACAGAAATGGGGACACAAGAGTTGTATGGTTCATCTGATCTTGTCCATGAAAAATATGATGCAGTGAATGTCATTGTGAAGGATCTGATCTAAGGTAACTGACCTTTCTCTGATAAAGTCCTGCAAGTCTTTGACTGAAGTCTGGCCATGCTTCATGTTATGGTACAAGACATCAAAACCATGGTTCTTTTCCCCCTGGAAACAATATTACAGTTACCAATAACAAGAAGATAGAATATGTAGAAAGATGAATGAGGAAGCTGATGAATGCATCCTCATACAATATTGTTAGCAAGGCATGTGGTTAAATGACAAATCAAACTACTGAATCACAACAAAATTACACACATACATATTCCAGAGAAGAAAATCGCATTGTTTAAAAAAATCATGAAATTTCAGTCAAGGGCGTTAAGATGATGCTGAAATTTTGTTCGCCTGCAGCACTTTTTCATTATCCACCTATGGAATTACACTGGCACAATTCACTGGTTTACTACTCAGCACTGAGCAATTACAAAGATTTAAATAATGGTAAGCTATAATCACTTCAAGCAATAATTTATTTGATTTGAAAATACCCTGTGGATTATCCTCCGCCAACCATGAATGGAAAAGGTTTCAACTCATACTGGATTTTCAAAGTTTTCACAGACCGCGATTTTCATTTTACACACGCACAGTATTTATAAAGATGCTAGGAAAAATCAAATCACAGTCATTCGAGTAAGTGGTTCTAACCATTTCTAACACAGAAAATCACACGCTACTTCAAGTTAACTATCACATTTCCAAAATAAGTGTCTAAGTTGTTTGTTATAGAAACACAGTCTCAATCGTATCTAGCTTTTCAAGCTCGTCTACCACATTACCCACATCGTACGTTTGGAGCAGAATATAACTGAATATTTTTGAAATAACCGACTAGAATTGTTACTCAGATATACTGGTCCGACATACATATCTTTTACCGGAATTTTTTTAAAAATTAACAGTGAAGGAATTATAATTGCCCAAATTAGTAGAAAAAATTACTGCATTGATTGTTGTGAAGGAAATAATTACTGGTAATGTAGAAATATATGTACAATTTACAATATTGTCTTCTAATTTCTAACTACCGGAAATAGCATACACAAAGTCCTGAATACTACATCATGATATCCTACTCCATAAAGGAATCAATTACACTTTCAATACCAATCAATAAAGTTTACAATACAATATCAATCGAATCAAAACTGTATTTACTGTACAGTGCAACAACGAATTACACTAAGAACTTCAAGTAGTTCAGTTTTGGTTTAATCCCCTCACAGAAATTCCATTACTTATGTATTTCCTCTACCACAGTAGCCTCACTTCATTTTAACCTGTCCTATTTATCAATAACTTACAGTACTAGTCTAGTAGTGTGGTCCCTCCGAAAATCCGGTTACATTAGGGTAGGGTAAGTGAGGGTAGGTCAGGCTAGGTTTGCCCAGGGTGAGGGTTAGTTAACATTAATCCTAGCCCTCATCCAAATCTTACACAACCAAAACTCACTACAAAATGTAACTGTATTTTCAGACATACTATATCTAAATATGTAGGCAACGTCTGCAAGTCATCACAGGAGCTCAATAAATGTTAATTATGTCACTAAGCTTCACTGTACTTATGCGTTATAGGGAGGAAAATATCATTATCTACTAAAAAGAGAAAGTAAATCCACTAAGGCAGACAAAAATAGAGAAGGACATTACAAATACACAAAAACCCTGATTCAACCCAAGCTAGTATAAAAAGATTCACTATTCCAAATATTTATCATCAGATTAAATACGATTTTGCTGGAGCAGCTGTGTAATATATGATCTAGTGTGCAAACAATTACAGAATGAGTGAAAGGCAATTTATTAATTGATAAATTGCTCAATTCACTTGCAAAGTCTGTTAATCAATCAAGTTCACAACCAAGCTAGTTCATACTTAAGGATCATCAAAAAATACCTGGTGATCAAGCAAGAAACCTTTGCTTGAGGGCGGCCACTAAAGGAAAGCACAAAAGTAACTAGAAATCACAATGCATGAGAAAGCAAACATTTATTAGATTATGATCATATCCCTGCAACAGAGTAACAGAACATTCCAATCCTAGAAGGCAATACTAATGCTTTGGATACTTATTCTGTAACACCAAGCATATGTGGGATCAAAAAAGGTATCATCCCTTTGTTCTCATTACGCAGATATCCTCAGGGCGCCAACGCCATCCGGACCAGTTATTTACCATCCCAGTCTTTGTACCACATTTTATAAAGAATCCCTACTAAATATTTACCTTATTTTCATTATGTTCATAGCTATCTAATAACTCTTATCAAACCCCTAACCTAATCGTAATACATATCAAGACCATTCTTCACTTTTCTTAAGCACATTCTACACTCATTCATGACAAATAATGGATGAACTCATGGTCGAAAGTATCAGATCTTGAAATCGACCCGGAATACATTGTGCCCAAGGAAAAACACTAATTTCAATATAATAGTTAATGAAGACTTTATTTAGAGAATCAGGATTATTTACTTCTGTATTAAACAAACATGTATAACAGGTAGACCATCGATTTCCTGCCCACTCGACTACAGCACCATGTGGATAGAAGTCAGAATGATAATTCAATAATTCGTCTGGAATCAACAAGGCATCGGACCATCAGTTGACGAAAAATTGGTGGTGTACCTACATTTATCATGTTTAAATGAATTTGAATTGAGGTCCTAATAGACCGTAATCTGAATTTACTGGACCGAATTTGAATTGGTCCAAACTGGTAACTGCCATCACATAGATCTATGTTCTTTCGGTCTGGAATTTTGTTGTGGTAGGGATAACAGCTTAAGTTTCAGATAGGGCTGGAATGTTACACGATTCCCGAATTCTTCAGGTTGCGAAGATTTATATAAAAGTTTCATGTTCACAATGCCCATACCAGAATGCTATTCCGAGATTTACAATCCATTCACATATATAACGAATGAAAAACATGGTAACTGCATGTACATGAGCAAAACCTTCTGATAAAAAAAATATTACGGCAAGGAAAAGTGAGTAACCTTTCTCAAATATCGTAGTTTCTTACCCAGAACTTTTGTGTGAAATAGTCTGTAGAAACTTTGTCATCGGAAGTTAAATTGACACCAATGAACCCGTCCAGCAGGTCCATTATTATTGAGTTATTTATATTATGCAAATACTCTGTTCAAACCTCGCTACTGATTCCTTGATTTCCCAAAAGGGATGTTGGAATGTACTAATCAATAGTCTCTCCAAATTAAAGCTAAGGAAACGAAGGACAAATTCAAACGAAAAGAATATTTTACCATTCTTTCAGTGATATTGATCATTTACAATCCTGATAAAATATCTCATAAATAAGACTTAAGTAATACGTTTGGTATTACTCACCCAATTTTTTTTAGAAACGACAAACAAAACTACACAAAGGCTAAGATTATTACCCGGCACCGAGAAGGGTACAACCTATTTTCGCTAGAGCAAAATCATATGACATACCTTCAACAACTACGACGGGTTTTAATGCCTAATCGTAGCGACTGCAGGTACATGAGTCGCGATACAAATATCGCAGCGATAGACGTGCTAGGGTAAAACACTATATGAACTAAAGAAGTAATTCAAACACCACCAATTCCTCACCTCTAACACACAATAATTTTTTCTACAACACCACTTCTAGTAAACCATTAACCTTAAGCACAAACATCATACGATTCTCTAATCGAGGAGTCGGAAAATGTTATGGTATGTATCTACCGACTTCATGCAATTCACTAACAGTTTGTCCTTTAATACCTCGTTACGATGCATTGAATTCGCATCTTTGTTCAGTGCAGTACTGCTCCCGAACATCAAGTTCCGGACGCTTTCTGATCTTCTAGATGATAATCCAAAAAAAGATCCCGGAGGTGCTAACAAAGACTTTCCATGAGAGCTGGAGTTTATTACGATTTCGGGTTTTTTCTCGGTTCCGTTCGAACTGAGATTAGGTGAACTTGTTGAGGTTGCCAGTAGATTAGGCAAGCTCACGTGTAATGTATTCTTAGAGGGCATTTTACAATCTACAGTACTATATGATACACAGAATTACCATACCATCCATACGCCCTCTCGCTTTCGAGAAAAGAGCGTTTGTGAAGCGGAAGTTATACTGGTAAGAAGTATGGTAACCCTATGCATATATTATTGTAAAATAGTTTTATTATCATATGCAGACATCCGCACTAGAAATCTATCTCTTTTCCTATTCGCCTCACTTCTTGAAAACAACCTTCCACCATAAAGCATTTACTACCACTACTCACGCGTGTTCAATATCTTAAGAACGGGCGGAAACATATTGATTTTACGCGGCCTAATTCAGTTATCATGACATGTAGCTCCAAACACAAAAACTGCTTTCATCCTTTGATAGAGATTTGAAATGTCTACTTCTGCTTTAACCTAACATTTGGGCATTCATCACAACTAAAATTACTTTTTCAATTAATTAAGGATACTAATTGGTTTATCTCACTTTACACAGCATGAAATAAGACACCATCTAATACAGTGGACGTGCGTCAAAAATAAATATTATTTATCAGGGATAGATTGAAAAAAGAACTGAGTCGGCTGGTTCTGACCCTCTAGGGCACGATGATAAAACAATTTCTACGCTCGTTAAGACTAAAACATCTCTTAGAAAGTGAAGGTGGCACAGTTTAGTGACACGTACTGTAGAGTACATATGAAATATGTATATTAAAATAGATAAAATAAACAGAGTTACAGTATCTATTATTTGATGCGCTAAAACCGGAAATCCACTTGTCTATCTATAATCTATACACTTGATTATTTATTTAAATCTAACAATCATCTACGCGTCATTCTTACAACTGCTCACAGGGCCTTTTGAAGTTGGACAAAAACCATCGATATTTTTACGAACAACTGTTTTCGATTGACAATTGCTTACACTATGTTTAGTTAAGCGGTGAATCTTTACCTACCACCTTCTATCGACCAACCTAAATAGTTCAATCGATTGCTACCGATAAAAAACGACTACGTCCATCAGGTTTAGAACGTAGAAAAGGAAACTGTAGAACGCGAAGGCGTGTAATTTATCCACTTGGATGGCAAATCAGGATCTGTCGACTTTTGGGAGTTAAAATTCAAAACAATGGGATATATAAAAACACGTTCACGGTCACGTTTAGTTTAACCCTCTAATTTGATTGAAATTGATTGTGTAACATTGTTTTGAAATTCTTACTTCATACATTGGGATGTTATGCAATTTTTCATGACATTTTTCAGTCTAGAATAATAAAGTATATATATTGATTATTGGACATATTACATGGAAACAATTCTAATTTGGGGCCAACCGATGAGTTGTATAAATAACACGTAACAATAATAGAGTATTAGAAAAAACAAACTACGTTACTTGAGCGATCAATATTGAGTATATAATGGCATGACGCCATAGGTCTTTTTCAAGCGGTGTCTAAAAATCACACGATATGGTAGAGTTAATGCATTTTGTCACCGATTATGAAACTCTTCTCAATTGCTGAGGAATAAACACGAAACCCAATCATTTCACACATGTCCCTAACTGTTTTTCATATTCACATATAGGAACGGAATATTTTGTGCTAGAACACTTAGCTGGAAACCTCAACAAATATTTGTGAGCTGTATTTCGTCGAGCAAACAATATTGGCGAAGCAAGCGATGAATTATAAGCAGTACTGTTACGAAGACAACTGAAGATTGCGTGGCCATAAAAAAGTTGATTTGACGATTTCATCAAGTTCAACTCAGAAAAATATCAAAATACGTATTCTGTTTCGTCGCCTGTTACCAAATCCATTTATAACGCTTGTAAAAGGAAGTTATAATTTCAATAAATTCAATAAAACTTCACCCAATTCAACACTTATTGCCTTATTAATAAAGGCAATTTGAACCAACGTAATGGCAGTGCTTATGTAGCACATTTGCTACTCACAAAAACACCCAAAATACACTGGACATCATCGTAATCGATAGTCTTGAAACCAACGTTGTGTTAATAAGAATCACGACTATTTATAAAGTCCGATAGAGATTGACATTAAACCAGACAAGACGAAAAGATTCAAAACACTTACCATTACACCAGGGCCGTCTTCGTTTTTCGGGAACATGGTGTTCGGCTAAAGCTTTTATTGTCAAGTAAAATCCAAAGATGTTTCAGATGTAAGCAGTACAGCAACGACGGTTTTTATGTATTTCCATGAAACAAAATAATGTCCTGTTTAGTTCGCATCTCGACTTATCTAATCAATGAGCTTCAAAATCGCTTCCAATACACTCATTCTGTTATGAATAGAACAATAATGATCTTTAATTTGGCATAGCTTAGCGTAGCGTAGCTGAGTAATCCTAGCATTAGAAAATCTCATTGTTAAACTTCTTACTAATATACAAATTATACAATACAGTACTACTTTATACAACATCATATGCAAGGTACGTGCAATGTGTCAATACAGAACATGCCGTCGATGTTAGGAGTTTGTGCGTTCTGTACTCTATGCAGACGGGAACCGGATGCAGGAATAGGCTACTTGGCGTATTGTGTGACTTTGCCATGCTCACTAGTGAACACGTCCGGCAGTTGAATGTTTGTCAGTATGTAATGATTTCAATTTTGGACCCGTCTACTGCGTATTCACTGGAAGCGAATTAAAAATCTGTACGAATAATAGTATACTCATTGAAATTATACTCACAGTAACTTCGCGTATAATACACATATAAATATATTTATCCTCTTGCTTCGGCTACAGTAACACCTGACTTATAGAAAGCATTTATTATACAATACTGAAGTTTGATTGTTTAGCTCTTTGGAACAGTAAGTCGCTGCAGATGCTTACCTACTACAGTTTGGATTCAACTTTTCATCTGAAAATATTGATATGTAACTGACTCTGAACTTGAAAATTTAACGACTAGTAGCAACGATTTGAAACAGTGCCTTGATAATTTCACATTTCACTGTAAGGTTATGAAACTCACTAGTACTTTCAAACACTGTTAACACTGATGGTAAGATTATCATTTTCTCGTCACTTTGTTTTAGATAAATAGCACTTGATCAACAGTGAACGTACATTATTCTGTTGGTACACTTCTTCGACAAATAATATTCCGAGTAAAACCCAACAACATTTATTCGTCCTATTCAAAGAAACGAGCTATTTTCGCATGACTGCCTATGTACAGCACGACAACGTAACTCATTTGCGATGTAGCCTATAGCCCGATACGACTATATGAATTTTTGCTTGTATCTGTTAATGGTACAGTTTCCATTCAGTATGGGTAACCTTGCGCGATATTATTGATATGAATGACATATCGCTTCTGCGACAAATTGAGCATGGAAAACAGGGAAGTAATACAAACAATTTCTAACAGTTAACGAACGCTATGGATCTAGCTAAGTATTTCATGTAGATGAGCTGGCTGTATACATTGCCGTTAACAGCATGCGTACTAGTCGTGATAGAAAACAACTCGTAACCCAATCGCAGTAATTGCGGATAAAAGGTGACAATTGCAAAAAATGCTGTTAATTAAACTGTCTTTCTTCTCGACCATTTGTTAACTGACTAGAATCAACACGCTAGTCAAGTTGTTTATCATGGCATGACATCACTATTGATATACTTGGATAAAGTACTATATATGTGAAATTCTGGCTATCAGTAAATTAAGCGCCCTTGGCTATGTTTATGGCAAGCAGCACTTCATTTTGCATACACAGTACGTACCATATTAGCTTCCTTTCATCCAGCAAACAAGATTGTTGTTTATCCTGGATAAAAAGTCTAAAAACAGTGGTACTCGTAAATATCCTTTTTAATCGGAAATGGACTTCAATCTTTCATCGCCTATTAATGCACCTATTTTAGTTTGACTTAAATGTGAATTCGGCAAAGTGTGTGACAGACAGTAAGTACTTCTAGTGAATAAATTGAATACAAAAGGTCAGTTACACATTATACGTACTACTGCAACCCCTGATTTTCTGCAGTGCATGACGCCCTCATATGATATAATTTTACTGGTAAGCCTCTATTTACGCTGTGGTTCAGTTTTGTTAAATATCTGTCACAGTATAATAATAATAATAATAATCGTATAAAGTCCAATAGAGAGTTCTTGTACGCTTGTATGGAACATAGACCTAACATAAATAGGCATTTGATTATCCGAACTAACCGTTGCATTAAAACCAACACCGGCTACCGCGTTCGGTAAGCTTAATATTAGACAATTGGTTATCAATTGAACTTTTTACACTTCTTTTTAATACAATGTTCGAATCTTGTCAAAAAAATGTCATTTGATAAGGGTTAATCGACAACGGGTAATTCGAATCAACTGGTTCGGATGATCGATTGTTTACTGTACTCATAACTTTTTTCTATATAATTTTGAACTTATTTTGCCATCAATATTGTTAATCAACGAGGTTATGATTGTTCCTTTAGTATTAGTATTGTCCGTGTACTGAATGACGAAATCGAAATAGTTTAGTGCGTATTACGAATCTATGAATCATTATCTATTAGGCTCAACATGAGACCAAGCTCAATCGCATCAGAATTTAGTTATTGGACTTTGCCATGATCATTGTATAGGGCCCGAATTGGCTACAGTATATCGTTTTTATTGTGTGGTAAATTATTATTTACCACGAGCTAAATGAGAATCGGGGCAGTACAAGTTTCCTGTCAATTTAGTTGGCAACATTCAGTTGAATACAGTTTAAACGATGCAGGACTGCGCGCTAGGCTACTGTGATTTCTTTAAAAAGGAATAAGCAATCTGTTTACACTAAGTGATTGGGATTGTATGATTTTTCCGGAGCCGTTGATAACCATAAAATTACTATGCGTCACCGCGAAGACTTTATTTACAGCTGAGTATACTTATGATATAGTACGTAAATGAAAACAATTTTAGAGCAGCGAGATACTTATTGTGACTCGAACCAAGTACCATATGAACTTTTAGTAAGGGAATGCCAGTAAATTAAATTTTAATACAGCCCTAACTCAACAGTAACGTGACTGAATATGTGAGAAAAGTAAGTATAGAAAATGATGCAGTACAGTGCTTGACTCTTGATATATAGGGTCATAATTGTAGTAACATATTAATTTCATTGCCTTGAATAGTGCATCTTTTAAAATGTAAATTGGCGAGATACATTTCAGTATTTATGATATTTGAAGATGTACTACAGAAATGTTTTGGCAGTATTCTTGAAAATCGGTAATTGAGTTCGAGTTTATTGGGTTATTAAAGTATATAACTTTTTTAGGTAATGTTGTTACTGTCGTTATTCGCTGGACCCTTTATTTAAACTATACGATCAATAACAGGGATGTGGTAACAATGGTTTGCCATATATTATTTAGTGAATGTTCACAGCTAGTGTAAATATTGAAATATAGGCTTTAACAATCTGTTAGTAATTGAGAATTCGTAACCTAACTGTCAGTGGTGTTCTTCGAAACTTGCTTTCGAAACAGTGCTCGGACGAAATATAGAGTTAATGCTGAAAATGTGAACATAACTAGTACAGTATTGTATACAAAAATGGCAGGGCTACTCATCTATTATTAGCAAACGTCGGACTGGACAAGTTCAATATTTAGAGGTTCGGTGAAATATATTTATATGCATATTTGGCGTAGAAGGGTGCATATTAAACGTGGGTGAATACGGTAATATTTATCTCATCCCGGAGCCTGAAGTCCAGCTTCAACACACGAAAGGTCCGGATTCGGACCGCGGTCAGCCCTGTTATATGGTATTGTATTATAGTATTATATTGTATAGTATTGACTATATCACCTGTAGAATTGTATTGAAGCTTGAAAGGCCTCCAAATTACATATAATGTTACACAATACGGGGAATTTTTTAACGTATTGTATAAAGCAGGAGCTAATACAATTGCAGTAAAATGAGCCTTCCCTTTCCAGGAATAGCATTCACATTCATTTCATAATTTGGTTACATCACACAGGTTTTAAGGCTCAATATTTAAATCGAAAAAGGGCATTACAACTTTGCAAGTCTAGATTCCATCACATTTGCATCGAGTAGATAATAATAATTTCGTATATCAGTTTTACCTATACAATACTCAATTTTATTCAAATACGTGATATCTTTGCTATAGAGATTATAGGTCAAGTGTTATAAATACCGAGCGACGCGACATTCCGTGAGATCGTTGTGTGTTATGTGTTAACTTCGGAGGAAGTTTTGTTAGTTGGCTTTCATCAGTTCATCAGTTAACTACAGAGAGTATTAATTGTGTAGAGTATTGACATCACTCCAAATTAGCGTCACACTATATTATGACGAAGCATGAGGTTAGAGGAGCCGTATTTAAATCAGCGTTAAGAAGGCATATCGTTATACACTATTTTGAAATCAACATGGAGCCTGATAACAGCGAGTATTGTGAACGTATTGCTTTTCTTAAGCAGGATTCTACTGCGCCAGATATGTATAAATTAACTTACGATTCGGATGAGGATATTGCAAGCGACAAGAAAAGAACTTCAATCAAGAAGAAAAGGTAAATGGGAAGGGATATTTTGATATTTATATTATCTTCATAGATAACCTTGAAATATATATACATATATATGTATATACATGTAAATACGAAATTATTCCATATGAATAAGCATTAAAATAGGTTGAGGAATAAAAATTAAATAGAAAGTCCCGATAATCACTATTGTAGTCAAGGCGTCTTACTGTATTGTACTAAATGTCAGGATAAAGGATAAAAACATTTAATAGAAATAATTTCAAATCAAACGGGGGTCACTGATACAAACGCTGAGTTAGAAATTCCTAATCCTTAATAATACAGGGTGTCTAGCATAGGAATTCAGTCAGATAATGAAAAACGCATTTCAAGGTAGTAAGCTCTAACATGCACTATAGAAATTGAAACTTAAAAGTTTTCATGAACGTTACATTGACTGTTAGCTACATAAATAAAAATCATGATGAAGTTCTGCCGTTAGGGATATGTGTGTTCATTTATTTATGCCCTGTAGCCTCATACCCTGATGTATTACAATATTGAAAATGCATTACAGGAAGAGGATATCGCGTACCAATATTGGAAAGTGCTCAAACACCACGTAATATCATTACAATTTTTGCATACTCTCGATGAATTATTGAATAATAGGTCCTAGTCACTTCCTATGCGCAAACTGAAGATTGTGATTCGCCATCAAAGGTGAATCACAGCTAGGCTTACGTCACACGATATACATTTCCGCTTATATGACGTAAGTCACGTTACTACTATCTTGGAAAATGATGTATTTAAATTAATTTATCTCTATTTAATTATATATTGTATAAATTGATTCACGAAATTAATATACTGGACTAGGATGAAAGAGGTCGAATTTGCACCAGACGTTTCAGCGTAATGAACTAGATCTTCATCTAAGTGAGATTAAAATAGGACAGGAACGACCTATTACCAAGCGACAAAAGTCATGAATATTATTTTATCAGATATTTTCATTTTTTCAGCGAAACTGAAAGCCATGTTGAAGCCAGTTCCAAGCCAAAGATTGAACTTTTAGGTCGGTATATTTCTAAAAATGAAAAACTACTCAAGCCAAAGGATAGCCATGGCTACCAAATAAACTATACGACTGGAATGCAACGAAGTGCTATTACATGATTAACGATTAATATGTGATTTCAGAGAACAAGAACACGACACCAACAAACCTGAAACCGAATGTCAAACGAACAAAGGACACCGGACATTACGAAGGAAACGGGAGGTGATATAATATATCTTTATACTTGAATCATTTCCTTCTGAATATGGTTTACCGGAAGTTGCAGTAGCTAATCATACTGTTACATTTAGGTTCTACTCATTATTCGCTAACGACGCGTTTTTGAACGAAGATTCGAGAAAAAATAATAAAAAAGGTGTGTATAGAAGTGGTAGTTGATGTGGATTATCCAAAGTTAAATGATTTTTATGACAATATTACACTGCAATAAGACTGCCTGGCCTATAAGCCTACTGGAATGTGCTGAAACACTAAGAAGCCAATGTTTTATCACAGAATGTAACTTTAAATTGCTACTCCTGGTCGTGATCTTGTTTGCAATGACTGTTGGAATTCTGTGCCTAATAATCGTAGTCAGCGGTATAAGAGATCAGCAACGTAGTCTCGTTCAAAGAATAACAACTTTGGAGAAAGAACTTGGATTTGATGGAGTAGATTACGAATCCCTGTATGATGGCAGTAAACTGAACGAGCACGACGATCCCGTACGTAATCTTACTGTTTTTCCTTGAAATAAACGAACATCAAATGTTCCTAAATGCAAATATAGTGATCTTGAAAACACAGTGTACCTCAATTCTCAAAACTCATTATCAGGTCTCCTCCTCCGGTAGCTCAGATGGCTGTTGCGCCTCGACACAAAATGCAATCAAAGTTATCAGAGTAATGATGAACAAACAAACGCACAGAGTGGCTGACATTCGAAAACGATGTGGAGACTCCAATGTTAGATTTGCCGACGTGTTGAGCAAATATGGATTTGTGAGTACGGATTTGCAAAGCGTGAACGAGAAGGTTTCCTCGATGGCATCGAGTATTAGAAGAGTACAAACGATAGCAGAAGCGGCCAAAAAATTAACGTTATTGGCGTTGAAGGAAACGAGCATTGACAGTACTAAAGTAAAAGACCTCCTAAAAGACCTCAACACGAAAGAAGGTGCGTAACTTCACCCCGTAGTACGCAATTGAAAAAGGGCTTTAACCATAATTTATGCCAAAAATACTTCAGTGCAGTGCATTTCCGGGAGAATGTAGAGGTTCTCTAGAACGAAATGAATCTGAATTTTTTTCCTGTTTTTCTAATTTATTACTCTTGACTTGACTTGACTCCAGTCATTCCGGTTCAAGGATCGACTCGACTTATGTAAGATGTAACCATCAAATCTAATTGACTGGGGTCACTGTCCTCACAGAGTCAAGTCATCGTCATATTTTTTGCGTGTAAACATATACCAACATCTGTATTGATTTTATGTCAATATCATTACGACAATATAGGTCTAGGATATTTGTCTAGCCGTCTAAACATCATCATCAAAAGGCCACAATGCCTCAATGCGAGTGTCGGTAGAAAACATAGCAATGTTAAGCCCAGTGAAAATACAAAAAGGAAACATATCGCGCTACCAAGTTTCAATCGCGTTAATAGTGGTATTTATTTTTCATTTCAGTTATTGCCTTTAACGCCGCTCGCGCAGCCTCGCTGTCAGGTAGTCAAATTGTACGGGATGAGCCTTCTCCAATGAACGGTTTCTCGCCTGCGACCAAAGTGGCATTCGACGTGTCTTCGTTAGACTCTCCTTCGCTGATGTTCACCGCAGATACGGTTGGAACGGGGAAAAACATGCATGCCGAAAACGGCATCTTCTACGTCCCAACCGAAGGAACGTATGCGCTTTTTATGAGTTTCTGCCTGAAGCGTGGCGAATCTGCCACGATTTATCTCATGAAAAACAAAGAAGTGATCAGGTCTATGAAAATGTCATCGGATGCAGCGAATTCCATGAACGTGAAACAAAAATCTCCGAGTCAAAGCCAGTACAGCATTAACGACCTGCCTTCGTTTCTGAATCCTAGCGGGGTACGCCGAAAGGATGATGATAACGTCCCCCCTCCTTTGCCGCCTTATTTCGACGCTGTTACGAACGTTGACACGGCGCGCTCTATAGATTCCCATCAGTTTTCCGAGATCGTCAAGGCGTCGGTCGATGACAAAATTTACATAAAAATTCATCAGGGATCGATTGTTGAGTTTATCAACAGTAACGACCAAGTAAGCGACACTGCTCAATCGTGCACGCGTTTCTCCGGGTACAAAATTGAGTGATGAAAATATTATTCAAATCCAAATCTACAAGAGTACTTCAGTAGAAAAGTGGTTGGTTACTCGTTGTAACTATGCTTAAATTATGCACTGCTATTTATCGCTTCAAGACTACTAATTTATACATAAAATCTTCACCTACTATACATGAAATTGACCTACTGATACCGCATTGTACATAAAAGAAATATGTAACAGCAACAACTTCGTATCCCTGCATGCACCTGTACCATGTGCATGTGTACGTTCATCACATCTAGCCAGTCTGGAGTCTTACGTATTTTTAGTTCAACAATGAAATTATTATATCACAGTGGACGTTTCTGGCAGCGATTAGCAAACATGTTGGAAGTTAAAATCCAACAGGAAACTAATATTTTATCAATATTTATTGCCAAGCCATTGTTTAATCTATCCAGTTGAGAAAAATACTACTAGTTTCTCAACGTTGAAGTATATGGTGTTCCGAGTTAATATAGTATGCATATCTACTTCGATTCTACATCATGATAATGAATCAAACTACATACCATGCCAAATCCTATACACATGTTATAAGAATATAAGGTATAAAATATGTCACTTGAATTGCCAATTCTTGAATTCAAAATAACTAATCAATTTAGCACTAAATGAATTCGGGACAAAGAAGAACGTAAGGGCAGGAAAGGGCGCAGAAATATTATTTAACTGAGGTAACAAACAGATACTTATCGGCAAATGTACAATAATTAGGGTAGCAATGAATTACGAATATCTCTTACTGAAGCCAATTAACGAGGAACAAGGTTAGCGAGGAAGTTCTTAGTTCAGCGTGTTACGACTGCATGCTGCTCGGAAAGAATGCCAGTACTGTACTTTCTAAGCACCCTCCTCTCAAACAACTTATAAGTTCTTACGACTTATTGGGCATATTCATTTGGTTATCCTCAGCGGAGTGCATACCTGTCCATTAATTCATCGTGTCACGAATTAAATATATGCTTATAGCAACAGCAACCTGATGCTTGAAGAACCTCTCTCAATACTGATGTTTGAATGGCCCCGTATAGTGTCTTCAGGAACGAATCATGAACAACTCAAAACAATCCTAAAAGCATCTGCATTATAGTAGCGCTCTTCATCAACCAATTTCTCAACTTTATTTGAAATACCACATTCTGAAGTATATTTCACATTACATATATAAGGTTCAAGTTAAATTAATTCTGTGGGTAGACAGCGAGGGAAGCTTCTCTTTAATCATAACAATGATTAAGTGATATAATCCTTAATGAAACATGTATTTTCAATATTCATGTCGGATATACAGTGAAATGATCGCGGTATACTCACTAGACAGATGATGTAACAAACTTTGAAGCAACTTTACATTCCCTTATATAACCAATAATGGTTGACTAGATGCTGTACCTGGAAACATACATTTTAGTGTAGTGTTAGTTTAGCTTTCCTATACATAGTATATTTTAATACAGGTATGTTTTTATGATGTCTTGTATGGGTTTACTAGTTATAATGACGGTTCAATGTATGTAGGTAATTATATGCTATTTTTTTCTACAACTTACGACTAAAATTCTGCTTGTGCTCCCATTCACCCTCACTTCACGAAAACATGTTCATTAATGGTACACCTATTACATGCTCTCAAGCGAAAGATAATAATGGTAGTGAAGAATAACTTTAGCAACGCAAAAAGATTTCGACTGAAAAGCTGGAATACGATTCATAATCGCTACATGTAATTGACGCTTGCAAAAAGTAACATACATACAGTTTTGGATAGCAGATCAGATGTCGGAGAATTTCATACGACAGAACCTTCACCGGCAGAATTTGGTTTTTGGTCGTCCTCCGTGGCTGCGCTTTCAGCGCTCGCAGTTGTTTCATCCTTGATTTCCTCATAGGTCTCCTCTGGGTCGTTGTGGACTTTTTCGCCTCCTCCGGGAACCCAAAGGCCCGAATCCACGCACCTATGATCAACATGCTCTGCATTGCTGTGAATAAGATTGTTCCGACATAAAACCTACCTTTTCATGTGTATTTTTGCCTCCTCCGGATCCAACTTTGCAATGATTCCTTGAAGCAAGCTAATATCTCTCTTTTCAAAACATTCTTGCATTTCCTATTAAGTGGTAAAGGAAATATTATAAAACTAAGGATGAGGGATGCCCAATACAGAATTCACAATTGGTATTGATTGATTTGATCCCGAGACAATTCTAGAATAGTTTAATCAATGTCGAACATTTCTAATGATTATTATTTAACAAAAATCAGTCACTTATACAATAAAGTGCATGATTATTGAAGACCACCATGGTAGTAAATTTAATACTTCGTTTCCATATACGCTACAAATGCAGTATAAACGTAATATACATTGTTGTCAAAAATAAATTATTTTACTTTGGGCAAGGATTCGAATACTTCTTGAGGATCGAGCCCTCCTGGCCCCAATCTCTTCTCCCGTTCCTCTTTTTCGTACTCTTCCATCGCTTTCTCGATTCTGATTCTTGCACGTCCTTAAAAAAGTACTACATAATTTATGAATAAACTACTAATCCAATGATTAGCATGCATGCGTGCATCTAGTATTCCTCAAAGAAAACCTTAAAGAAATTCCACTCGGTTTATGATAAAATATATGTTACTCGAATCCAATGGTGACTAGTCACACACCTTTTACTCGAAGTTTGAAGGAATCCAATTCATCATGAAAACCGGCCATGTATTCCGTTTCAGCCTTTTTGAATTTGTGGAAAAATGCAACAAAGCAATTCCTAGGATCCTGTTTCAGGCTCTTAGCAAGCTCCAGAATAAATTGCAGTATGATTGTTTGGTGTGATACCGTTTCCATTAAGGCATGTTTCTAGAAGCAAATAATCAACTTGAAAATGATTGCTGTATGGTTCTACGTTGTTATGAGGGCTGAAACGTCGGTACACAATACATCCGACTCTCGACTCCTCCAAATATAATTAAAATATTTCTGATATTAATTAAAGGAATTTCATCACTGCTAACGTAAATCATGCTACTTTATAGTGCCCTATCCTGTTAATGTGAAAAGATGAATGCAATGACTCCAATCATATGACAAAATTGACAAAGAAAAAAGCAAGAGTTGTTGATAATTGTACCACGACTCTAGTATTAAAATTTAGATTTAGCTGGAGTCGGTACTTATTCTACAGATTCTGACTCCAGTAACTGAAAAATTGATCAAACTCCGACTTCACAGCCCTGGTTAGTATAGTTGTTTAGAATTTGTAACTGAAACTGTTCAGGCAGCAAGCATACCTCGTCCACTTCAAGATCTATACACCAGATTACAAGGTAATTAGCTGCCCTTTCCGATATGAGGTGCGGGTGATCCTGTTGAATTGAAAATATGGAATAATGAGGAAATGCCAAAGGAATAAACAGGGAAAAGAATTTTTACAGTAACCTGTAGAAATTTTTGGCTATCTTCAATCTTTTTCATCATGCCGTACGTCTTGAGATCTTTTTCGTATTTTTCTGAAAATTCTATTTGCTGTTTCAGTTCCTCTTCTTCTGTTAACTTTTCTTCCTTGGTTCTACATTATCAAGAACAAATTTGATCATTACAGCAGTGTTATAGTCAAGTCATTAAAGTCGCTTGACAAATCAAGTTACTTGTCATTGCTACACACTTGAGTTGACTCGAATAAAGCTGTTATTAGTGATATCAGTGGTAACAGAGTTTTACTCTTGTCCTTCTATCACTGCCTAATTATGGGAACAAGGCTCATACTTGTTTATGATGGACTTGCTAAAACCTTCGTGGCAAATCGTATCTACATTCCACGGCTCAGATTTCTCTTTTTTCATTAAAGCTTCTTCCTTCTGCTTCCATTTCTCTTCTTGTATTTTCAACTCCTCCATTTTACTGAGTGCTGCTTTTCTGTCGGCTTCTTTCAGAGTCTCGTTCATAATTTTTTTTTTCGTCTCCTCAATTTTTTTTTTTTCTAAAATATCATTATAATCACACATCAATGAATGAAGCAATGTGAATCACATATGAACATACAATCTGGGCAGTCAATTGGTTAAGCCAAATAGATGGAGCTCCAGTAGTCCTGATTTGTAAATGATTCGGCCATGGAATTTATGATTATTAAAACATGAATAAAGTCTTCGCTCTATTTCTCAGCAGCTTGACGCTTAATGCTCTTCATCATTGTAACCAGACCCACATAACTTGTCACGAATCTTACAGTATGTAATACATTTGATGTAATAAAACCTTTAATCAATAGATAACCTTCATTGTACAATGGCATAAATAAATCGTTAGATGCTTCATGAGCAATCACTCAGGTAAATACCAGACAAAGTATTCACCCATTTCTAGCTTCTCTCGCTCCTTATGCTGATCTTCCATTCTCTCCACTCGAGCCTGATGCCTCCAGCGAAACAAACTTGGCGTGTCAACGTTAGGATGAACGTCATCTTCATCGTCTGATATTTCAATGTGATCCCACTTGCTATAATCAAGCTTCGACATAATTCCAGACAAAAATTGAAGCACTTGCAAAAACTAACGATTATAATTCTGCAACAAGACAGAATGAATAAGAACTGAATGAGCATGTTATAGAAAAATTGCAGCGTAATTACTGTATTTTTACAGAGTATAGAGAGGGTGATTTATCTTATTCTTAATACTTCCACCAAAATGAAAGACGTAAGGACCGGAAAGGAAAGTGATCACGCACTATTGATCACTCACTTTTTAAAAATAAAGGGTCAATTAAACTCGTCATCTCTCCACTTTCTGTCACTCTAGGGAAATATAAATGGTATTATAAGCTTCTTCGAGTATTCTTTCATCATTTCAGGGAAAAAATGGTCTTTCTAGGATAATATATAAATCCAAGGATTCCACCCAAAAAAATATCATTGACGACACAAATTAAACTCTGGAGGCTATAAGAGTGTTTCTAGACTCATCAACTGATATTACATATTAAAATTTACCCGAAACAACAACATTGCTATGTGCTTACTAGAATTTTCTCGAACGTTTTATAAGTTTACGGTACCTTGATCATATTCTATAAACCACTAGAGGTAAATCGCTTTTCATACTTAGCGGACGAAAAGGCTATACTTTTTTCGTTTTTGTTCTAAATTTAGAACTTGTAATATGCATGCGCCTTACGTCTTTAAAATTCGCTGTCGTAAATTGAACAATGATCGACTCCATTCTCCGTCGCTAATTCTATCATCCAGGATGGTAGGATGACACTGAACCCTAATATAGAATTCCATCATGCTGTTTCTCTCATTTTCGTGTGCCAGTTGTTCGACATTTTTTCAAATATATGAGCCCTATACTATTTCCATCATGATATCAAATGACTTACTGGTAATTCGTTGTAAATTAAACTCAATTTATTCAATCATTTCTTCATATAACCTACAGGGCAGTTTCCACTTGTCAGGTAGCAAGTCAAATCATACCTTTACCAGTTTTATAAGTCATGGAAAAACGCCTGGCCACATAGAAAACAAGTTAGATAAATCCTAAAGAAGAATTCTCCATCTCTGTCCTTCCCATCAGAAGTTTTGAATATCTTTCTACCTTCATAGCCACATTATTTTTCACATCAAACCCTCAACACCATATTACTGTAAGAATTTTATTTTACAAAAAACGGGTACTACAAAATTTCATAAGGCTGCACTTGAATTCTTCCATTACGTTATCCATCCATGAAGATGAGAGGCAGAAAAAAGTGGATAAGAGAGGAGACAGAGAAATAAAATAAGCAAATAGCAGGAATGCAGAAACCCCATCCCCTTTATATAAGTTCCCAGTTTTCCTGCACTCTCTTTTAAAATGTGGCCCGATACTAGGCTTTACCTATAGGTACAAGTCAGGGTAGGTAATCGGGTTGTTCAGAGCGACACTTCTTACCACTTCAAGACAATATTTCATTTAACAGTATTTGAATTTTCTTTCCATTCTCAATTGCTCTCTCAATACATTTCTCAATTCTCTCTTCGCTGAGCGGAATCCCGCCCGGTCTATACAACTGGCAGACATTGCTCAATTCATCTGTGACTACGGTCAGCTCCGAATCTGTGATAAGCTCTTCTTTGTAAGTCGGATCGACTAATAAATACGTAGAATCGAAGAGCACAAAGGTTGTTGAGACCGGACTCTTTCTAACAACAACCTTAATTTTGCTTTCTGGGTTTGTGGTTACTTTTTCGGATTCTTCATCGTACTTCACTTCCGGCAGAACGGCATTTCTGAGGCTGGCAACCAGTGCAACCACGCAGGCATCTTTTAAATTTCCATCATAGTTTAGACATATTATGTCACAAAATAAAACCCATACTAACTTATCTCTACAAACACATAACTTTTCTAAGTCAATCATGTCACAGGTTTTGATAAGTTCGTCTAAAAACTTGCTTAAAGTTTGAGCATGTTCACTAGGAGGACCCGACTTGAAATGTGAAGCACAGAGAGGAGGTAATTCAACATTTGGTACCACGATCCCTGTCCCAGGTTGGTCTGCTGTAGGTTTAGTCAGCTCGGCTTTAATTCCGCAAACGACGGTAGTGTTTCCCAACTGTACTAAGGCGGAGCCATTAGCTGTATGGATGGATCCGACATCGAGAGTGATTTTCCTGATTTCGCCCAGCTCTCTTCCATCGGGACGAGTATCTTCCTTAACATATACTTTGTAGTGCTCAAACGGTAACACTGCAGCCGAATCAGTAACCTTATCCATTATGTATTAAATGTAGAAATAGAAATGTGTTATCGAGTGTAGTAAACTCACCATGTGGGATGCTCGCTCAACCATGTAATCAATGACATTTGCCCTTTAAACTCTGCTAAAAACATGGAGGTAATTCACCAACCATAGTGATCATTATCAACCATAGAAATATGAAACATATCGTAATTGAGGAAAGAAAGGGATAATAAAAAATATAATGTTCAATAATATGACTAGGAAACAAACTTGGATGAAGTTTTTTCAACGCCAATATAAGAGAGCGCTGTTGTAGGCTGTCAAGCACGTGATCAGGTTCGTGATGTCATAATCAAATACGAATAAAATCACAATACAATTGTGTTGGTAGCAACGGAATATTTTAGCGAAAAATTATTTTCTTCGAAAAATTCAACGGAGCAACATGCATTTCCACCAAAGCATCAGAATTCAATTAAATGAAGTGCTTGAAGAGTGGAGGGAGCTTAGAAAACGTGTGGAAATAGAGGAGTTTTCGGTTGCTATTCCTCTCCGCGACGATTCGAACGGAGAATACGAAAGTGCACCAAGAACTCTATCTGAATATTTTAAGGCTCATCACGTATCAGATCTGGATTTTTCACAAAAGGAGGAATTCAGTGGAGATACATCACAAAGCACGTACATTTCAACACTATTTCGTAACAACGTCCGAATTCAATTACCTGACGTGCTTGAAGAGTTGAGGGAGCTTAGAGAATTTGTGAAAATACAGGAGTTCTATGATGTCGACTTGGTAAAGGAAGATAACGATCGTCATTGCAGTATACAAACCGGACATATCGAGACTGAAAGATTAAAAAACCTTTTCAGTACAACTGTATCTGACAAGACGTTCAGAGATCAAAAAATATTCCACGGATTTTCCGAAAACGCCATCCGCCCTTTGCCTGGTCTGTCTCCGCACATTACCTTTAGAAAGTTGCTTGCACGAAATACCAGAGTAAACGGTTCGAATGTACCCGCTGTATCTGCGAGACATATCAAGGTATTTTCCATTGAGAAAATTGATCGAATTTTTATTTTATTTGATTAAACAATTTTTATAACTGTTAACAGTCACTGGATTTCTTCTTAACTCTCACTTAAAAAAAACTACTAGTCACGGAAAATATTTTATTCAGAACCTTACCTTAACACAGTTTCCTCTTCTCTTCTTCCTCTTTGATTACCCAGGATGAACTTTATTGTACCAATATGTGAGCATGCTATTTTTTCATAGGCTAACGTCGTCATAAGAAACGAAGTGGAACCGTTGTCATTCCTCAGTGATTTTTCTCCCTACAAGGAAATGTGCCACGATGACCTTATGGAAGTCTTGTACACTCTAAGCATTGACGAAATTGATTGGTTAATGAGTCGAGCGCAAAATCATTTCTCGTTGGTATGTCATAGAATAAATTTTATACTGGTCATATTACATTTAGTAAGAGAACACCATTAGAACAATTTTTACAAATTCTCTGATATGCAATCAATTCTTTATAATTACGATTAATAATTCATCATTATTCTAGAGATCCAGCCCAGTTATATTAAAAATATACACCCCAAGTACCATTTTTACAAGGGGGCTTATTGCTTCCCATCTACATGCATTTCTACCACAGCCAAGTCATTCATTTAAACTTTCCACCTTTGCAGGAAATCACAAGTCTTGAAGAACAGCACGAATCTATTCGTAAAGAAACGGCAGTACAACTGCGTAAAAGACATTTATCACGATTTTTTCCCTGCTGTCACTCAGCCCACGACCCCTTCTGCGATATCAAACTTAGAGATATAGAAAGGGCGTTAAAGGTTAGCAAAGATCGCCGTGAATACTGGAAATCACTTTCAGATTCTCTTCGTCATCCCAGACCCAAGTCGGGATTTCCACTTATCTTGTATCGTCTGAGAGTATTTATGAGAAGAGTCGCTCGCTCTCTCGGTGCTTGCTTTGGTAGAAATAGCTAAAAAAATGGTTTCACATTTTTAGTATATTGAGTATATTGCAAGGTATGTATGAAGATATCGTACAATGATGGGCAATGTTGCGATTTTTTAATCAGATCAGATTCCCTTTTTTAATATTCAATTGTTAATGTATTTATTATAGTTCTTGTCGTGAAGTCACGCAACAAAATAATATATATAACAAATTTTGAGTCCCCTTTTTAGTTATCATTCAAAGTGATCAGTGTGGCAGAAGATACAATTACTGTATATTAAGTACTTTCAGTATTTCCCCATTGATTATGTTGTTTATATTTGCCACAGTATTATGCATTGTACGATGTCAATTTATATTTTTTGCGTGAAATAAATATACAATACCCTATTTTAAAAACCCAAAGTGTGTATTATTTGTTTGTATATTATTGTTTAAAACTTGATAAGGTAAGCAAAGCTTACAGATGTTCACAATAAAGCTAATTCCCAGCCACTTCCTGGCTCCCACAGACCGTATTTTGGGCAAGATTCTAAAAGAGACTTCTCTTAGACTTCTGTAGAGATGGTTTATTCAATACAAACGCTAGCCCCCCGCCCACTACTAAAATTGTTCCATTTGAATTCTGAAAGCTTTGTTGTGTTCACATAAATTGGAATACTGAGTTTCAACACGTTCCAGAAAGTTAATCGTCATGTCAATTCACGATATGGCGAAAACGAGTGTAATAATTGTTTTATTTTGAATGACTGACTAGCTGACTTGTCTATCCTTGAGCAGGACATATTCGATCCAGTTGTATAAATAGGGTACCAAGAGCACCGGGGATCCTTGCAGCGATGATGATGATGATGATCTTAAATGAGATAACTTATTGAGTCCATTATCATTCGGTCAATAGTTCTTTTAATAAAAAAAAAAAAACTTTGAAAATATATTAAGAAAAAAATTGTTTATAAATTGCAATAACGATTTTTTATACCGTACAAGATCTAATTTTATATTTAGGAACTATTTATTTCGTTAGGTGAGCTAATTAATAGTATTATCACTTTGGGCGTTTACCAAAAGCTCATATATGCCAGTAGGTACCTTAATCATATACCGTAAGTATCATTCATTCATATATTCCTCGATGCCGCTAAGTCTGATCTAATCCGCTTTTGATTCACCATACTGTCATAATCAATGTAACGCATGTTCTACACTGTGCAAACAATTCAAAGGTTACATATACCGCGTTGTATGACAAGCAGGCGTCATTCTCTCTCGCGGAATGCGCACTAATCGGCTGAAATGAGCTTACGCTTGTTAAAATTCGTAAAAAGTACGATGGCATTTTTATCTGTGTTTGATATCTGAGTAAACTTCAATTTTGAAGAACTTCAATAGATGGGTAGGCAAAATTGGCCTTATCAAAGCAATTTTGTCATCCTAACCAACTGCACATAATTTAATTGGTTCAATTCAGAATGTGATTGTATGATTTCTCCTCAATCATCATCACCAGGAATAGAGCAAATCGCATAACCTCACTATTACAAAATTACTTTAGGATTAAAAAGACCCCGCGGCAGTTGGTTAAATGCAATTCTGCTGTTTCACGTGCTAATGGTTGCCACCTTGACAAAGAGTTCTGTTTTGCAGTAATTTTTCTAATGGCAGTAAGAGACGCGAATTGACAGTCAGTTGTTAAGATACAAGTGTGGGTGGAAACCGCCATGTTTCAGTGATACCGGTGTTGTGAACAATTTCATGTTTGCAATATTGCTGTATCACGATGTAAGATATAGAGTTTTGGTTAGTTTATTAATTTTTTTGTCGGAAATTATAGCCTATATTTTTAATCACACTTTTTGAGTAATCAATAACACGAAGCGTGTGGCAAATGTTCTATTTTTGTAACTCGTCATGAGTTCAACTTTCCAGTTTTGATTCACGTTCAGCGAGGTACTATTTTAGTTCTTATTGTTGAATTCTAATCGATTCTGTAACTATCACGAAAGCATTTCTGTCCATATGTATACACATATATTTATATTAGTAAACATTAGCATAGTTTTATGAAATTATATTTCATTCAAGCGACTACGAGGAATTTCCAGCTTAGATCGCCAGGCGATATGCACGAATAGCGAAGATCCATGGCAGTGATTCGTTAGAACGCAATTACTTATAATTCGTGGAAATTTTCAGAATTTTTGATATAATAATATACAGTGTAATGGAATATCAACTCTCTCATAACTATTTCGTAATATAACTCGTTATTAAAAAAAAGCTTTAAAAGAGATGCAACTCTATCCTCAATCCTTTGTTTAGAGACGACTTATGGAAGGACGTACTGAACCAAAGTAAACGAAAGACAGTATTCCTTTTTCAATTTAACTACTAGTTCAAAAGCAACGTGTTACGTTATTATTTCGTTTTTACGACCGAACTCCGGCAATAAAGTAGTAATTTCGAATCTTCATACAATAATCTACAGAGTTGGGTCAGTAGGTAAGAGTGTAGTTGTGTCAAATCCTGCTAATACATATCGAGAGACTGTTTACACTCTGTTCTGTATTTTCAGCATATGTACACAAGGATAAAAATTGGGCGTTGGAGCTTGAGAACTGTATAAAAGTTGCAGGCTGGATAGCCGCCAGTTACTCTTAAATATTTATTTCCAGAATGCAGTTGAAACCTAACATCGAGTTGCAAGTAAAGAGACTATATAATGGCCGAATTTTCGTATATTTCAGTGCTTAACTACAGAAATGTAGACATGCAATGTAGTTTTAGATGAGCCTCGACTTTATGTAGTAATAACGTAGTGGTTTTGTATGTTTGTCAGTAAACAATTTTTAGGGAAGTCACACTTAGGAGAAGCCTAGGATCTAGTAACAGCGATAAAGTTAGATTTTTATCGTCAAAACCATTTAGCTCGGAGCTATGCATGCGTATGTCTGAATACCCTTTCTTAACACTATTTCTTTATATTTCGATTTGCGTAATTGAAGGCCTATATAGTGACACCTATCAATTAACATTTCTAAACTCCTCTAGTCCTAAAATGAAAATTATATGTGCTGGACTCCCCAAAACTGGCACAAAGTCTTTGGTTACAGCCCTTCGACATCTCGGATACATAGTTTATGATAGTCCAGAACATGCACTATTTCACAAAGACCAATGGGGCGCAATACTGGACGGAAATGGTTCTTCAAAGCTATTTCACAGAATGTATGAAACTGTAGAAGCCGTGGCGGATACTCCTGCGTGCGCTATGTGGGATCATATTCTTGAGGCTTTTCCTGACGCTAAGGTGAGTCTCACTTTTGATACCCAGTAAATCTTGAACAAAATAAGTCCAGGTACCCCCATTTCATATTTAAAAATCATTTTGCACGATTTGCAATATTTTGCACGGAGGTAATGCGAAACGAGGAAATGGTGTATATGACTGGGCTACGAAATTTTAAACTTCACATAAGGATGTGGTCATTCTAGTAATTCCAGCTAACCAAGTATGATGTAACTGGGACGTGGAACTGAATCTTGACTGCAGTTAGGACTAAACCCACTATCACACACGCACAGCGGGTTTCCACATTCTCAATAGCCCTGGCGACAAAATCTCAGATTGGATTTTAGTAAAATTTATATAATATTTATATAATATACATTATATCCAGTATGGTTAGTCATCAAAAATTTTTGAGAGACAAATTGCAGTAATGTAGATTCGTGAAATATAATGACATATCCGTTTGCAGATTCCAAAAGACCTTGTTTTAATTCATTTTTATTGCAACATCGCAGTTAACATGATTACTGCATTTAATCATTTTTGCTTCTACAAGATGAGTATAGATTGCTTTTAATATCGCATTCGAATATATACCCTCACGGCGAAAGGTTAATGTAAACTAATATTTGAATTGATACATAGCTGAACTAAGGTTAAGCGGAATATTCAGGTTATTAACCTTTTACTTTATCGTTGTTTAGTCATCAAAGAAAAAAAGTCGTTACTTGAGCGGTTGTACTAGCAATATTTATGAGCGCGCAATAAATGGAGCTTTCACCGAGTAATGATGAATTGCATATATGCCATATTTGTAATTGTTGTAATGGATGCAATATAAGGTACCCTGTACTTAACGACCCGGTTCCCTCGCGACACAAGCACACCTCCCAGAACATATAGTGACGAAAACGGTCCTAAGTGTAAGCGATCGTTAAACGAAATGATCGTGAGGAGTACCTGTACCCAGTACTGGTTTTCATTCGCAACAAAAATGTTCAGTCGCTATTCAAAAAGACAAAAGGAATGAAAGAACTTAAAATTCTTCTCCAATTTATAAATATATTCAAACCCGAGTTTATTCGTTCATCAGTTCATCCTATACGAAAAATGGGTTACAAATGTTATTTCCCCCTGATTTTCCAGCATTAGAATTTAAACTGATTTGACTGAGTGGAAACAAGGGCTGATTCGTCCCCTTGACAAATGCAATTTTCTATGGTAATTTTTTTTTAATCTGTGGCTTTCTTATTGTGAAACAAGCGCTGTGTCGCGTACGCAATTCTAACGTACGAAAAATCCCTAATGAGAATATTACCGCACTCCATGAATGACTCACTTCAGAATGTTAGGCCATTGTTTTTATGTACAAATACTTGCGACTTATGGTAACACAAAAGGCAAATGAATCCCGGATTGCTTCCCTTATTCTTAAAGCTAGGCAACATTATCCAAACATATAAATCTGGTTTCAACCAATTAGATTTGCGTTTCATTGGCTTATGTCGATAGCATTCCAAAATACACACAGACGTCGTTACGGAACGTGGCGCAAAAAGGCAACAGAAATGTTTTATTTACCAACATATTACGTGATGCTATATTTACCTTCCAATTCTTGATTACATAATCTTGCGCATGTCTATACCCTCTTGATAGATTAATCTTTAATTTAAAAATGAAAGCACTCGTGCTGGATTAATGTTTAATTTTTGTAATCCGGTGGAAGCCAGGAGAATTATTCCCAGTTACTTTGGAAAGATATAGAAGAGAAAATCATACCAAAGGTCGTATGACTTGTTTGCTGGGAGTGGCACGCGTGTGAGCATGTTAATCAACGACTGGAATACCCGTGTAAATATATGCTTTACGTAACCTACTCGAATAAACGTTCTGGGTCGAAGGTAGTCTTTTAAAAAGCGTAAAATGTCATATGCCCTATAGGCCACCAATTCCGTTAAATAGTTCATCCCATGAAATTCAAAATGAGAAAAAAAATATTACGAAGTCATATTGTTGTTGACATTAGTCGGTTGGTTTGAAAGGAGAATGGCGAAGAAGATTTGCTGTTTATTTACTGTATACATGAATATGCCCTTCGGACTGTTTCGTTTTTGGAAAGTGACTCGTACCTGAACATTAATATAAACATTTAATAGAATGACTAGTAGATTCGCAAACCATGTCATTCACGGTGTTATCTCGAGTCTACTAATATTCTTCACTGCTTCAGACTTTGAATCAAGTCACCTGCTACTTTAATTACAATTACCTAAAACACGTCGAGTCATTATCAAATACGACTCAATTTGCTTCTACAGGTCGAAAAGTTACCTTAACGCTCTAAGATTAAGTCTGATCATTTCACTCCATTTTATGGGGATCCTGAACAATTACGAATCGAGTCCAGTCTTGAGTAAAATCACCGACTCCAGTTATCACAGCACTGCACGCATTTGTTCTTACAATATATGTGGAAATCTAGTAAACTATACGTATTACGAAACGTAATCAGCGGTCAAGTGTTTTTTAGCATTGTACCACTGAACGTAATGCAATGGAAAGCAAATTTTTTACATAGTATGAAATACATTTTTTATTGGTCAGTAGGTAGAGTAGGGTTTATTTAGTATTTTTCGTGTGAAAATTTTGTTTTGTACAAATTACAGTTTTACTATCACCCTTACAGGTAATACTAACAGTGCGAGATGACGAGGACCAATGGTATGATAGTTTCCGTCGCCATTTCCTGAAATACGGAGAGGTTTATCCGCTGTCAAAGAATTCCGAAAGACTAGAAATCATAACCCGGTTAGCGTCATCTCAGCTCAACAAGCACTGGCGAACTATTAACAACGGACTGATTGCTTGCTTTGGATTCCAAGTTTGTTCTGACAACACGAACGAAATGTTGGCCAGGTATATTTTCAATATGATGTTTGTTGACAAAATATGATTAATCTTTCGTGTGACAATTCAAGTTCTAAATCGGTAATGCGAATTACGGTCGTCACGAGTAGAACGAAATGTTAATTCGAAGATATAGATTCAAAAGATATCAATAAAAGTATTATTTAAGCTTTGGTAAATGAAACACCCGAGGGATAAGAATTTTTTACAGTTTATGGTAATTTAGCGTACTAGTACTCCAAGCATACATAATTGAAATATCCTTTCACTTAATCTCTCAATGCCCCCAAATAGAGAAGGCACCTGGGCTGCAGCCCGTGCTTAATCCGGAAATCTATAGCACAAAACAAGAAAAGCATCCTTGTTTTTTTTAACAATCATATCAACCAATCTTTTTCTTATACTTTCCCAGGAGTTCGTATCGACGTCACAATAACTACGTCAGAAGCGTGTGCAAAACAGAAAATCTCTTGGAGTACAACGTCAGGGAAGGCTGGGGGCCTTTGTGCAAATTTCTTGGGAAAGAGGAACCGAAGCAGATGGATTTCCCTCACGTTAATAAAAATGGCGAAATAAACCATGACAATTTAGGAATGGAAAATCTCGCTGCGCTGAAACGGAGTCTAATAAATCAATTGATAACCGGTCTGTCCATGAAGTTTCTCTTAGTTTTGTTACTGATAGGTGTTTTTTTCATGATGTGAGGCCGCTTGCTCGTACAGTTCTATGCAATTGTTTTATACATCCACAACAATACTCTGCATTCTCCGAATAATTTTTTACGACAATTCCCACGATCCAAACAATAAGTCGACTGACTACCATCCTCTGCCTAAATCGGGAGACTATATATTAATTTATTGCACGATTACAGAACTGCTCTAATTAAGTCGTGTTGAATATGCTTAATAGTAGAACCAGCAGAGTGACCCTGTCTCTTGCCCGAATTAGTCTTTAATGCAAAATATTTTATGTAAAAATCCTATTTTCTTTTTTGTCCTATAGAGCGAGAAGCGAGAAATATTATGTGTTTGTTAGCTTGTTTTGAAACAACGTCACGATTTCTCAAGGTATTCCTACCAAATTTGACAAGGTGGTCCAAATTTATCCTATAATAATACTCAAGTATGACATGACCCCTTCCTGGGTGAACCTCCACGGTAAATGCTCAGGCATATTTCCAAATTTTATTTTGTCCGCTAGGTAGAGCTAAAGTAATTTTGGTAAGATTTCCATCTATCCGACCCCACAACTAGTTCCTGATCAATTTTTCTTTGTCTAGGCATTATTCTGGGATGAATGTAAACTCTCATGACAACTCTGGTAGAGATCCTTTAAGAAATGGCTATGTTGAGAGATATGGTAAATAAGTAAATCGGTAATCCGACATTTGGAGTATTTCCTTTCTAAAAACACTACTGGATCGCGAAGATAACCCCGCATTTCGACCAGCCCGAATACCTATCCACTTTTTTTTGCCTATATTCTATGAATATATACGTGTAAGTAATTTGTGTGCGCGAACTATCGGTGTGATTGCAGGGCAACTTAGTTCATGAATCACTGTGTTATAAAAGCAAAATATGATTATAATTATCAACTCCGCGCACATTCCCATCAAGTGAATTATAATGAGCAGCACTATCAACGGATGATATACATTATTGTATGTCACCGTAAGGTCAAAGAGGGCAAATATGATTGAGGGAATTGGTATTTTACGCGTCAATACCATCATACCTAATGATGTCGAATATGCTTACTTTGCACTGTGTAATATAATAACTTCAGCGAAGTGCAATGCAATGCAATACCTGCTGTATTAGTTCATTCAGTAAATCATTTTTACTATTTCTCACGGAACGTTTGTTCCTTTTTAACTTATTTGTTCAATTCTGATTCGAATATTTATTTCACCTTTTTCACTATATATTTTTATCATCGATGATTACTGTAAAAGAAATGAAATAAACCACGACCACAATCAATGCGGTTTTAAATGACATTAAGACGAATCGAGTATATAAAATAAAATCCAATGAGGCTCAGGATAGGCTGACTCGTCAAGCGGGATAAGCTTGTGCTTGTTGAACTAAAGTTAACACCGAACTGAAAACGGTCAGATTATTACAGGCTGATTACTTATTCAGTCCCATCTGAATCACAGGGCTTGTTGTGAACTTAACAAACCCGCAAACAAATGCTCACCCAGTGAATCTAGCCAACATTGCAAAGTGTGAGAAGTTTAGAGAAAAGTGCACGCCAGATTGATTTTCTCGGCAATAATACAGAAGCTCTTACTGAGAAAACAATGGGTGAGTACTCAACCCCATAATTTAGGTCAAAATGAATATTTACAATCGGGGGGTCGGTTATCGGTGGAACTTGAGACAAGAGAAACTCCGTGTTCGCTCAAAAACATATTTAAAAGGTTAAAAACGACGCAAAAAAAGTTTATAACGAGTATGGCTCATTACCTCAAATCCTTAAATTCAGCTTATGTTGCCTGCCCTTCATTGCTTAATTCTTTCGAAAAAAGGTGATTTTAATTAGAGTTTTTGCCGCTTGTAAATGGAGACACAGAAGCATATAGAGGGCCTTCATAAATCGGTATATATTTTACATGCTTGTATTGGACTATATAGGTCCTTTGAGATAATATATACAGTAATACCATGTATGTAGGTGAAGGCGTAAACGCCCATACAATTTCCGGAGTGTGGGATAGCCGACATGATTTCTCTTGTGTATTGGCATGTAAATAACGTACGTTAACAGGAAGATTGCCGCGAGTGGATGATATATCGAAAATTACGCAATACCTTCACACCATTCAAACATCACCTTAGTCATTATCCCGTGGAATTTGAAGAGTTCGTCGTCATGGCGGTCATATTATTTGCAGTGGTCCACGTCGTTCCTGCTGATGTTGTTGCAGTCTGTGATACCCGATTACTGGTCGTAACTGAAATACGAAAACAAATGTTAAATAATTATTCAGCATCATGCCAATCAATTGAATACAGATCAGGTATACTTAAACGAATGCGGATCATTGCAACTAGTGGTTCGTAATTATAGTACAAAAATTGCAAAATCTTTCTATTACGTGTAGTGTATGAAGTTGTATTTAGTGATTTATTGATATTCAAATGCGTGTAGACGTAGGTGGGAAGTTTTTGAAGAGTATAAGCACTTTTTTGGATACAGAAACATGTGATTCATGACATTCATGTACGTCAATTATATTATTCCGTACTTAGATACTAGAATTTAAACGATGCAAATTCTTTACACGAGTCTGTAGTTATGTATAATTTCCAACTACTGCTACTCACTTTGACTTGTTGTTGTTCCATTTGCAAAATTGATTGAATCATTAGTTGGAGTCACAGTAGCAGTAGTCATTTCTGCCTAATGATTGAGAACAGCAAATAATTCATAATAATAAACACAACAGTGGTATACTTACAATCTAAGTGCCAACTGAACGAACAAATGGTTTCGTAATTATGGATGTAAATAGTATTGTAATCCTAATAAAAAAATATATACAATAAAAACCCACACCCATACAGCGGTAAAATGTGTATTTTTCTACGTCGTTAAGTTTTCAGCAATTTGACCTACTTTTAGGTAATTTTTCAGTTCGGAAGCAACGATTTCTCTGATTGCTTCTAACGAGAAAGTTCCGTTGTTTCGAGTGAGTCCCGGGATTAACTGTATATATAGTATAATCGAAGTTGAAAACATTTGATCCAATGTTTATCCTATGTAAAGCATAACGTCGACAAAACTCATTCCAAAAAAAATACCTGAAAATCCCTCGCCAGCATATATGCCACCATTCCAAAAATAAGTATCGTGATCAAGAATTGCAATGCCGAAGTAATGCTCTTGCATATTGTACAGGCACTTATTTCCGATTTGTCACTGGTATTTAGTTTATTGTTGTCGTGAGAAGTCTTAGGATTCTTAGGTCTCGAAGAATTGCTGGTTCCACCGAAGGAAGTAGTGGCGATAGCCGCTGATTATATATTTAAAATCACATTTCTATTAGGAGAAAATTATTAGATTAATCATGCTTCCATTTAAATTACAGTCGTTGTCAGAAATGTTCACTTGGTTGGATATCGTTTATAATGATTACGCGTACATTCATCGAATATTTAGACACGGTAACAGATACACTTTTTTTTACATCTTGTACATGGGGTGTTATAACTTACTGCAGTCATAGTCAAAATGAACCTGACCACATTTTAGAGGCGTTTGCGGTACTATCATCAGTTAGTGCATGACAAAGTGGTTTCTACAAGAAAAATCATATTCAACATATGAAAAAGTACTTGACAATGGATAGATAAAAATACCCCGGTATATTTTTGCACATTTACTCAATAACGATACTGATCAGAACTATGACAATAAATTATATAAATAATTGGCCATTTGGACAGGAGTGAAATATATTACAGCAATAAGTAGATCATTACACGATGAATATGAAAGTATGAACTTTGGTATTACGATATAGGACTATTATCTAGGATATAGGATTTACGACTTGAAATTTCATACATAAAAACTTCAGTTCAGGTTTAAAGAGGTATACTTCAGATTTAGATGGTGTAAGATGTGCTACTCTGGTATGGTATATATTAATATCCTACCTTTCTGACTAGGTTTTTGACTTTCTGAGGGATCTTCATAATGATTTTGGTCACGATTTGCTGATTCATCCGGAGAGGATCCAAAACTCCCAATCGATTTCACATCGGCTTCAATGAAAACTGGGTCGTACAAATTCATTATTTTTTCAGATCTCCAAGCGTCAGTGCCACCAGTTTTGCCAATGTTATAGCTGATTCCATTCTATTATATTCTTTCGAAGCGGAAATCAGCAGTGATGTTATCGGTGATATTATTCAACAGCACTACTTTGCCAACGCATCACTTGTTTCGATTTTCATCTTCCACCTACACTGTCTTGCTGATTCACGTAGTGTGAACAGTAAAATAATCAACCTTATTTTGAAAAGACATAATGAAATAGTATCAGTTGGGTACAGTAATAATTAAATTGACTTTACATGTCTTGTACTGTGGTAGATTTCTCTAACTGGCTACAGTTGTCTGTACATTGCTCTAATTGATTCCATCGATAATTAATCATAGTGTTTCAGACTATAGTCCACACACGGAACAACGATGATGGGTTTCTGTAAACAATATTTACTGTTTACTGTCATTGCCTTCAAAAATAAGTTCAGTAAGTAAATTAGTTTTGACCTAATTTTGATAATATTTGTTAAACATATTAGATTGTTTTTATGGCGTTGACATTTTATAGACCTCGAGGTAATTGATATTATTAAACTTGTGCATCGATACACTGGTTCACCAACACAAGTAAATAATATCACGTTGCCAAGACACTCTCCAGTGGGCAGTAGGGCAGTAGGGCAGTTAAGCAGTAATAATTACATCGACTTTATAAGTCATGAACATTTGTATATTCGTGTAAATTAATAATTGAAGTACCACACTAATGATTGCTGTTAGCATACATACATGACAGACAAGATGGTGGTTGCTGTGAGCTGGTGTTGTCATTATCGTTAAAAAATAATTTGTACTATAGGTCGAACATCCGGCATTCTTGTTTTCAGGAGCGTGCAGGGTCAATAAAGGTTTTCTATATGAAAACCTCTATCAAGCCTCTGCCACCTTTATTACACCTCTCAATAGCTTAAAATGACAAAGAATGTTTTGCAGTTTGGTCACAGTAGGTCGATCGAGGTACCGTGAGTGGGCATGCAGTGATCTACTCACACTGTTTCCGGAAGTTTCGAAGATAGGGGAAATATTACTACCCAGCTGGAAAATCATACCGGATGTCATATGAGATCCAGATTAAACTATACTGGGAAATCGGTGTTCAACATGTACTAATTTATTTAATTTTCGACGTGATTTTGATGATATTATTTGAAAATATTAGTTCAAGGCGCTGAAATTCCATGGACCTCGAAGAGATCGAGATTACTTAAACCTTCAGAATTGCTAAGTATATAATAAACTGTGGGTCGAAATTGTTTAGTTTTTTATGATTTGTGATTGCGCTTAGGGTGGTATTTTGAGTAAGACAACACGAACAGCCTCTGTTTCGAATCTTTTTTACTGTTGACCCCTTCCAGACTAGCGTCTCAGTCTCATCTCGTCTTTTTCTCCTAAAATAAACTACTAGCGTGAAATGAAAACTGCAAACGGTGCAATACTAGTTCAACCACTTCAACAACCTGCAAACCTACGAAATGCTTCCATGCATTCATTAACATTGGCTGTTCTCTTTTTGTAAAGGCAATAAGCCTGATAAAGATAGACAAATTAGTGAAGCATTTCACCTGCATAAAAACAGCACTATTCATCACTACGACGTTTCATTCAACACAGCACTGTTTACGGATTGAGATCCATGTAGATATTTAGAGCAGATATTGTTTAGTTGTGTGTCCTTATTTTCACACTAATTATAATCAAACTACGAATTCAATTATACCGAATTTATTATAGTCTTATAGAAGTAAGCAAGAATGTCGCTGGATGTTATTTCATATTATATTAAATGTCTGCGTAGATTTCGGAAGAGTGCTGTAATCGTGTTGACGCCTATTTTATTTTCGCCTTTGCTTATCATTGGACAAAGCCAGGTAAATCATTCATTTTTAATTTTAAATATAAGTATTATTTTTTTTTATGAATACCAGCGGTTTTTTTTCGGATGATGCTCATGAGCTACAGTTTCTGCACTATTTGATGCTTACGAACAATGAGTTAAAGGAGCAAAATAATCGTAACCTCGATACTTCGTTAAATGAACTCTCGTAAAACGGGCAATGAGTGTATACGGAAGACTAATGTACCATGTTTTCGCTGTAATGCGGTTTGTTAGTTTCAAATGTTCAATTAACTATCTTTGTAGAATTCAGTCCTGTAGAATTATTCTGATTCCGCCAGAAGTTGCTGTAAAATCTAATGGACTGATATCAAACTGTTTTTTACGGATGATATTGGCTCGTTGCCTTCGAATTTCGAACAATAAAGGATAAACAAAGTTTACTAGCGCGATAAAATCCTATGATATAGGAAAATTATACAACAAATCTTTCAAATTTAACAGGTTTCAAGCTGTGCTTATGTTTTATGCATTATGGGAGTCTACTGGTCTACCGAAGCCTGTTCGATCGCAGTAACGTCTATTTTGCCCGTTTTTCTCTTTCCGCTATTTGGTATTCAGTCATCAAGCAAGGTGAAATTTTTCTTCCTTTTTTCTTACTGCATGCTTCTTGCAGTCTTATTCACTTTTTTCTGAATTTGGCCTTAAATTTCTTTTGTCAAGGTTGCTGAGAATTACATACCGGACATCAATTTCCTCCTGATTGGGACATTTGTACTGTGCATTGCAATTGAAGACTGGAATCTCCATAAACGTTTCGCGTTGAGAGTTCTACTCTGGTTTGGAGCTAAGCCTTGCTGGTATCATAATATCTTAGCATATCCACATACATATATATAGAGAGAGAGAGTATATACTTTTGCTCTTCCAATAGTGTATTAACTGTGTGTTCTATCTTTAAATGATAGGATAATTATGGGACTAATGACCATAACAGCTTTATTATCAATGTGGCTGAGCAACACCTCTACAGCAGCCATGATGCATCCCATCGCTATCGCTGTGTACGAGCAGATAATAACCGTACAGAGACAGGTAGAAAAACAGCTTTAATGGTTACTACTGTTCATTGGCATCACCGTGAGAGTTAATGCATTTTTATACAATAACTAGCGTAGTGACCTTGCCAGGGTAAATTTATAACAGACTTAGTGTTTGTGTCCCATCAATAGTGGGAGAGTGCCCTGGGGACTCGATAGGGGCATTTACAATGGGTAAATTTGCTGATTTTTCACCAAATTAGCTCAAAATGAATCAAAAAAATCTCTGGGCCGCGATGATGAGCCCTATTTGAAAAAAGGTGACCATATTGATTCCGTGCAAGAAACAGCCACGAAGTAGATATGCGCGCACAGACATACAGTTCTTCTCAATTCATAACATTCTTTATTTATGAGATTAGCTAAGTGGTGGAAGAAGGTGGATCGACTAAAGAGCCAGGCCGTAGCATGTTTCGTTTATCGTAGTACAGATGTCAAAATATTTAGTTTGTTTGAATATGCTATTTTTACCGGTAAAACACACTTAAAATAATATTGTATTCAGGGCAAAGAGCGAAAACAACTTGACAGTCGAGACGGTGAGTTCACATATCACGATTTTCAGAACACCATGTAACGACGATTTGATAAAACTACTTTTTGTAGGGGCTGAAGGCGGGTTAATGGTTTCAGACGATGACAAACAAGTACGTGATGTAGAAATTTTAAACGGGAGAAAGTCGAAGGAATTTATTCGCAAAATTATTCTTTCAAAACTTCTCATACCATATGTATAGACCATACATTTCCGTGAGAATAAAAAGGTGGATGACAAAAAAGCAGTGAAGGAAGAGAGAAACCTCAAAATAGCAATGCTACTGGCGATTAGTTACGCAGCAAATTTGGGTGGAGCCGCGACGAGAATTGGAACGCCGACAAACATTATGGCACCAAGTATTCTGAACAAAATGTAACTGGAGCATACAGCACTCCACTTCAGAATACAACATTCTCCCGTTGAGATATTCTAATATGGCGATCATTTTCTAGGTTCCCGCACACGGACAAAGCTGATGAAAGTCTCAGTGTCACAAATTGGTTTTTGTTTGCTTTTCCTATCACTTTCATATGCATTATCATCACGTGGATTTGGTTACAGATTAGATTCACTGGGCTGGGGTATGATCAATTGCCTATATTAGCATTTACATAGAGTGCGGATTTGATAATATTTTCACTTTAGTAACTTGTGGGCCAAAAAAAATCTGAAATCTGAAAGAGCGACACAAGATTTAATCAAGAGGGAATACGAAAGCTTGGACAAGATGAGGTGAGTGATGAATATTGTATTACGTGTCTGTACTTTAGTCTAAATTTATCGTAGACATTCCATCGCATGTAAGTCAATAACATTTTGGAAGTTTTGATCTTAAAAGCCTGTCCGGGCACCCTCCACCTACCAGGTCGGCACACAGCCCATTAGTTCGTACGTATGATGGCACCAACAAGTAGTCTATAGCTATGGCTCCACTGCTTGAAAAATATAATGAGAATAAGAAAATTTCACCAAACGAAAGCGAGAGCCCTGGTTAAAGTTAAACTACTTTATTGAATTTTCAGCTTTGCCGAAGTCATAGTTCTTGCACATTTTATCCTGTTGATCTTTCTTTGGTTTACAAGAGATCCTTCCTTTATGACGGGATGGAAGCATTTGTTTCCGAAAGGGTGAATTCATTTTATGTCAGTCACTTTATGAGCTCACGTGTACTAAGCTTTTGTACATGGCCCCTACAGATACGCAACGGATACAACTGTAGCCGTTTTGATTGGGACAAGTCTATTTTTGTTCCCCTCCAAGCCATCCAGTTTCACTTGGATTTGGAAACGACAACCTGAGGACGGTTCGGATGATGACTTTCCAAACCCTTCACCTCCACTACTAACTTGGAAAGTGTTTCAACAAAAATTCGCTTGGAACATATTCTTACTGATAGGCGGTGGCTCTGCTTTAGCAAGTGGATGCACAGTAAGCGCTAGATCCTCACCAATCACTATTAAATACAATACCGCAATTTGGTTACTGTTTGTTACTGTAAAATATTGTTTTAGGATTCTGGGCTTTCAGAATGGATAAGTTTACAACTGGAAGTGCTTAAAGGAACTCCAACCTGGCTCATAGTGCTCATAATCTCCATAATCGTGTCCCTGCTTACTGGTAAACTGATTCTAGATCAGTGGTTCTCAACTTTCGGCAGGGGGTATTCCTCCATGAATCATGTGGCAAGTTGATGAAGTAATATTTTGCAGCATATGATATACATAAATTGAAGGGTACCGAGGGAATCTTATATATTTTCTGCGTAATAATGACCATTGGGAACCACTGCAGAATCCTTATACGGATATCAATTTCCTTTTCACATTGAATATTCTACACGCTTACGGATTATATTTACTACAGAGTTTTTGAGCAACGTTAGTGCTCTGAGCATACTTCTGCCCATACTGCTTCGTATGTCAATCACTTTACAAATAAATCCCATCCTTATTCTGATGCCGGTAACAATATCGTGTTCGTTTGCCTTCACACTTCCCATTGCGACTCCACCGAACGCCCTTGCGTTCCGCTATGGATCAATGAGAGTTATCGATATGGTAAGTGAGCTTTAAAACCGGGACTGCAAAGCACTGTGAACAGTCTAATATAATGACACCACGATTGCTAAATTGTCGCTTTATCTTTCAGGTTAGCGCGGGACTGGTTCTGAATTTTTTTTGCGTTGCAATTTTCAATGTCTTCATAAACACGACTGGTGTCCTCATTTTTCACCTGGATACTATGCCGGACTGGGCAAATGCAACTCTAACGAACACAGCATCTATTACTCTTCAAAATTAGCAACGCTGATTATTATATAAAATCAACATAACCCCCAATGTACAATACTACGTTGTACTGTAAAATAATAATAATGTGTAAAGATAGTTTACTAAAAACTCAAATAGTTCTTTTCTGAACGTAATGTCGAAGATAAAGGTTGAAATACAGTCAAATCCACGAAGATAACCGGACCTCGTTTATAATAACGATTTCGTACAATACAAGATTTTTAAATCATGTTGGGACAGACAGTTACAGCTTCAAGTCCGAAATAAACCCTTCTATTTATTGTAAATAATTCGCTTTCAAATGTTTTGTATTACGTATAGACTCTAAAAACATAAATTACAGAATGAATCTCCACCAATACTAGGATACATAATCTTCGATCCACAGGGATAATTTTGAAAGAGGTTTGACTGGCATATACTGTAGCTGTGACTAGTATAATATGCTCTCTAGAGTCTAGTCTCAAGCCATTCATTCATGAAAATAATGCTGCAGTGAGGCGTTCGTTGGAACATGTCAATATTCATTGCAGGATAGAAACTGGTCACTACAGCCATTAATAATATAATACGCGTTATGTATACGGTGCAGGTTAGATGCGGAATTAAGCATGCGGTAACTCATATATTGACATTTAGCAGTTGAATCATATGCTGGATTTCTACCTATCCGGCATGAATCCAGTCAGGTTGAAACAACCAATACTTGGAAATTCGGGTATGCACGTATAAACTTACGCTTACCTACACGTAATAGTTTATGGGTCACCGGTTACGTGTGTAAACCTTGTAGTCGCGAGTGGATTTCTTACAAGTTACGTTCAAGTCATTGTTTAGTTGCAGACGTTCAGCAAATAGATGACGTGGGGCTATGTTCTAAGTGGATTCAACATTCAAGCGTGAGATATAAGAACCTACATCTATTCGGTATTAATATCACTGCCATCACCATTGTGATTTTCAAGTCCGAAATGGCATCGAATATACTCCAAGCAATTTTTGTCTGCATCACGGCTATTGGGATCGTTTACGTCACTCAACCGTACTGTGTAGATTTGGTTAATCTTGCAAAAAATATTTTAACTGACCGGCAAGATGAAATGGAAAAGACAATTTACTCTGCTTGGGAGGACATAATCAGTAATCGAGAAAAGGCTGGCTTCCATTCAATCGCGATAGGGTAAGTATAAGTGGTTATTTTGGTGTGTAATATTTTGTATAGTCTTCTGTGGGTCACATATGATTACAACCGTTATGACATTTATATAGGAAATGGCATGATATATACTTTAATCAAGAATTGTATGCTACAATATTTTTATCTATAATTAGGAGCTATGTATCCCTTGTATTCATATACTATTTATGACTCTATGTTGTCCAGAAATTTTGCTCTTCTAAAAAAAGACAATTACTAAATTTTCTTTGCCATGGGAATCAGAGTCTAGAGTAAATTATAAGGCAGTTTGCATGAGATCCAAGGAAAATGCTGTAGACATAGTTGTTCACTGAAGAATACTTCACAATATGCAATGCTGGATACCCCCGCTAATTAGTTTTATTGACCCTGACTATCTTCATGTTAAAGATAGATTTTGAAAGTTCAGAGTTGGGTATTGCATGATCACTTTGTATTTAGTACCAACTCTGATGTGGATATGATTCTGTCTGGGACCAAACTCTTACGTAAACTTGGCACCACAAACAAAGCAGAAGAGAATATATCTCCTGTGGACCATCAAACGATCGTCTCCCTTCAGCAGCTACAACAAGTGTTTGCCTTCTTCCATTCCAAGGGGGCAGGTGGAGAAAGATTCATGGGTAACAAAGCCCTGTATAAAAAAGCTGTGGATGCCGCCAAGGAGCAGGAAGACACTCAGGTTTTTACGGCCGCTTTTCAAATACATTTTAAACATTTGATTGACTGGAGATTTTCCCTTTCAAGTTTTTTGTTGGTGGCAATGGAGCATTGATGGCAGAAGTTATAGCACGAAAAGGCAAAGACGTGAAGGTTTTGTTTGGTGGTACCGTAGGTCCCAAGCTCCGCTCGTTATTGAACCCATCAATAAATGTTCCAACAAGTGTGCTGGTGGAGGAAGATGAATATCATGTCATTATGGAATATGGAAGGAATGAGAAGTTGGTGTTGTATTGGTTGTATTCATTGTTTCATTGACATATTTCATGAAGGTTTCCAGACCAGCTGCCTTGGTTCCAATAGATTAATGTTGAATCCAATTATAAATATAGATTTCATGCAAATCATTATCATTCACAGAGAATTTTAATTTTTCTCTGTTTTCAGATGGGCTGGAGTTGAAGCACCGATAGCATCGCGTTTTATATTCTCCCATGACATCACCAACGCGAAAATGCTTGTGTTTGAAAAGTTCATTCAGAGTTTACAAACGTTCCAGGCGGACCTAGTGATTCTGTCTGGTAATGGCTTCGGATAGTGTTTCCTCCATCTTTGTAGAAGCCTAATGATTTGTTTCACTCCTTGTAGGCTTTCATATGCTCGAAGGTCAAGGAAAACAATTCTGGAAGCAAAGGATTTCTGAAATTGCAAAACTCATAGCAAATATTCCTAGAGAAATTCCAGTACATTTGGAGCTTGCGAGTATGGCAGATCCTGAGTTCATGAAAGAGATGTCGGAAGAGGCAAGGCTTTTCTAATATGACCATTTGTATGGTGAAAACTTCCTTTGATGAACATTCTTTTACAGATTTTTGAATTAGTGCATTCCATAGGCCTCAATGAACAAGAACTGTGGCTTGTTTGCCAAGCAAATCACGGGCCTCATTGTATGGAAAAGAATGCGGCAGCCATCAGCCTCGACAGTCCTCCGAATCCTGGTACGACCGGTGATATTTTGTATTGGATGATGTCACGTTTTTCCATAGAGACGAAGCCCGCTTCACATCTATCCAGAATCCATTTTCACACTCTACCTTACCATGTCGTCACCACTTTGGAAAACAGCCAATGGCGTAACGGTCCGGCTTCCGTTTCTGCCGGTGCACGAATAACCTCCACGCAGTCGTGCGGTGATCCCACTATTCAGCCGGGCAAAGTTGAAATGCGGCTCGGTCAAACCTTTGCTCTGACAAATGGAGGTCTCCCTTCAGAGTTGAAAAATAAACCTTCCGCAAGCGTTCGTTTCGACCCGAAAAAACCGGTGACAAATTGGACTGCAGGCAAAATAAATTTTCATTTAACTCCCGTGTTAGTTTGTAAAAAGCCTGTCAAGACTGTCGGACTAGGAGACGCGATTTCCGCGATGGGCTTATTGTTCTCCGGCTATCAAGAGTAATTATCAGTTTGCTATTACATACATGCAGTCGTACTGTTGAAACACCAAAATATGCACATAGAGAAACTGATGTAATTTTCATATGTTGGTGGTTAGTAGGTAATCTTGCTTCTTTGCACTTAGCTCGGTTTTACACATTTTTTTAAATTCTGCCACTCTAAAACTATTGCTGCATGTTCTATGATATGAATTTGCTATGCTCTTTTCTTTAGACAAGATGGACCAAATAACCATGACCCTCCTATTGAGTAGTATTACTTTTATACAACTAATAATACAAAAAAACATCCTAGGTCAATTACATGCAGTTGTCTCGTTTCTGTCTAAATGGAATTGTTTAAGAATAAGATGTAAAATAGTTGTTTTCGTTGAACGTCATTTTGCTTGAAGTCGCACTTTCCTAAAACCAATCCACGATGTTAAGGGGGAACTGATGTCCTTTAATGAGATATACAGGGTGCTTATATAGTCTCTCCAATTCCAAAAATTAATTGCAAAGGCAAGTGATGAGATAAATATGTGAATGAATGTGTGAATGAATTGTAGAGGGAATAAGTTTTTATAACCACATTTAAAACAATTCTATATCAATTGATGGTTGTTACAGAGGACCTACCTCTTTCATAATTCATTCTGTAACTTCCTGCACATCCAATTTAACCACGAAACACTTTTGCAATAATATTTTCGAATTGGAATGACTTTCAGAATTAACATGAATTGATTTACGCTAGGTATTATGACATTATGCTCGTGGTTCACAAGTAGATAAGAAATGATGTACTCAGAATTTGTGAAGAATTAAATTTGCATGAAGATAAAATACTGGAGTAGAAATGTGTCAAAAGCTGATTAAACTACTTAATAACATGGTTTTTATATTTCTTGCACAGTATACATATAGTGAGAATTAGGGGGCTGTATTGGACTGTATCAAGTTTACTGTATCAAAATAAGTCTTTGTTTTTGAAAACTACTGGACACCAAGTTTCTTCAGTACTTGTGAAAATTACACTCAAGAAATAATTCTAACCCAATTTTCAATTTGGTTTATATATATATATATATATAATATATATATATATATATGCCTGTTCATTTTTCCTAGTTACTTTTACATTTCCTTTCATGCATTTGAAATGTGTCTTCCTAAACTGAACGTTCTGCATTGCCCATTTGTGATGCATTGACAACTAATCATTTTCTGTTCCATAAACATTGCAATAAATAAGGTTATTATTCCACAAACAGTGAAAATCTACTAGTGTCCTGTGATATTTATCAATATGTCGTATAAGTTAGTAATAATCATAGTCATGAATTGAACGAGGAATAAAAAGGGAAACTAACAAAGTACTTTTGAAAAAGTTTTCTTTAAAATCATAGACTGGGTATTCTATATACGTGCTTTGTGCTGAGTTACAAGAAGCTGCAATTAAGTCCTAAACGCCTGTTGCCAAACAACATGTAAATCTAAGCAAAACTAAAAAGAACGTATAAATGTTCTGGATATTACCACGATCATAGGACTCTCTTAGCCGGTCGCAACATATTGTAGATCACTAGTTACAGACAATTAAACAACAAAATTTGACATACTCCTCAATTACCGATTGACCACCGTCGACTTCCTAAGTACGACCGTTAGATAGTATTTTCATTAAACCTTTACGAATTTCTTTAGTCCAATAGTTTATTGAAATAAAACTGCTACTTGGGTAACCTGTAATACTCTCACGGACTCTTATCACCCGCCGGGTGACATTAAAATAATATGTAAAGATATTTTATGACCTAGTAGTTGTAACGGAAGTTAGGTGAGGGATTCGTTTACCGAACAATTCGCCTTACTACCAGGTCGTTAGAACGGAACCTGATCTTTAAGTGAGAAGTACCTGAATTACAGTATTTATAATGGAGCTTCCGTTGAGCTAATCGACCTATATTTTAATTTATTCTAATTGGTGATTGATTGCATTCCGGAAGGAGTGTGAAGTTAGTTTAGCTGAAATTTGAAAATGGAAGATGCTATTTTCCGAGAAGACTGCCGATCATGACGTCACATTAACATATTAGGCGCGCTACCACGATCCTACCATATTTGCTAAATAAACTACTGTACAGTATTGTATTCCAACAAAGTTTTCTTGTTCATGAGTAGTTTGGAAAATAGCATAATTGTATTTATTGATAAAAAAATACTCAGAAAGTAAATCGAATAATCTCGTAGAAGGAATGAAAGTTTACAAAGTTTGCATACTAGATAGATAATTTCAGTTTCCAATATTCCTTGTGAATTACATGTAGACTTAGAAAATGATACGTTTTTTGCTCTCCGACGACTTGAAAACCTCGCTGGCTAAAAAAAGGGTCCATAAAGTCAATTAACAACGGAGATATACAAACGGCAAGCGACTCTGCCTTGCATTGCGTCCTGACATGATGCATAAGTTTGTCGTAAAGCTGTGTGGTAATGTTGGTGCCTGAATATTCCGACAAGATTCGCATATGAATCAGTTCAACTGTGTGTAGTGTATTGTTGAGGTGATTGGCAACGTCACGCGAAATGGGCTTCCTAATTCCAACGCACCCTACAATTTCTTCAGCGTTGTCTTGTCCCGGGACCGTGGCTATCCATAGTTTCGAATTGGTATCGCCTGACAAATGACGTCGTCTGTGTTCAACTAGTTTGATCGATTGTTGTTTCCGCGTTTGCCGGTGATTCAACTTGAACACTTGTTTCAGCACGAAACAACACACCACATACAACGCAACGCACACCGTCACACCGAGTTCTGTAACATTCTTCGCTCCAAAGAAATACGTTCCCGTAAAAGAGGCACTTGCTATCAAAAACCACTGGCATCTCACGGCAAACACAGACTTGAAACAACATTTATGTAGTCTACTCGGACTGTAACCGTTGACTAGTTTACAAAGGGAACCAATATTATCTGAACTAGTCAGTTCTCGGACGCTCCATTGGTTCGCTTGTGCGTATTCACACATTCCGGTAATATGAAGTAGTGAAGCGATTCAGTACAGAAACATTAGCTTGTAGTATTATATAGCAATTATATTCTTTCTTACACGGTTTCTTAACCAGTACACCTGTCGAGGCGGAAGTACAAGATATTTTAATTACCGTTTTGAAACATTCCTTTCTAGTAGAGTACAGTATTATGGAAATAGTACTCGTAAAGAAAATCTCAGAACTTCTATACCTTAATTCTCAAGTCTTTCTATGGTTTATTAATTTTACCACAACTAATTCGGTATCTTATAATCTTTGAATACTATGTACGATGTGTTCAATGATTAACAGAGCACACAACAGAAATACAAAGTTAGAAACCCAATACCACTTACACTATCATGTGAAGAGCACGTGATTTGACCTCATCGGCTATAAGAATTCTAACGCTCTACGCTGTTACAGCAATAGCTACACTGAACCTTTCTTGAAATATCGACTACGGAACAGCTAGAATGACCACAGACAATAATAACCCATGGTGTAACAACAAACCTCTGAAATGACGATCAGGTCAACACGAACGTTCGTCGATCACACCATACGAACCTACCACGTCGTAGAATAAAAGGTATAGGTAACTGGCTTCGCGATGGTGTGAGTTTGTACTAATACTCTTAACTTGAAGCAAAATACGATAACTAGAGGTATTTCTACAGGTTACGCGGTGGAAACAAAGAACATTTCTCTCTCATTCTGCACCATAGTGGGCAAATCACACTCATCAGACGCAAAGGAATATGATAGGTCGATATCCATTGCTGCACAGCGTAAGGACGAAAGTAGCGCGGTAATTACCGATAACTTTATAATTTCTACGTGATTGATCTGGCTGGGCAACAAAAGCATACTCGAAGCATATGTTGTCGTATATTGCGTAATTATATATTTACGTAGTTAGGCGAAAACGGAACCATGCCAAATACGTGCCGTTACTCAGCAGTCCTGCCGGTTTACTTAGTATTGTAGAAAAAGGAAACGACCTACTTACCTACACATGTGGTTACTCAGTTATTATATGAGTAACCCACTGATTTTGTCATGCTTTTTTGTTTATAATATCTTCTATATTGTTTCTATATCTGCAGGTTTTGTAGACGTTTAGTTTTTTCTAAATATAAATAAATCTCAGGTGGAGTTGGTTGGTCTCTGTCGGTTTGTTATTGGTTGATTCATTATTTATCTTCAGTATCTCTACATTTACATAGGCAGGACCGATACAACCAAATACGACTAAATAGGCGGCAAAATTATGTGACAACAAAACCCCGAAAACCTACCATGTTAACAAACAACGATATAATTGGGTATCTGTGGGTTTAATGGAATTTGGAAGTGGAAAAGCGCCAGGTAAATTTCGGCTCACGAAATATGCACCATTAAATAAGGGATAGTGTAGTTGGTCGTATCGGGCTGATTTTCTTTCTTAGTCCTTTTACGGAACGCTATCCCCGAGTATACACCCCTGGGTATTACATGGTGTAACATGTGTACTAAATCAGCGTCGTTAGGGATTACTGTTAACATCACAACCCCATTTCCGCTGCGAAAGAAGATTATTCCACTCGGGTTATAGTTATTTTTCGATATTTTGTTTCAAAACTAGAGTACAATGTAAACACAGGTAAGATTTTTAATTCTGTTTCTATTATTCTTTTTTGTACGTACTGAACTCTATAATGTTGGTACGTATGGTACGACTGTATACACTAAAACAAACACAAGACACCCCAAATAGATGTAGTGACATCAGGAGAACATGTGGTTCATTTCACATGACGAAAATTATATAATAGTTGTACACAATCACCAAAATTAATAACACCCTGTCGTCAACATTATGAGTGCTCAATCCTTGCTATCGAATTTTCAAGCTTTCATGCGAATCTCGGTTGGCAGCAGGTTTGGACGCCATTTCCGGCAGTTATTCTAATCACAAAAACAACAACAAAAAACGTATAAAATCGTCCTGGAAATAATAATTTCGAAATATCAATCCTGATAGAATTCACTACTACGTACACGCAAATGACTTTTGGATATCCACAGCAAGCAGCAGACGTAAGGCAGTCTGATGTCCCGATAGGTATACAATCACCAGTAGGCCGAATTATAATAATACCATCTTTGCTTTGTTCTGAAGAACTAGGATAGGATAGGAAATCGGTAGGAAAGTCATAGTACATTTAGACAGACACGGGCCTGGACTGCTTCAAAGCTCCCTAGAGACCAGAATAACCCATACTCGACTATTCCCGTAATATGTGACTGGACACGAAGACCTTTAAAAGCAAGCTCAGGTCGCTCTGCTTGTTAATTATAAGAACGGGCGTGTTTGTTCGTATCTATGCGAGTTCGTAACTTGAACGTTAGTAGATTGCATGGGGTGACTAAAACCCCTATTTACAGTCGTATCAATTTCAGAGAGCTTATACATTTCTAATAATGGATAAAACAATCCAAAAGTTTAACGCGTTGTTAAGTGGAATTATAGTCATGAATAATAAATGCCGTATTTAACAGAATCCTAGCAAATTGTGATTCCCAATGCAAGTACATTTCTACGGACAATTTATAATTAAAACATATATTTCGCTTACTGATCCGGCTGATTTTCATACTCCTTGTCCACCTGCAAATTACAATATCATAATACTATTTTTAAAAACATTGAACGTAGTGTTCCTGAGAATTATCAACCACAGAACTTACTGGCAATCGTAGGGAATGTCCAGGTATAGCTAGAAGCAAGCAGACCACTGCGAAACAAAAGACTTCTCGGTTGGGAAAACTAGCTAAGTTTTTCATGACTTCACACAGAAACTTTAACAGTCGAACATTTGAATTAGTATCTACTACTGTAGCGATCTTTAAAAAGACTTGTTTACGTGAACTAAAGTTTGCTGTACGTCACTGATACGCAATGTGTTTCCAATGACTAAGACATGGAATTCAGGCAGGAGAGTTGAGAGCTTATATCTTAAATTAAGTATACATTACTCGTTTCAAAATACTACTCTAGGTATGTCTTAATCCAATTCTCCTATCACCCAAATATTCTATCACGGCAGGAAACTCAAGTATTGAGTTGCTAACTAACTAAATACTGACGATTGGCAATATTTCTTTGAGATTATTACATAGGAAGTTTCATCAGTAGGAATAACGTGATAAAAACCCCACAAAAAGTGTTCGTAATGTACACTACGTAGTGAATTTCTCCCAATAAACATCATCAACATTTTACTTCAAAATCACTTCGCATTTCTATTTTGAAAATCTAGCGACATTCCACTTTTACCAGTACAACAATAGTCGTTATCGCCCTAGGGCAGTTAGGTGATATGCGGTTGCCTTAGTAATATCTATCCTGCATCTATAGTCTGTAACTTCTACAGTAATGTAAAATAGGATTCCATGAACTGTTATCGGCCATGGCGGAATGGCTGGCTATGAATGTCAGGTTCAACTGTCTTCGGGAAACCGTTCGTATCAAAAAAGCTATAGTTGTGTTACTGTTAATTTGTATAGCGTCCATATTGTTGTTAATCATCAGTGAATTCAGATACAACCAGTTGCACTCTCATTATCGATACGGCGACAGCGCAGAGCAGTTTTTACAGAAAAGTAAAATTGGGAATTTCCAGAAAGATCCCTTTCCAGACTACCTTGTAAAGTGCAAGGAAGGCGGGCAAAATGAGGAAAGGAAAACTTCTTTGAAGCAAACTACCAAGAGTCAACAAACAACTAGAATTTTTCAAAATTCTCCGAAGAATAATGTTCCACAAATCGCAACATACACTTGCAATGCTGAAATCACAAATTTTGTTATTCGCGGGTCATCCGAAAGCAAAGCAAAAAGAAAATTCAAAAGACTTCCGAAGCGATATTCCAAAGTGTTAGAATCCCGAAAACCAGCACCAAATTGCGGTTCGGATGGTCTATTGTTTCCTAGGGCGTTACTGGAAAACGCAAGCAAGAAGCTTTGGATGATTTATTTGGTAAAATCTGCACCTACGTATGTTGACAATCGGATGGCGGTGAGAAGAACATGGGCGAAGAAAGGGCAATATAAGAATAAAAATTTCGCTGTGGTTTTTCTAGTAGGAATAGCAGAACAACTGACAGATGAAGAGAATTTGAGAAAAGAAAACGAGGCCTATGGGGATATACTGCAATGCGACTTAGAAGATAACTACAAAGCATTGCCTTTAAAGGTTTGTGAATAACACTATGATACGAAGCGCAGGTCATTTTAGTTGATTGTGACATAATTCAACCAGAGACGAAAATACAATATAAAAGTTTGAACTCAATTCTCGTTGCTATCAAAAAGGATTTACTGCGTATTTTCCTTAGGCTAAGGACTGTACTTAATGATTTATTTATCAATCTCCTACATTTTACAGGTGTTGGCCACATTCAGGTGGATCTTGAAACAAGACATAAAAGCGACCTATTTCACTGTGACTGATGACGACTGTCTTATGAATTTGTTCAATATTTACGAATTTTTCAAATCCGAGCAAGAGACAAACCAGGACTACGATAAAACTGTTTACTGTGGATACGTATACGATCAAGACTCCAAACCGTTTAGAAACGACAGCAACAAATGGTAGGTTAACGACAAAGGCATTTTACTGAATACAGGTGGATTGACAGCAATATCTTAGATTCTGTATCCACAGGTCGGTGTCACGGCAGCTGTATGCCAATACATATTATCCCACGTTTTGTCACGGGGCTTTGTGGACTGTATCCCTGCAGGTATTACACGCGCTGTACTGTACATCCGAAACTACAGATTACACTGGATTCTTTCTAGAGGATGTTTTAATTACAGGTATGCAAAGAATATCGTAGTGTGAAATGTACAATACACCAAATTACGAATCAATCGTATAAGACTATGAGACATGAAAATAGCAAAGTAGGGAGGTAAGTTACCCCCTTCTAATCTGGGTTACGTAGATGAAAACTGATGTGCGAGATTACCTTTTTTAGTATAATAAATAAAAGACATCTATGTAGTCGGATAATAAGTATGCTGGGTCATATGTACGCCGCTCAATAGAATTCATAGCGAACAACCAAACTCACTTAATTACTTACAGGTGCATATGAACAGATTAGCTGAATTGTAAATCATACTTATCATTTTGAATATCTTTTTTCGTCAGGAATATTACGTGAGAAGCTGGGATATCGAGATAGTAATATTCAAAAAACCTTGGATAAAAACGAGAACCCAGCTGAAAAACAGTTACTTTTCCATGCTGGTCGAAGAGCAACCGCGAAGTTCGCCGCCAAAAAAATGTTATCCGTTTGGAAAAAATGGAACATTACATAACGAGGATGTTCTTAACAAACAGTTATTTACGAAGTAAGAGGCAAGTTAGAAGCAAGCGTTCAAGAAAAGTGAAATCAGAAGACTTAAACCAAGCACAATAATGGCCAAACGATTTCGCATTTCACATCTTATTTTGTAACTAAGTCCCGCGTCATAAACATATTTGCCTTTTTTGAATCTCAATATATATGGATCCTGCTTGCTATTCATCTCCGGAAACGGGCAATTCGGTATATCTTTTTGTCCCAAGAACGCACATAGTGGACCCCAACCTTCCTTCGGATTGAATATAAGTAAATGATCGCGAGGGCATCCGTTCATTACGTTGCGATTGTGTCTACGATAGCAGTTTCTATAGAATAGCAAGTAAATCTTCTTTATAGAATACACGGTGTCTTCAAGCTTCAGTTGTCTGTTCTATTAGGCCTATAACAGATATCGTGTTATGTGGGATGATACCTCAAAAGTATTTCGTTGCAATTGTTTGAAGAAGGCACGAAGCCATACGCCACCAGCGACGCTTGCCTACTGATATGATCAAACACGCGCCCGCTCGGCGTTAGCAACCACATTAACGATCTGATAGTTGCATGCCTAAGTGACGTAAATAGTAATACTTTAGTATTGACAGTTAACCTATCCAAATACATACACAGAAACTAGACTTATAAACCTAATACGGGTCGACAATTCCTTATCCGTATAGCTCTTAGGCCAGTCAGATATGGGTTCCGAGTATATAGAAGAATGAATAAATGCAATAAATACAGTTAGTTTATTCTAATAAACTAATAATGGGATGGGATTAGGATTGAGCACGTAGAAACCTTGTTTGGCATTGGAAAACGAAATTTTCGACCTGTGTTTTAACTGTACAACCTTTCAAGGAACAATCTTTTTCCTAGAGACTTGAAATAAGCCCTGAAACTGCTGTACCACTCATTTTCGCTATCTCGCATCGTCAGAATTACCTTCGATACATATAGTCAGACGATAACTTGCATATAAAATCACTACTGCAAAATGCTAAATGATGCCAGAAATAACATCTAAACGTATATAATATAATATCGAAGTTATATATTTCCTAATTACCTTGGCATCAGGAAAGGCAAGCAAAATCTCCTCCCAGAACAAGCATGCTGGAATATCCGAAATGGCATCTACATCATCGTACATCGATTTGAAATCTTCGGTGGTTCCGTGACCATCAAATATCTTCTGCCAATATTTTCCATCAATAACACAGTGTTCGAATAGATCGTGGATATTGCGATAACCCAAGATCCGTAACGCCTCTGACATACTTTTTGTACCAGTTTTAGACATTCCTGCACATATCACCTTCATTTCAACTACCTGTGTCTACTGATATATTCTGATAATACAACACAAATAACAAAATGTATATACTGTAAGTGCAGTCTAAATACAGGAGTCACACAAATACATATGCTGTTTTCTTTCAAGATATCATCGTATAACAACAATACAGAAGCTGAGCTATTCACAAGAATAAAACGCTTCTGTGCTACACACAGCACACGTTTGAAAAATACGACTCGACGTTAAAAAAACGCGAAATGTAATTATTAGTGAGCATCTTTCTCGTGAAGTAATAATCATTAGCATCTTTACAAAATGTTATCTAATCTCATCTGGCGTACACCGCGCAAACATAAAAGGCTAAAATAACAAGTATAATCAGGGCAAATAAGATTAAGATCCGAATTGTCACTTCGTACTTATTCTTTTGTATAACCCTGCATCATATTCGTACACACCGCGTTAGAATTAGAATTGCAATTGCAATTGCAATTGCTAAGGAATCTGATTTTCGATTGACACGAGGAAAAGGACATTCTGACTATATTTATGTTATGGATAAATTATCAATTACATTTTATGTAGGGGGTGTCTAAAGATATAAAAATTATTTCAAGCACTCTGCAAGGGTAAAAAAAGGTTGGGAAACGCTGGTGCATAAACATGGTTTTACTATTCTGCAATAAACCTCAAGCTCTCTTACGCCATCTTACTGTGATGGTTTTCGAAAGGAAATTTAAAGGACTTGGAGAAAGGGACTTTACCTCATCCTTATTAGGAATACATGACGTAATTCATTGAAGGATGGATTCATAAATCTCGAAGTAAATCAATCAAGTCTGTAGTTCGCATTTTGCGTTGCGTAGTAAACAAGTTGTGGATTAAGCAAGGTAATGGCGATTTGGGTAACGAATACGAAGCGAAGGAGGGAAATTGATGAATATTTTTCGTCGATGAGCCCGATGGCTTTGAGGATAGTCGAGGAGAAAGCCTTTGTACGCAGAAAATATAAAGGTGAGTAAGTGTATTCCAGACTGCGTCATTAGAGTTATCTAGGCAAGTTAGTTTTTCTGATATTTCCAATATGTTGTAAATATAAAATAGATAATTTTTAATGTGCAGATATTTGGGAAGACCTCTCTGTTGCTGAACAAGAAAATAAGATAAACGAATGGTTCATGAATCCCTCCGTGAAGAAAAGGTGCTTTAATCTAGAATTATTTGAGAAGCATGTTATGTATTTTGGGCATAATGTATCACTATTTATTTCAATATGTTAATGTCTTCTAATATTAGAATATTGAATCAGCAATACATTCATACAGGATGCACATACATTTTTTTTGAATATNACATTTTATGTAGGGGGTGTCTAAAGTTATAAAAATTATTTCAAGCACTCTGCAAGGGTAAAAAAAGGTTGGGAAACGCTGGTGCATAAACATGGTGTTTTTTTTTTTTAAAAAAAGTAATGTAACGAGCATGCCAGGAGTCGAGCCTACAATCTCCTGTTTCGAAATCACACGCAATATTGCGTGACATGGGTACTCGTTAATGATTGTATTACCTGCTTAGTCACTGGGGGGATATGATGGACCCAAACATGGTGTTACTATTCTGCAAGTAACCTCAAGCTCTCTTACGCCATCTTACTGTGGTGGGTTTTGAAAGGAAATTTAAAGGCCTTGGAGAAAGGGACTTTACCTCTTCCTTATTAGGAATACATGACGTAATTTATTGCAGAATGGATTCATAAATCTCGAAGTAACTCGATCAAGTCTGTAGTTCGCATTTTGCGTTGCGTAGTAAACAAGTTGTGGATGAAGCAAGGTAATGGCGATTTGGGTAACGAATACGAAGCGAAGGAGGGAAATTGATGAATATTTTTCGTCGATGAGTCCCATGGCTTTGAGGATAGTCGAGGAGAAAGCCTTTGTACGCAGAAAATATAAAGGTGAGTAAGTGTATTCCAGACTGCGTCATTAGAGTTATCTAGGCAAGTTAGTTTTTCTGATATTTCCAATATGTTGTAAATATAAAATAGATAATTTTTAATGTGCAGATATTTGGGAAGACCTCTCTGTTGCTGAACAAGAAAATAAGATAAACGAATGGTTCATGAATCCCTCCGTGAAGAAAAGGTGCTTTAATCTAGAATTATTTGAGAAGCATGTTATGTATTTTGGGCATAATGTATCACTATTTATTTCAATATGTTAATGTCTTCTAATATTAGAATATTGAATCAGCAATACATTCATACAGGATGCACATACATTTTTTTTGAATATTCAGTATTTACATCTCCAGGTATGCTTTGTTGCCTCAATCATCTGAAGAGAATGAAGGAGGATATAATAGTATTTTTCCATCACTAAATATGGATACTGGTCAGAAAATTGTTGAACTTCGTGTAGCAGATACTAAGGTACAATTTAAGTTACATTTTTTAATGTAAATCTGCCTATACTTTATGCAAACCCACACTGTTGGAAGGAAGTGTATGCCAAGTAGTGTCCAGGGGTAAATAAACAGTGTTTCAGTTGTTTTTATTGTATAGAGAGAAGACCACGTTTCTTCACGAGGATTAGAATTGTACTCATGTACTAGTAAACCTCTGTCTGTCTGCGACATTGTGCTATTTAGGCTTTAAGCTTAATGTTCTTGATCAATTATCAGTATTTTTTCAGCTATTGGGCTTTTTCCTGAGATAGGGTCCTTTACAAACGCATGGCTTGATGTTTCTGCTTGTTTATACTTGATAACATATTGTTCTTTCTATTACTATATAACTTATATGATTGATATTTTAGCAGAACGAAATAAATATTACTTGGAAAGACGAGCATTCCGAACCTTTTTCTTGGGAAACTAAAAGCCAGATGAACTTAAGACTGCCGACAATTGCAGAGGGTACGAATTACATGCTAATTATATGAAAATTGGGCAGTAAAATTTCAAATACTATATTACATAGACTTGTGGTCATTGTAAACTTATATTACACCATTTGAACATGCTATCTGATATCCGATATTCCATTATATTGACCGTTTTACGTTCTTATTCAATGTGTTGATAAATATGTATATACACTTTATCATACAAATTACTAGAGTTTCATAATCAGAAGGAAAGTCTCTAAAAATGTCTTATCAAATCGCAGCTCTGATATCTCAAAAAACAGGAAGTTCTTCAGCATCGTCTTCATTAGAAAAGAAACTACAAAAACCAAGTGGAAACATAGGGCAAGAAATATCCGAAACGCTTGGGGATTTTGTAGTGAGGAGTCAGCCTAAAAGTATGAAATTGGGAGATGAAATTTCACGAGGTCATAAGGAGGCGGAAGAAAAGCAGATCTTGAAAGAGAACAACAACAGTATAATAGCCCCGAGCTATGGGGACAGCAACGTCGTGCGTAAATTCACACTCGATCTCGATGACTTCACTCTCTCTTTTGATAATGACGGAAAGAAAATTTTGAGGTAACAATACGTCTATTTTTGTTTTTTCAGGCAAGGTTGATCGAAAATGCATTTACAGCAAAACACGCTTTTTGTTTTTCTTGCCTTCGCAGTGAACAAGAAAACAAAGATTTTGATTCTGAGGAAGACCTTCCTGTTTTTAACAATGAAACAGAGTTAAAAACATATGACGTGATAAAGCACACAACACAAAATGAAAATATTGATCCCACACCCGTGGACCTGAATTCAAATTCGGTAAAGACCTTAAATCCGTTTGATTTATCCCAATATTCCCAATAAATCATTTTTTGCTCAGGTACATAAAACTTCACTTCTTCAGCAAGGTAGTGAAGCTACCCCAGTAACTTATGAATTAAACAAGATGGGTCACAAAAGATCTTCAAACAGGAAACTATCGAAGTCCTCAAATAGATTTAACCCACGGTCTTCACTCACTTTAGATGGTAAGCGATTGATAACGGTGCATTGAATGTACGAGTATGTCTTAAGCTCTGTACTTACCATAAATTGTTCTCATTTGGCAACGATGCTGTTTCATCATTCATCGGTGATTCTAAAACTTTGGCACATATGTATCACATAATTGCATCAACCTCTTCAGTGGTTTTGGCTGTTTTTAAAAGTTTATAGAATAAGCTCCATGAAGTTAACAACGCAGATTAATAAAAAAATCTAACATTAACTCGTGTTTACTCATGTTTATGTGCAATATATTTCTTGTTTTGTCTGGTTTGTTTGCTAGTACTACTGTAAAATTTTTATTTTGGATTCAGCGGATGAAAGAGAGTCCCTCTTGTGTAATGAACCAGATGCAGGTATCTATCAAATGTATTTGTAGATGAGCAAAATTTACTGCCTGGTGCTTAAAATGCCTTATTTCGAGGTGTTTTCTTTACTGTTTCTCTGTCCAAATAGATAGTGCACAAGGACAGCGATCAAACACTTCTGAAATTTAATTGACTGTTTCCTCTCGCAATCAAATCTTTTATGGAAAATGTTGATTGGGTATAAGCTACCTTATTCCATATTGATTGATGAATTTGCACATTCTTATTACTCACAATCAGTGATTTGCAGATTAAATTACATGCCAGTGGTTTACAGTTCACACACTTCCTGATGCTCTTATTTCTAATAAAAAATAAGTACTTGTACTCCCACCAGTTATATGAAATAAGCATTTGGAATACAATTTTATCATTTAAATATGTGATATCGCCTGGCTGCTTGTTTTAATCTAGCTTTAGCAGAAAACTGAACTTTCATTGTAGGTCAAATAATAATTCAATTACGCACAAACCTGTACATCGCAGTATGGTCTTTTATTTCATTAATCCATTTTGGATATTTTTTCATGTCATCATCTGTGATCTGTATTAACATATAACAATCAAGTCTTTATTTATCATACTGGTGTTGGATAATTTTGACCTTGAAATATACCTAACCGATTCTGATAATTTAATCAAGGGTGTGTTGTCATTCAATAAATTCAGCTTTTTGCATGCTGCTATGTTTCAACCTAAGAATTGTTAGGCAGTATGATAATTACTGTTGTTTGTTATAAACAACCTAATTGTGTTTGCATGCTATAGATTTTCTTGGCTTTACATGATGTTGAACAATGTAGAAATCATTACCTGTGACGAAGTTTGCTCGGATTTAAACATTCAAAACTGTCATTGGATTGTAAATAGGTTATCGCAAAGTACAATATTACTAGGATATTAAAGTTCGTTCAATTTACATGGTTGGTATATAACATTTCTCTGTAAAGAATCTGTAAAGAATCCTGCTAGTTTTTGTTATTGCAAAGTTCAAACATGATCTATGCTTCACTACTTCAGTTATTTCATCTGCTTCCGTTGGCACCGTAACAGGATATGCCTGTGATCATTAGTTGGTACCAGTACAGTAGACAATAGAATTAAACTGCAAGTGTAAACCATTATGTGAAACCAGTCGAAAAGCAAAGCTTTCAGCTGGCAATAGGTGTTCATGTACTAGATAGCATGCTAATCATATTACTAACATGCATGGAAAAATACATAACAAATAAACTTTTAGAAACTGTTCTGTGATCTTTTTTCAATACAGGAGCTATTCATAATCTTGAAGTTGCAATGAGACAAAACAGTGAGCAAGAACAACAAACCAAGGAATCCAAAGACAGTATTACTACAGTGAAAATAGTTAACCCCGACTCTCCAGTGGTTAGTATATTTAATATTTCCGTATTTCCGTCTGGTTATTGAAATGTTTTTTCAATTGCTGAAAATGGAGAGGATATCAGTGCATAGTTTACTTCACTCATTCGAACTATAGATTAGCTCATCGGAAACCGATTTGAATATTAGCAAGCTTTGTGATGCAAAGGAAACATAATATCCACACGTTTTTCTTTGGTACCTTTTTTGACATTAATGTCTTGACATGTGGAAGACAGATTATAAATTTGGAATTGCAAACGTGATGATAAACTACTTTTGTCATGCCTGATTGTGTAACTATCATCAACATTGATTTCAAATTTTGTTTGAATAGATTGATTTGAAAAAAACAGAAAATATTACCTTCAAAGATGATACGTTTTTGAAACCAGAACCTCGGGAGGGTTCACCCCTGCTTTCAAGTATTTCTTTGGGCCTTGACGAGGTATGCCAAAAAAACTTAAATCACCTTAACACCAAATAAAAAAAAACAATTAAAATTTACTGAATAGATCATTTCGTAGTTAGAGTTAGGGTTGTTATGCGTGTACAAAATATTTTTCAATGTTTAGACAATACCGGTGTGTTCCTTGTTATCTAAAATAAAAACAGTCAAGTCATTACCAATACTTTGGAAATCCCACATAAATGTTTATGGAGCTGCACAGGTATTAATACCATTCATTTTCGTACATGTTGCTAGCAATCATGCGACAGACTGTGGTATGCCATTTCCTGTCGCTATCACGTTGATATTTCATTGTATCGGCTGGTTTCAAAGTGAAAACAATTACAGCAATATCCGTGTTATCGACCTCCCTTTAAAAATACGCTCCGGGAAATGGTATTATGAAGCAATCTCTAAATCCAAAGTCTCATGTATTGCCGACTTAAAAAGTAATGCTGCTTTATGACGAGTGATCGGCACATTCGAAAATTGTTAGGGTTACTTTTATTTGCCAGAATAAAATTTATTCTGTAGCATCATGCAATTATTAGAACCTAATATAAAAATAACTTGTGCTCAAATACATCTCTTTCAGAGTGAAAACAGTGAAGTACACAAGACTGGTTATGATTTCTTAGACAACTGGTAAAATTACCTCATTGACTTCAAGGTGTAAAGAGCATTTCATTTTTAAATGTTATTTTGTAAAAAAGATTATTTCATGTGTCTGTCTTAATGTTTTTCACCTGTATAGTATTATTTGCTTTCCAATGGTGATTCAGTATTGTCTGGCCTTTTTCTCGAGTGCTTAATCCAAGATTTGAGATCTTTTTGTTATCGCACATTATGCCATCTCATCAGACTGTCTGAAAATAGTTCCAAAAAATGACATCATATTGCACTGTCTTGCCTTTTTCAGTGTAATCAAATGCCATGTAATGGCTTGTATGATAATCTGATGCAAATATAATTGGGTATGCAACGTAATGTACTTTAAATTGGGTAAACTTTTGAGTCTTGTTTTGATATCACATAGAAGTAGAAAATGTGGTAGAATTACTAATTTAGCTTACTGTTTTACAGCTCAAAAAGAAACGTTTTTCAATATTTCATTAGGGGAATAATCATACTTGAGCCATAGTTAAATCAAAATTATTTCTTTTTTTATTGTCTTTAGTGTTCTCTATTTATTCGAATAACAACAATTTCATAGGTCTGTATATCGTAAGTTTACCATTTTCTGTTTTTGGTTAGGAATATGTCAGAAATGAACATAATATATCTGTAGTTTTGAAGCTGCTTTTCATACACAGATTGTATTCCGTTTAATCAAACAACCTTAGTGACTGTTGTTTTTATACTGTACGCCAACCCTGTGCTATAAATGTTTTTATACTCGGCAGCAATTGCTTTGATAACCTTTGGTTTCAGTTCACCGTCAAACACTATTTTACCACCACATTTTTCTGTGATTTTATCATGAATCCAATATTACCTAATATCTCTGAATATTGATAAAAAACTATGATGTTGAATAAATATTTGCTCAAGGGCAGCTGCTTAAGATGATCGAGTGTGTTTAGCAGTGCACCCCCTTTCAACAAAGTACTTTACTAACCTTCCTTACATGATCAGCCGATAAGTCAGTATGAATTGCATTGCCAAGATTTCAATCCTCTACGGTTTCCTACAAAAAATGAATGACAAATATTCAGGGATCTACAGAACGTACAAACTTATGTATTCAATGAACAGGGAGATCAGCATCCTAGCTTCGGATATTATTGTAAAATATTCAATTTTCGTCTTATGAAATTCACTGGAAATATAACTGGGCAAAATCCTTCATCTTGTGAATCGTTTGAATGCTGAATATTATGGCTGTGGTTATATGGCCAACTGTTCTTACTTCTTAAACACGTAACAAATGAGTATTCCCTGTTGGGAATTCCAGACCAAGTGTGCCCTGGGAATTGGTGTTTTTGAAATGTCAAAACGTTTACAGACTTCAGCCATGATCAATATCAGTCAAAACAGCTACAAGTGACATTAATAATACAAAGGCGGTTGACCCCCGAGAATTATTACATCATTCAATATGCCAAGTGACGAGACTGATAAAGCAATACTTTTGAGCACCGGTACAATGAGAATGAACTACTGCCACTCGTAAATAATACTTATATTAAGTATTTTAAGTCTGAAATGAAAACCATACTGTGTTTTATAACAGCTATTACAATAATCCAATTTGTGGTGTATATTCTGTGTCGATAGTGACTCATGATAAGATTACTAGAAGATATTTCTAGCTATGAGCATAGTTTCAACTGTTGGCAAAATATTTTATGGATTGAGAGGTTCTTACTGCTCATTTAAACTATTAAACCATGAAGAATTAGCCATAAAATCACTCTAAATAAAATGCTATATCTATATCCATTACATAACATGTAATTAGTAACATCTAAATAAATTTTAAAAAGCATTTCATGCCTGAGTTTAGTTAAACGTTTTACAACTGGTTTATTCCTAGGTACGAAAAATCCCTTTACCATTGTTAAAGAATTTTCTTCTTTCCAAAATTACAAATCATCAACCCAGCAGAAGACATTTCCTTGTAGAAATTAAATCCACCTCAATACTAAGCAATATATACCTTACTGAGGCTGTTGCGTTAGACCAGTGGTTCCCAAACTTTTTAAGCATGTGGCCCTCTTATTGAACAAACTGAAGACATGTGGCCCGGTTGTTGCCGAACAAATGTCATTGCATCCAAAAAATTATATGGAAGCAAAATAAAAAGAATTTTTCTACGCTGTGCAGCAAAGAAACAATGCCCTCAAATATGAATGCATACAAAACACAAATATATTTTTATAATCGGAAAGACGCACGGAACATAGTCTGTTCAAAATAGCTCTGTGGCCCACTGGAAATGCCTTCGTGGCCCAGTACTGAGCAATGGCCCCCAGTTTTGGAACCCCCGCGTTAGACAATGGAAAACTTTTCCTTGAATAAATTTACAAAAATATATTTTCATGTTTAGACAAGGCAGTAATGGTTGTAAATCATCTTCTAGAAGATCCATGGGTCCCTGTTCATATATATCTGCAGTGCAACAACCATGAGCAATTATAATACAGCAAGTCGCAGTATCACGCAACTCCACCCAGTATATCTATTACCCAGCTCCCAAAGTCTGGCATAATGGTGTGGTATGGCATCATGTCACTATCAAGATGTTGTTGTCACAAGACATGATTGAAGTCTCCCACCATTGTTTTCTAGCCCTTCAAGTATTGTTTATACCTAATTTGTTTACTATATTACCACCACCATCACACAAGAAACCGAAAAAGTGACACATTTTTGAGAAAATTCAATTTACTCTAATTGCACATGAGGCAGCTCAAGACAAAGCACTTCAATTAAAATTTTATGCATGCAGCTAAATAATAAAGAAACAAATATGAAGCAAAGTGGAGGACATAATTTGTGGGATGAATAAACAGTGCACGAATGAGTGTAGTCAAAAAACAGAGAATCAAGACGCTACTGCAAACCACCAAATTGTATGCCCCAAGGCTGTTTTAAAACAGATACTTTTTCGAAGTAGTTCCAATATATTATTGTAGAACCCCAGTGCAGCGATTTACTTCTGCTATTCAAATGTTTCAAACACAACAGTGAAACCAAAAAATAATTTTCCAATACCAAATCGTGTGTTACCTGTGTTTACACATTACATGCCGGATCGCAGTACCACACAGTGTGCTATACTAACCTTAAAATGTCCATATAGCACCATGTAATATAGATTTGAAAATATCTTCATAATACCAACACTACTGGGAATGCACTGAAACACCAGCATATGATTTGAGGTGAGATGACGGTCATTAAAAAAATTAAAATATAATTAAAATAATAATACCTATATATTAAATAATGTACTCTAACCATTACATTAACATCGAACAACTTTTCTACGCAGTATTAAATTAAAAATCATGCGAATCTATCATAGAATGTCAAGTTTCCGTGATTGCTAAATTTCCAAAAGCGTTTTCAAGTATTTTAATATGTGTGGCCATATGACATCGCTTTCTGTACCACTGAACGAATGCAGCAAGTTTTTCTTCCTGTAAAAACAACAATGATATACAGTAAGCAATCTGAACAGTGATATGGATCGAACTACTGAAATTCACTATTTTTATGTATTCAACTACTCTTTAGAGACTTATCCAAGGACCTATAAAACTCCAACAATGGCTTGGTTTGTTCTTCATATGTAGATAATCTTTTAGATACTGTTTCAGGTTTGTCATCATCTCTTTGAATTAACGGTTCACCAGTAACATCATCATAATCCTGTAAGATAGTTAAGATATCAAAAGCTTTGTACTATATCAATCCAAGTATTCTTATATGCCTTGATATCTAGCCTAATCTAGTGTACTCATGCCCAGGTCAGCATCGAATTGCTCCAAACAAAGTAGTTGCACAACAAGTTAAAATGGAACTATATTGGAATACAACACAAATCCAAATGCTAACAGGATTTTAGCATTATTGCATAGAACTTAAAAAACAAAGAGCTATGACAGGGGATTGCAAACCATAATGACCCTACCCTACACTGTCAAGAAAAAAAAGGTGTTCGATTCTGAATTCAATATTCATATAAACTAGTAATTGCACTATTGAAAATATTACACGACAATCTAAATATCCTTTTCTATTACGAGTTTCATGTTTTATTATTATCTTCATTTAATTGATGATTGTAGCCCACCATCATCTAAGACTGTGCTTCTGGAACATGAGCGGAAATAGGTTGCTGACCCATGCGCTATGAGATGCCCAATGCCATTAACAACTATTCAAATAGATTACGCTGTAATAAAATGAATAGACAAAGGTAAAATGAATAGCATTCTCATATCTTCATCCTACATACAGGTTTGAAAGGAGGATTGAATCCATCGTTGTAAACACGTCCGCTCCCTGGATGTATCCATCGTCCAGTAAGTCTGTCACGTATGGTAACGAAAGGAACATCCAAATTGATTACGGTATCAATGCGTTGACTTTTTGAAAGACTATCAGCTTGGGCAACAGTACGAGGGAATCCTGATTCAAAGGAGATAGAAATTAAGGCGAATAGTGATAACAACTTGAATACAAATGTACGGTACTAACCATCGAGAACCCAACTTTTATTTGACGGAATATCACATAGCTGCGAAAGGATTAATTCAACCATGACATGGTCAGGAACTAATTTTCCAGCATCTATGTATTGCTTTGCCATCAGCCCGAGTTCTTAATAGCAAAAGAAAAACAAAATAAGTAATTATTGAAAGTATTCAAAATCTGAATGAGGTAAGACATTAGTGAAATAAATTGTTAGTGCTTTCTAATATTCGAATCGAAAATATGGCAGGTAACATTATTTACCATCCACAACAAAATTGTTGCATAATTACAAGAAATATTTTACTTTTAAACAATTACCTGGTTGATTCACGACGGTGACCAAGTTATCTGCGAGTGACTGTTCTTACATTATGTTAACCATGAATGTACTTATGTGTTAAGGGTGAATGTGTTATACTTCACTTTTGTTTTCTACATTCAATGTAGCAAAAGCAATGTTATGTTAGCGTTAAAAAAAATTTGCATGATTTCATTACCCCTCGTTATTAAATTACATCAATCATTACAATGAATTTTCTGAATTAATCATTTGTATAATTGAAGACTGCATGTATTAGTTGAATTTTATCATTACCTTGCACTCAATATTAGTACAAATACAAAGGACCACATTGTACCACAGCAAAATAAGAAGAACTGTTATTACAGATTCAATATCGTAAAAGCAATTGGGAAATCGACCACAAGTTAATTTGTAACTAACGAAAAACAATAGCATTGGCAGGATGTGAATAGTCAGCAAACAAAGAGGAGTTAGTATTTACACATGCAAAGTCAACAACGAAATTTCATGTGAAGTGCAGCAATCATGGTAAACAACACTGCTGGCACATACAAACACACTGATGAAAACAAGCCAATCATCACCTGTCCTGAAAGTGATGAAGACAGAAGATGATGAATTTGAAACTACTGCATCGCAATTAAAGTGAAGTCGAGAAAAACTGTGAATTAATTCCTATCTTTATTAAAATTACCTATCTCACAGACATATATAATTTCTACAGTATAGTTGGACCACTATCTATCGACTCCAATACTGGGCTATGATAGAGAGGCAGGATTATTAATGAACTGTTATTATTAAGAATTATTTCAGTACTGGTATTATCATGCAATATCACGGATATCCGCTTTTATGGAGCAATTGGTAGGACGAAGGAATCTAAATTTTTTAAATCGTTAGATCTTGAACCTACGAAAGGCCAAGATAAAATTTCTCATTTTGCATCTGGTTATCAGAGTTAAGAGTCGTTTACCGTTCCTTTCAGGACCGAGTGATTGCTCTTAATATATATAATAACTGCTAGGTTCTTAAAATCGGTTAGTCCAGGCTGCTTATCATTTAGTATTGGCATATTTATATGTGTGCATACTATCTAGTTCTACTTCTTCAATGTGTTGGTATGGAAATTTGTATTGTGCAGCCTTGATATAACATGAATTCGGGGACAAAAAATAGAACCACATTGTTTCTTGAACTGGACCCCCTACATCATTTCCAGAATATAAATTATCCAAAATTACTTGTTTTAGTCATAGCATAATGCAGCAAGAGATAAACTGCAATTGCACCTGCACCTGCAACATCAATAATTTAGTGACCATATCCAACGTCATTCATGTGTAACCTTACCCACCAGTCCCATGAGCGTTAAACCATAAAAACCCGATATGCATTGTATGCATTCATGCAGATTATTGCACTAAAAAATAATATCTCGGAAGCGTACTTGCTTTATAATTTATTTCATTACGGAGCAAACCGCCGCTTGATAAATGATACATGTCAAAGTCTCTTGCCATCCGACTCGATATTGTTCCTTTACCTGAAAAAGAAGAGCACACTGTTATTGCCGACCGTAATTGCAGTATTGAAGATCCATCCTTACCTGAGCCAGGTGGACCCATCAGTAAAGCATGGATTGCACGACGGACAATTGTTACTCGCATGCTGCTGTCCAAAAACGTTTCGCAAATAGAAAATCTGTTACTTCGGTCGGGGTTTGACAACAACGAAAACCTCACTTGGCAAAGAAGTACTGCTACCTGACAAGGCAATGAGAAGCGTCGCACTAATTAAGAAAAAAGGGCAATATGACGACAGCGCAGATATACTGCAATAAAACAAAAACTTACGAGCAACAGTTGGGAAAACCGCCTGAATCTCTCGTGTCGGTCGATGTGCTTGATGCTGCAGAACTTCATCATGCGGAACAAATTACGCGTAGCTTGTTAAGATTGTGAATATTAACCCTCGACACTAGGAGCATTCGAACGCTGGTATAGGCTCCATGCTTGGATGGGTTTATATCACGCGTATTGCGCCCGGAATCGCACATCACCATGCTCTATGGCAGGTGTTCGCTCTCTACGTTAGCGAATCGGCTTTATTGTTATAGCGCTAGAGATCAGAGGCCTTTATATACCAATAGATTTCAAGAAACATCGAGTGTTTTAAATTCCACCTAGTCTAGCGAAGTAAAGAGGGCTCCAGCTATGTGGCGATAGTGAGCAAGCGATTAAAGCTACTGTATTAAGGAAGATACATATCATATCATCGAACAAATATAACCATTTACAAATTTATTACCAACTTATTTAAAATAATTAGAATATGACAGCAATAGGTTCAAAACATCTAAAACTCGTGTCACGCATCAATCGAAATAACGTTCCAACATCACAAGTTGTCGCTATTTCGATGATCTGCGTTCGATCTAGTTCGTACGAAGTTATAAAAAAAACAGGTCATTCTCTTCGCCCCAACGATGTAATAATAAAAGTAAAGCATCTCTTTTGAACTCATTGGATTTCAAACAACAGTACTCCGTCTATGCTACTTTCATTTAGTTGGATAGTTAGTATATTTGGTTACGTTTCGTTTCGTGCAATAGGTTGAATTTGACTTGGCGCTACATTGTTGACTTTACAATATATTGACGACAGCATGAACTGCTTGCATAGAGTTAATTATTTACGGAAAGGTTATGCACATTAATGTTAGTTTCATAAATCTTTGGAAACCAATATTTACACACTCACTAACTGCTAACATAACAATGGCTCTAGCACTTAAACCGTACTGGCTAAGTTATCATATTATTCGACTTTGTGTGGGTCGTCGACTTGTCATGAGAATACTAGTGATACAATGATAGTGCCAGTTTTGAATTAAAGGCGGATATAATCTAGAATGTTGCATTTGTGCTGACAGATTTCGAAACCACATTTGCAATTATAGCAGTTTATGATAGTGTTATCAAATTAATATATTTGGCTTTAGAAACAGATGCTGTAATCTCCAAGGAATAAAATTCCGTAGTTGGTCGTAGGTGCTGTGAGCTGAGTACTCTGCAGTAATAACGTTTTTATTTCTAGTCTTCCTCAATCGTATTTGCGTTAATAAAATATGCATCTAGAAAATTTAAAGTGTCATATTTGGAATGTACTTTGTCTAGTGTGTCTTTTCGTACCGCAGTATGGTTATTGTGCAGGTAGGTCGAAATTACATTCTCCTAGCACAGCATTGTCGTATAATAGCAGTGGTCGACTAACGTGTTGATTTAAAACTAAGTTAACATTCCTCAATTCATTGTATAGTGATTGGCTCCGGGATAGATAGCCGCATCTTGTGGCCACACGCCATTTACTCAAAGTCAATTTCTACAAAGATTTTGTCGGGCTCCTGCCACGGTCCTCTAGGGTCTAGGCGTGCTCAGGCACCAAACCAAGTATTGTGGTGAAATATAAAAAGGGAAATCATGACTTTATATGTAGTAGTTATTTTCCCCGCTAGAGGCGATGATTTCCGCCCATCCGGTCATCCATTGGTCCCGGAATGCAAAATAATAGCACCATTAAATTTCGTGTGAAATGGGTTTTTATGAATTTATTCGAAAATTTGTAAGTTCCACTGTTTGGTTTTCTATAGCGCAAAAATAAACAAACTTTCATATATACTTCCTTTTTCATTTGTATGTACTGCTGATAAACGACATTAAAATAAATGTTCACGGTGAGAAGTCAAATCTCGTTTTGCATATTTGTATTTGTACAGTTCTGGGTACTTTCCGTGTATACGTGACCAAGACGACTATAGTAACTTGATTACAATATTCACAATATTTTTTCAGGGGGAGATGATGGACTGGCTAACTGGCTGGTCGGATTAATCGCAGTTTGCGCCTTTCTCGTCCTCACATTTGCATTTATGCTGGTTAACCACTACTTCTGCGCCAATATGTTGTAAGTTTGCTTCAGCTTAATACGATTGAATACTGTACAAAAGGGGCAACCTTTAACACACATATTTTGTAATGAAGCATTGAAGAAGAATATGACGACGAAGAAGATGATGACGTAAGAGTTACAGAAGAAGATGGTTTGAATCAAAAGTAAGTGTTCATTTGTTTTGTAGCCTATCAGTTTCTGGTATCGGCCAAAGGTTCTGACAATGATAGTCAATGATTTTGAAATGGAAATAAATTTTCACGAACTAGACTTTGCCTTCCGATAACTGCTTATATTAAAATAAACCAGCAAAGGTGCTGACCCAAAATTTTGAAAAGTAAATATTTCACAATTTTTCTGTTGTTGTACAACCAAAGATTTCCATTCGCAATGAACAGTCAACCTGGCTTTAAGCGAGGATATACAGTGTGAATATTTACGATTAAAAATTACGGAAGATGGTTACCGCGATAGTTTCGGATAATGAGCACGAAATTTTTTACAATTGGTCAAGTCTCGAGAATTCCAGCTTGGAAGCTCAACCTATGCAAACTTATGTATTAAACTTGTTTGTTACAATACAGCGGTGAGCTGAGCAGAAATTCTTCGTTGTCCTCGCACCACCAATACGCAGAAATACAAGAAAAGGCTAAAGCTACCCCTAAAATTTACGTCAATCCGGAATTTGACACGAAAGAAGGTTCAGAAATGACGACTGCACTTTAGCTGATTTCGCCTCATGACCAATTTCATTATTATTGGCGCAACTTCAATCCATAATTCAGTTTTAGAGCCTAAACTTACGTAGCAAAATGTAATTTGTTTTCTCGGTGTTAAATTTCGATTGCTATCCATAATTTTTTGTATTTAAATACTTGAATGAAAATTATCCAAAACTTTGTACTGTACAAAACTGACTTATTGTTGGGAGTCTTAGGAGCCGCTAAGACAGAATAATGCACAATAGTAAGTCGTTACATACACATGGTGTTGTAGTGGTATAAACAAGGTCGTGAAACAACCTTAGTCCTATACTGAACTTTGAAAATTTACATCCCTCCTGCAACGCTAAATACCCGATGTAAAATGTTTGTATTACCTCTAGAGGGAGAACTTTGAATAATCTTCAGGATCGTCGGTAGTTCCATATTCATACAACAATTCATAAGATTAATAAGTAAAATTCCTAATAAATGATTGTATTGAAAAGGGTGCATACGAAATTCATTAAAATTGCTTTCCACCAGCAGGCAAGCTCTGAATACAAAATTCTTGTTTCCTTGCAACAGTAAGCATTCAGTTACTGGTTCTCTAGTTCTGGCCTGTAATTTCTGGCAAATTATTGGCTTTCAACGTCTGTACCTATAGCGCTTGAAATGAAACCACAGTTGAAATATGCTATTGATGAACTGACAGCGAAAACCATGCTTATGTGAATACTCCCACTCTCTGTTAACTATTTTGAAAGCAATATCTTCGTATGGTGGTCCAGAAGCAAAACGTAAAACCTGCATGGGATACAAATTAGATAATATAACCGTATAAAAAATTATTTGGTGACCACAATATGAAGCAGTGATGTGATCAATTTGATTGAGAAAATACCACATACCGCAAAATCCTTGTCTTCGCAGGGAGTGATGGTATAGGTAGGCGCTTCAGTCTTATTAATCAAATCCGGATAGAAAATATTGAACTTGTATCCCTGCACAATTTTAGGTGGAGGATTGTCGAAGTCATAATGCGTCTGGTTGTACTTGTTCCATTCAAAGCCGGTGTGCACACGATTGAAAAATCTTGGTTTACGTGGTCTGTATTTATCGGCCCACAGGTAAACCTGATAATACACAAAATTACCTGAGTCAATTCGTCAAAAAAAATAGTGTAAACTGCATGCCTGAGTAGAAGACGATCCAGTTCCAACATTTAAAGTATCAAATGTGAAAAATCTGGCTATGTGTAAGCTTTAATATTTATCTCTTAACCTTGAATCGTTTGTCTAAAGAACTAAGGTGAAGTAGGAAAGTTGAACTGAGTTTATAACACGTTTGAAAGCTGGTATTAAAAGCATGAAGACAAGCAGAATGAGCGCATGGTGTAATGAATCAATCGATAGTGGGTGATGCGTGTTTGAATTCCATCTTCTCTTTGTCGTTGATTTTTACATTTGATCAATGAACTGCGGGCTTGATAATATCAAATAGATGAAAAGTAAAATAGATTAGGCTTTACCTGTTGAGATATTTTTGCCTCGACTGCAAAGGTAGCACTGGCTTCATCCTCATCTGCTGCATTGTCCATACCTTGCTTTATATGCCGGACGAAGGCATCTTCTGTGCCCGTTGTAGTGTCACCGGTGCTCCTTAGGAGCTTGCGTCGTCCCTCAAGGGTCAATGCAGCTTCTGCCGCATCTACAATCACTGTGTCTGGAGGCAACTCTTCTGGTCTTAGGAGACGGGGACTGAAATTACCTAACACAGAAGATTTTTGTTAATAAGAGGGAAATTGATGGAGGATTCTTTTATATACACAGCTTATTTGAAACCGCTGAGAAATATGAGAAGTGAGAAATATAAACACAATGCTACTGTAAATTTGAACATTATTATTTACCATTTTCATACTCTTGTATGGAATTTTCTTCCACCTGTTCTTCTGTCATAGTTTCAGTATCATTTTCATTATTTTCTTCAGCAACATTTTCTTCTTCTGCATCCCCTGGTTCTTTATCACCTTTATCCTCACTATCTTGAGTCTGAACAAGCAAATTTTTGTACAATACAATAGTTCACATCGAGATCTTAGATAATATATGCAAAATCAGGAGCAAAAGAATCGTTTCCGGAATCAATAATAAATTCTGCAAATGGTGGTATAAAAATATATATTAAGAATTGAGAACAGGGTAATCATAAAATACCAGTCGAATGCTCGATCATTTTTACTTATAGTCCACATACCGCGTCAACAGGAAATAATGTTGTCTGAGACTCGACAGCATCTGCACCTAATTGTTCCAACTTCAACTTGTAAAGCTTTTTTTTAAGCAGTTCTTGATGATGATCTCTTAACCTTGCTTTTGCCATATGAGCTTTTAGCTGTGAAAGTAGAGACTCCCAGTATCCAACGTCAAGAGTTGATCCACCTAGAAATTGTACTATTCAGTATTCTACATTCCGAAAAGCATTTGAATTTATACTTTACACCAAGATTAAACTGAATTACCAGCTTTAATTCTATCTGTCATTGTCTTGTGCAAAGCAAGCAGCTGGGAGTATGTTTTGCTCCGGAATATAGTTGCAACGTCGTCGGCAACTGCTTTGTTTACCCCTTCTCTCCTTGAATCCCTAGCTTGTAAACTTGTGCTCTGTTTTGAACAAATAAAAAAGTAGAATAAGTAAAATTTGAAGATATGGTCAACCATCGTCTAACACAGCAGTTAGTTTAGTATTTGTATTTCGTACCTGCTCCTCATCCTCAGCAGCAATACGTTTGAGCTTTTGCAGTTCATCCTCAGTGACAACAGTCATATCTCTCCAGAAGTCGGCATTTTGTCCTGATGTAAAAGGAATAAGGTGTACACCAACAAAGAGCAGAGTAAATTTTGTATGCCAATAACAAACATAGAGTAAATGGACTGATTTTACCTTGTTCTAGCTCCATGTACACCTTGATGTCCGCAAGCAAATCTTCCAGGTCAAAGATAGTCAGACCATTGAGGTAAGTGTAAGGTTCTTGCATCTCGATTCCAGAAAGATCATCCATATTTTCTGAACTTCCTACGTACTTGGCAAGGAGGTCAATTGGTTTGGCTCGCCCATCTTTGATTCGAACTCGGGACCGAAGCTTAGCCTGCTCGAGGTGAAATTTGTCTTCCTGCTCTTCCCAGGCCTAGAAATGAGAGCGAGTAAAGTGACAAAATATCACCTTAATTATTCGAGCGACACCGTCGATTAAAGTTTTTGTCGAATAAATGTAACATCTGTTATTCCTCAACCAACTTTAAAATGATCAGCCTCTTTATCTCGCTGTATCATTTCCATTTCATCGTCTCGCGTTTGCCTCTCTCTTTCTCGCTCCATTCGTTGGTGTTTAACCTATCATTTTAGAAGAAATTTAAGGAATGTTTTGAATTATAAGAAGTAGCCATCATACAACAAAATTAGATATTTTGTGGGAATCACGCAATCCATATTTGAACCTTTGTTAATTCCTCCCGATTGGTATGCTGTTTCAGATGCATCAGTTTTTTCTTTTCCTCGACAGGTAGATCTTTGAGGCCCTGTTTTTCTAATTTCTTGTGCCAGACAAAAGTGTCCAATAATTTACTGTCACCAAATGGGTTGTCTGTGTTTGTATACCTATAGAGAATACTTGGTTTAATCAACTTTTTCATATTCATGAAACATCAACATCAGTATCTTTTACAGTACCCCATGTATTCCTTGTCCCAGCCCATTTTTTCCCTTCTCTTTCTCTCTTTTGCTTCTTTTTTAGCGATCCGTCTTTCCCGTTTCTCTTCCGGTGTCTCAAGAGCCTTCATTAGCTCTTTCTGGACTTGCCTTTCTCTATTAATCCTCTCTTTTTCTTTTTCTAGGCGAGTGCTTGATTTCCTGCTTGTAGAACTTTTGTCTTGTGATCTAAAGACACAATATGATCATGAATCACAAATAAATAAGCAATTAAATATCTTTCATAAATCTTCGCAAGACGTACTTTGGACGGGATACTTCAAAATGTGCACCGTTTCGTTTGTTAAGCTGATACACTTACCAAAGCTTCCTGAGAGAAGGGGAGACCTGGGCAAACGCCTTGATGCAGGGGACAAAGCCAACCCAAAAATTATTCTTACTATAAAGAGCTTACATTTTCCATCCTGAACACACAAAAAATCTCGCTGTCACTACATACCTTTCAGCTTCATCTGAAGAACTTCGAGAACTCTGGGATGACACGGATCGTCGTCGGGATTTTCTGTCATCTTTTTTGCTACGACTTTTATGCTTCTTTTCGTGCTTATCTCTACTAGAGCTACCCATTATATAAACAATTCTGTCAAAATGAAGATGCAGTAAAACTGAATACAGCGATCGCACACCAAAAAATATAACTTAACCTAGCTACTAATCAAGTCCACGAACTGGAGCTAAGGTGGTGGAATTGCATTATACGCTAGATGGTGATACAGAGCATTGTTGCCATATGGTGGCAGCAAATGGCAAATCTGCATTTGAATATGAAAGCCGAGATTCACAAAAGTTGAGGCCAGCAATCGTCCCCTAATCTTACAATGTTCTTACCGACAGTCGAATTATTACGTATTCATGAAGTGATCTAATTTCTAAGTCACGTTAGCTGTAACTTGAAACGAAAAACTTCTTACAAGCACCTTTGTGCTACTCATCCATCCAGTTCGTCATCTCTTGTTAATAACCACATCTTTAAAACAGTGTTCGTCTACAATCTTCTAGTTTTCCAGATCTCTAATCGATATCAGGTGGTATCTATATCGCCATGTATCAAGTAAAGGTCAATGAAGTTATAACCTTTGGATTTACCTACTTGTAGCTCCTAGGCCAAACTCACCAGTGGGCGCTAAATTTCATATCAATGCTTGCATGTTTCAGCAATCAAGTTATGTATATATTACTGTGATTATTTTGCAATAACCATATGTTATCAGATAGTAAACAATATTATAATGTAACAAATAAGAGCTTATTAGTATATCCAGCCCCGCTTAATGCCTTTGCTTCTGGTATCTGAATGAAAACCTCTGCTCTGGTTGTACAAGGTTTATTATTTTTCTTATAGAGGAGCATCACGACAGCTACATTCTGATACTGAGGGACAAAATGAAACATCCACTTCTTATTATTATTCATAATCAATACTTTCCAATACCAAATCATCTAATTTGTGTTGTGAAATATAAGATGAAAGCTGGTTGGAAGATTAAAAAGAAACATAGGCTAATAATGACGAGCCAATCAGCTTATCATAGTAAGGAAAGATATCAGTCTTCGTTCTTTCGTTTGCTGGGGGTATCTATAGCAAAGCAAAAAAAAAGTTCAAGCAAAAACCTTTATCAAAAATAGCAACAATTAGAACAAACCATTCTTGTCCCTTTCTTTATCTCTGGATCTTATCCTGGTGATAAAACCCTGGCTCTTAGACTTACGAAAGTTTTCATAAGGGTCATTTACTGCCATGCCCAATCCTTTGAACTGGTCATATTTTTCTCTCACCTCTCCCGCCTGTATTGGGTCCTATTGAATAAAAAAAATGTAGATTGAGAGCAAAAACAGTATTGTAAAGATTTGTTACAATCAGTAATGTCTACCTTAATGTTACATTGTCTAAAAGATGCAATATCTTACCTCAATTCCTTGTTCATTAGCACCAAGTCCAGCACCACTCCATCCCATTTTCTTCAGCATCTGAGCGCCTCGGTTCTGTTCACCTAGTTTGTTGTCTTGATCTCTTGCAAGATTGAAGAAGCTAGAGCTCAAACTGTATTGTAGAATTGAGGAAAGTTGATATCACTGGCTATTAGTAAATTTGACCATGTTCTCTGATTTATATATTTTTTTTGTATTTTATGGTCAATTCACTTAATTATCCTGGTACAAAGGAATAGAAATGTTTCTTCAATTTAGTTGATTACATCAAAAGTGCTTGAAGATTAATTTGACTCAAGTTACCTTGGTGGAGTAGCACTTCGACCTCTAGATATGTCATCAGGTGATCGACGTCTTGGGGACCTGCTTTGGCTCTTTGATCTAGATCGTGACCTGGATCATCGAAAGCATTAGACACAATGCAAATATAGAATTGTCGTACTAAAGAAATTTACAGATTGACACAGAAAATTTATCTACATTAAGGCTACCTGCTATGTGATCGTGAGGATGCAGAGCGTGAACGGGATCTTGATCTTCCAGATGAAGATGATCTGGATCTTGACCTAGATATGGAACGTTTTCGTGACCTGTATTTAGGAAACGAAGCAAGCACTATTGAAATGAACAGTTTGAAAATATTTTAGAAGAGAGGTAAAGCAAAGTAGTTACCGAGGTGGTGTTCTCGATTTCGATCTGGACTTGGAACGAGAAGGGGATCTAAAAAAGCAATGTTGCATTAAATTTTGTTCTTGTAGTAAACAACAAACCAATTTTATGTGAAATATAGGTCACTATAAATCACCTTGACACTTTGCCACCTTCCTTCCGACGCTTAGCTCGAACCTTCGCCCGATAAAACTCAAATAAGCCATTGTGCTCCCAACCATCTCTACAGCGGTGAATATAAAAACAATATAAATTCAACTTGCACAATACACTTTATAAAGCCCTTTGACAAATTAACTTTGCACAAATTAGCAGTTGGTTAAATTTTGGTGAATACTCACACATTACGAGGTCTCTCGTGAGAAGGTGGACCATAAAATGCCTCCACTGCAGCAAGCAATCTGTCTGATGGAGGTAAAGGTGGTGGGAGTCTGATTAAGGTTGGATCAAGAGGCCTGTACTCCATTTCTTCCAGCTTAAAAAAAAATTAACAATTGAAGCTTATATAATAAAGGGAATCAAACCAGTAAAATTTCCCGTTCAGTGGTTCAGTTCAGGCGACGGTGAATTCTTCTGGATTTTTGATTTTCAAATGGAAATTGTAAGAGTCGTTTTTATAATATGACATCGGTGACGAAGAATTTTGTCATATTTCTATCAATATCTATGGAGTAAGAAATCCTGTTCTAATCTATGCATTACCATTCATTTACCTTGACTAAGGGACACATTAATCCTGCTGGCAGATCATAGTATGGTGCTGATGGAATCAAGGAGGGGTCATTTGGGTCTATCACAGGTGGTCCTCTTTGGGGCGGACCTCTTGGACCTGGAGCATTCCCAGACGACCATGGAGGACCTTCTTGTCCTCCTTGCCAAGGAGCTCTTGGCCCTCTTTGGTGACTGTAATCAATGACTTCAGGAGGACCTTGGCTGCAAAGATAAACAGTTTTCAAAATAAAGAAACTCATCTGATTGGTTTGTTACTTGCATAATTACTTAGATGATCCATGCCCATATTCAAACTGAATTGGCATATCAAAATTTCCACTGCTGTTCCATGGAGGTTCATTTCCTAGGTAGATAAACACAGTATTGACATACTAGCCATAGAAACACTTCATCAAACTTGATATACTGCATATTATCAAGCACATTGTAGAAAGGGATTACCAATCCTGCATCTCAACTGCCCCGTACGTAAGGAGTGCATCAGATACTATTAGGCATGCTATAAAAACACCATGCAGGTCTTACATAAGGATAACTTCCTTGGTTATTTCGGGTTTTCGGATAAACAGTCTCCATATTTATGCCAGCATTATCATTATCGGTATTGCAACAATTAACGAAGAATCAAAAGCATAACATTCACCTTCAAAGTTTCCGAATCCGCGCTGATTGTTTGATGTCGCATTCGCTTCCTGCAAGTGTAAATTGAAGAGAACAGAACAAGACCGATGGAAGAAGAGAAACGCTGTTACACTATTTACAAACCTTTTCATTCTCCTTTTCTATCCTAGCCTGCTCAGCTTCCTTTTTCAATTTTTCAAGAGCGACTTTCTGATTTTCCACTTGCTGATTGACATGCGCGGCGTATTCATCGTGTTGTTGCTGATATTGGTTGTATTGCTTCTGAATATCAGTCTGGACTTCTTTGACTCGATCAGCATGCTCGATGATTAAATTGGCCTTGGTGAACATTAAAAGAGAAGGAATGAATAAAAAAGGGTTTAGTTAAAATAACAGCACTTGCCTCCGGTATTGCAGGTTTATGCACTGGAATTGATAGTACTGAAAGTCTTATATGTTACTATATGTTATTATATGCACAGAATATAAAAAGTTTTAAAATAACTCTTTCCACGTATTTTTTTTTTGAAAATTTTACACCCTCCTTTCTCAAGGGATTATTGCATATAAACCTCATGAAACTGAAATATGTGATTTCGTTGTCAATTGGTAAATTGAATTGCAATACACATATGGGTTCGCGTATAGTGGATCCATGGTATGTGGTATATATATATATATGGTTACACAAAGCGTATTATTCAACATGATGGGTTAGGTATTAAAAGAGAATTTTACACCTTGCAAAGAAAGTGTATAACACAGAGACCACAAATAGAATTACCTGATATTCTGAAAGAGAGGAAGACGGGTCTTTGAGCTTATGAAGAATGTCTCTATTGAAGTACTGAAATTTATCCCAGAGGGTTAACAGCTTAGTCAATCTTTCTTTCTTAGCTTCTGGGGCATCTTGAAACAACAGAAATAAATCAAAATGAACCATGATTTTTAGTTTTAAAAATTCTATCAGAAATCCTTCAATATTTGATCATAAATACTGAATAACAGGTAATTGTTACACCTACTTGCTGTTGCCATACAAAATATTGGCAGAATAACTTTTTGCAGAGAGCATGACAGATCCACGAGGTGTTTCCTCGATGCATGATGCAATACATCGTTAATCAAGTATATGATGTGAAGTTGGGTGTTGAATTTAGACTTGGTGCCCAGAGACTGGATATATCAACAAAAAACGGAATTAGAAAATCAATTTTAAGAAATCTATAAGGTAATTTGGGTTTACCATGATGCTAGCAGGACAAAAAGTGAATAAACTACAAAATACTGTCATATTTACGATACCTACCTCATCCTCGGGAAGTTTTTCTGCATCCATTATTTTCTTTAGCAAATGAAGACCTACTACATCACAGTGGGAAGCGGTCTTACTATTACTCAAAATCCAAGATTTCCCAACCTGAAAATATAAAACAATAAGCTTCCTAATAAAGGCGAAGCTAAGATGTCGTCAGTTCGATGTGTAGTATTTATGTGCGGAATTTGAAGGGTTAATACGCAGGAATCACATGAACAAATAGACAAATACACAGTTATGATTCAAACTGTTGTTTTTAACTTCTTCACAGAGCTAGGGACTATTCTAAGAGTTATTTGGAAATTGGTTATTTCATACTCATATTCCATACCCATGGAAAACATCTAGTAAACACAAACTGGTTTTTACCGATATAGAATCTTTGGTGCATGCGTTTATGATTGGGTGTAAAACAGTATCAAAGTCATTCACGATGACGCCGGTTGCACCGGCAAGCTTAGAGAGTTTCATATCCTGCGCTTGTATGATTGCTATTTCTATCTTCTCTTGTTGTTGCTGCATTAAAACCTGAAAATGCCAGAATAAATTATAGGTAAATGAAATGATCTTGGAAATTCCATATTGTCAATAGGACTCACTTGATATTGTTGAGCAAGATTGTTTTTGCTATCTTCAATTTTCTTTTCAGCGTCTTCTATTGCAGAACGGAGCTTTTCTTCCCCTTCTTTGATGGGATCCTCTGGCTTCTTCTCGGAATCTCTGACGATCGATGGATCCAGAGTCTGTTGCATCAGGGGAGGGATAGGATGCTTCTGGGGAGGATTTCCTTGGTGTGGTTGAAACATATTAGGAGGAAAGTTTTGCTGCAGCTGCATATGAGGTGGCGGTTGCTGCAACATATCTATTAATCAGAAATAGAACAATGAAAATACAAACAATGCATCAAATAACAGCAATCTATATATATACAAATTGATAACAGAAGAATCCACAAGAGTCTAGAAGTTCATAAGACCGAGGCTACATGCATAAAAGATATTGGTAACAAAGCATATTCCTACTAGGATTTAGTATAGCTGGTGGAGGAATGTTCATGAACGACTGCGCTGAATTCTGCCCGACCATGTTATTTGAATTTGACGGTGGTGGAAATGACGGCATCGACATGGGTGGCTGCTTAGACATAGGTTGATTTTGCTGCCACGGTGGCATATTTGGGGGCATCGGTGGCTGATTATTATAAAAAAGGGGGAATCATTATATATATATATATTCCATTATAAAAAAATATTATTTAACCAGTAGCCTATATTTCCTAATGTAAAAAAATTATAAAAGCACACCATGCGTATTGGCATCTGAAGTGGAGGCTGATTGTACTGCTGAAATCCCCCCATTGGGGGTTGCATCGGCGGCTGGTGTTGTTGCCAAGGTGCATTTTGAAGAGATTGCTGCACCATTGCCTCTTGAGCCATTACTTGCTGAGCGGCCAATGAAGCCTTTTGTTGATTTTGGTCTGAACAAAGAAAAACTTCTAACTACGCACACCTGAAATCAAAAAAATATTAAATACCAAAATGGTCACTAACTCTGTTGTTCTGTACTCAGCTTGTATTGGTAATAGTGGTAATGCTTTCCACCAAATAAGAAGGCAAACTTCGAATTGCCTTTTTGCTTCTCTTTGGTCATTTTTTCGAACTCAGTACCATTTCTTGCAACAAAATTGGCCAATTTGTCTATGATATTTTTGACCTCTGGCTCTGCAAAGGTTTTGAGAATTTCGACATTCACATCACATTCACCGCTAAATACATCTCATGGTACCTACCTTCTGGGGGATTTGGAATATCCATGTGTTCCTTTGGATTTATTGCCTCTAAGATAAAGTAGAACAAATTTTCAGTCTTACTTTCAGCAAAAATACATTTGAACATCCACCATACACGATTTGTCGTGGTAATTCACCTCAGATACGTGAGCTGCCGGTTTATTGAAGTTAGAATGGATCGGTCCTGAGTTACTGATATATAAACGCTTATGAATGATTGTACTTTGCCATNTCGAGCCTTACAATCTCCTGTTTCGAAATCACACGCAATATTGCGTGACGTACATACTCGTTAGTGATTGTATTACCTGCTTAGTCACTGGGGGGATATGATGGACCCAAGAGGTTACAATAACCTCGGTGAAGGTCACCATCACCGCTGCAGTGACCCCGGCGTTGCCGGTACCCTATTTAACAGCTGGGTTAACTGCGAGCTGGTGNCCCAATACTCCCAGACGAAAGTATCCTGGACTGAAGGTCACTTAGGAGACAACCTAGTATCAGATTATCCGCAGAAAATAGTTAAACGGGTGTTAGGGTTAGTATAATGTATTCATATTCACTATTTTTAATCTGGTGCATCTTAAATAAACATAACTTTACATTATCCGGAGTAAAAATAAGATTGTTAACTGACAAATTTTGTTCTCTCATAATGGGGTGCATTTTTTTTAGACCCTCCTCATACAGACTGGCTCTGCACAGAAAATCGGTATGCCTTGTCACACAGTGTTGGGAACAACATTCCTTCCCCAATGAACTACAAACCTGAAATCGCCATGAAGAAATTTCTATATTACTCCGAGCCTGTTCATAACGAATATGCAATTCAGAATAATTTTAATCCGTCAGCAACTATTCCTCATTATGCAATGCCACATGAGGCTCTCAAGAGATTCAAAAGCAATGCCAGCAAAGAAAACGGGATAAGTAGGAAAACAATGCCGAGGTTTTCTACAGTATAAAACAACTAGATATCTTACTCTTGGAGAATTCTGCCGTAATGCAAGATTTTTTTGCCTCTGCCACAGCATCTATTGTTCACTGTAGTGAAAACTCTATTGGATCACGTTCTTACATTATTATTTAGTTTTTTTTTTTCTTATGTCACGCTCTAGAGCCAAACGGAAGCACGTAGAAATGTCAGATTTGATCAATATGCAATAGTATGAAACGATATGTGATTTCTTGTGGAAGTTGTAACTTTGATAAACAGTTGATTGAAAATATAGAGGATACATTATAATATGCCTCATCAGTGATCATTAAATCAATGTAAATAAAAAAGAAGTCATTTACTTCCTCTTTTTGATTTCAAGAGGATTTCTCCATTGTTTATAAATTAAGTGAAGATACTTAAAATGCCAACTATTTTAACTGGTTTTATTTTTGCCAAGCAAATCCAACAATCAGTTAGTTTGCTGTGCATATGAGACTTATATGTATAGATTCGCTATGAAATTGTGCATTCATTCGCGTGTCGTATATAGAGGGACGGCAATTGGTCTGCGAATTAACGCGGGGTCACTTGTTACAGCCGACCCGAAATAGGTATTCGAGTTTCGAAATAGATATTTTCGGTGTTAACCTAAATCAATCGACCCAATTTTTTCAGAGAATGTTGGTTTATGTATTACGTCTCATATGTGCTAATTTCAGCGTGATTGGATCATTGGAAGTTCATCTATAAATGTTGATTGTACTTAGCCATCTAGCGGTTGGAAGTTTTTACTTCACTTAACGGTAATAAATGATCCAACAGTGACATCTAGCGGTTGGAAATTTCAACTTCACTTAACTGTTATACATGAACTTCTAATAATTCAATCACGCCGAAATAAGCACATATGATACGTAATACATGAACCAACATTATGCACAGCAAACTAACAGGAGCCGTTATCCTCTTTTCAAGTTAAGGTTAAGTAACTAGGTGGTTGGTGATTGTACATAGCCATCTATCGGTTGAAGTTGAAATTTCCAACCGCTAGATGTCACTGTTGGATCATTTATTACCGTTAAGTGAAGTAAAAACTTCCAACCGCTAGATGGCTAAGTACAATCAACATTTATAGATGAACTTCCAATGATCCAATCACGCTGAAATTAGCACAGATGAGACGTAATACATAAACCAACATTCTCTGAAAAAATTGGGTCGATTGATTTAGGTTAACACCGAATTTCGAAACTCGAATACCTATTTCGGGTCTGCTGTAACAAGTGACCCCGCGTTAATTCGCAGACCAATTGCCGTCCCTCTATATACGACACGCGAATGAATGCACAATTTCATAGCGAATCTATACATATAAGTCTCATATGCACAGCAAACTAACTGATTGTTGGATTTGCTTGGCATAAATAAAACCAGTTAAAATAGTTGGCATTTTAAGTATCTTCACTTAATTTATAAACAATGGAGAAATCCTCTTGAAATCAAAAAGAGGAAGTAAATGACTTCTTTTTTATTTACATTGATTTAATGATCACTGATGAGGCATATTATAATGTATCCTCTATATTTTCAATCAACTGTTTATCAAAGTTACAACTTCCACAAGAAATCACATATCGTTTCATACTATTGCATATTGATCAAATCTGACATTTCTACGTGCTTCCGTTTGGCTCTAGAGCGTGACATAAGAAAAAAAAAAACTAAATAATAATGTAAGAACGTGATCCAATAGAGTTTTCACTACAGTGAACAATAGATGCTGTGGCAGAGGCAAAAAAATCTTGCATTACGGCAGAATTCTCCAAGAGTAAGATATCTAGTTGTTTTATACTGTAGAAAACCTCGGCATTGTTTTCCTACTTATCCCGTTTTCTTTGCTGGCATTGCTTTTGAATCTCTTGAGAGCCTCATGTGGTATTGCATAATGAGGAATAGTTGCTGACGGATTAAAATTATTCTGAATTGCATATTCGTTATGAACAGGCTCGGAGTAATATAGAAATTTCTTCATGGCGATTTCAGGTTTGTAGTTCATTGGGGAAGGAATGTTGTTCCCAACACTGTGTGACAAGGCATACCGATTTTCTGTGCAGAGCCAGTCTGTATGAGGAGGGTCTAAAAAAAATGCACCCCATTATGAGAGAACAAAATTTGTCAGTTAACAATCTTATTTTTACTCCGGATAATGTAAAGTTATGTTTATTTAAGATGCACCAGATTAAAAATAGTGAATATGAATACATTATACTAACCCTAACACCCGTTTAACTATTTTCTGCGGATAATCTGATACTAGGTTGTCTCCTAAGTGACCTTCAGTCCAGGATACTTTCGTCTGGGAGTATTGGGTCTAAGAGATTAGTCCAAGAGCCCAAAATACTAGCCATAGATGCCATAACCAGTGGTGGTGATAGATTTTAGTAACTTAGGTAACGCTATGGTACGGGAGGCTGAAGTTCAGAAGGAAGGGGTAAACACTATTAGACATAAACTGGAAGTTAAAACCCCTGGCAATAGTCAACATAGCTTTTCAAATCCATAGAATTTTAGAGAATATAAACAATAGCATACAATATCTAATAATATATAGCATACCTTTGAATGCACTTCTAGCTCTCCAAAGATACATTCGATCAATCGTTTTCACATACTGTTTCGGAGTTGGCTCTGTTTCGTTTATATAAATTTTGAACAATAATGCATGTGGACGATTAGCACATCAATATGTCAATATGTAATAGATTTAGAGAGATGTAATCTGTCACAAAAAACTAATATGAATACAAACCTGAATATCCTGAGGAGAATAAGGTCTCATCAGACACCGAGTCTTCACAAACCTTTCTGTAGTTATCAAATCGCCTGTTAGAGTAAATAAGTGTTTAAAGTGTGGGCTATATGGTATTGGTGCCATAGGAACTATCTGACCAACAAAGGCATAATAATACACTACTTTATGTTATCACAGGACTGTATTGTCTGATATTCTGTTAGGGTGATGTTTAAATTAGCAGCTTCGGAAACTGATAATAAAATAAATATAAAACATTGTTTAACACTATATCAAACAAATAATATGACCTTCTTGTCGTTTTAACGAAACGAACATTTGACGCATGTGTGAACAAACCGCAGTTTCTAGCAGATGAGAAATAGTGTTGACCTCTCCAAGTCCCGTTGTGTTTTCCATCTATATAAGAAAAATATTTAGAAAAGCATTTCAGAAAGATGCTAATTGAATCTCTGCGTATGTTATTTGTATGTACATACCATATATACACATGTGTGACGTTTGGGTTAGGGGTGTGTTTTAATTATATTTATTTTATTTCTGTATATATATATAATATTTATATTTTATAACTCAAAATAAAGAAAAAGTGAAATTGAAATTACCACGCACAGTTTAATATATGTATGTAAGAGCGTGCCATGCACAGTGACTCTTTAAAAGTTTACGTGATATTCATACAAAACATACACACTTACATGGAAAATCTAATTCAATTCCAACCCACTCTCCTTTTTCACAGTTGAGTTTGCCTTTGAATCTTACAATACCAGTTAGTAGATGACCATTGTGACGAATTTGGACATTTTGGTTGAGAGTGATGTTGTCAAACAATACCATTTCAGAACATTTTTGGTTGGTAACTATGCTGCATAATGATGGCAAGATTTTTTAGGTCTTTGTTTTATGGTCTGTATCAGATAAGACGATGAAGGGGGCGAACATGAATTTTTGGCTTTAAAAAAAGGGTATTTTGGATATGAATTTCCTTCGATTTTGCGCCAATTTGAGAACGGAACTTTCAGGAATCGTTGATGTCATTGTTAAAAACATTTTACTAAGGTTTCAGTTCGACACACCAACTGTGAGGGCCTGAGGGGCCTGAATGGTGGTAGACGATTTTTTGGGTCGAAAAGGACATTTCAAGGCAAAAATTAACATCTATTCTGCTATGGTTGATGGCAGTGTTGGAAAAATTATTACAAAGTTCGAGTTTGACACACTACATATAAAGGGTCCAAATTGACATGGACAGATTTTAGGCACATTTGGCATAAAATTTGAATTTTAAAATTTTTATTGCAGAATGATGTGGTGTGGAATAATGATTGCAGTTCTCTATCGTCAATAAAATCGGAGTAATTAATTATTCAATATTCCGGGCATAATTGGCATAGCCGCCTAAAACTGTGTGCTAGCGAACTGTGTGATAGGAATACTCTAGTCTTTCCCGCAGTGCTGTGTGATTTCTCTGGCGTACATTCACCGTTCACCTTGTCGGTACAGTAGGCACTGCCTCTACAGTAGTTTTTAGTCTCGTCAGTATCTTAGAATCTCCTGTTGGCAAAAAAATGCGACTAAACATTAGTATACCTGTGATTTTGAACTTCTTTGGTAACAACCCGGTTCACCTTTAAGCATATGCTGCTATTCCGTCGCACCAATATCACTAGTAGCAACAGAAACTATTACCTCTAGAGCAGTGGTTCCTAACATTGGCGCACGTCACGTCTTAATCAGTTCCAATAAATTGATTCCACCTCCATGTCGTTTTGCAATCAAAAACCCATGATAAGATTTAACTCCCATTTTAACCCGGAAAAGGTAGGGAGGCATACCAAGTAACCCAAAGTAATAAGGTTATATTAACTAAATGGGACACATTAGTAGTAAACAGTAATTACCCAAAAAGTTAGTGATCAAATTGAAAAAAATGAGTACAGCAGTAATTAACTCAAGTCCAAGTAACCAGAAGTTTTAGTATCTTAAATTAAAATATGGGTATTAATATTTGTTACACAACTTCAATTACCCATTAGAACAAGGCAATTTAATATTCCATTTAAATTAACATATTATATATATACTGATGACAAGAAACACCCGTAACATACTGTCCTCCTTACCTAAAAAACGACTAAAATGATAGCTTATTTGAATAAAATGAGACACGGGGAAGAAATACACATTAGCAAAACAGAAATTAACCCAAGAAGTTATATTTATAAAACATAGGACATCGCATCAACATCAGAAAACTAAGCAATTAACCCAATAAGTTATCCTATTACTAAAATTGGAGATATTAATAAAAAAACATGAGTATTTAACCACCAGAAGTTATGTGCAATAATATTAGATACAAAACTTTAATTACCCATCAAACATCAATCAACAATTTAAATTAATGAATAAGGGAACCCCATAATATCCTGCCCTCTCCTATAAACGAAACAACTAAAATAATGTTTATTTCACAGGTAGGATGGCCATTTTCAAATTTCGAAAAGGAGGACATTCAAAAAATATCCAACACTTACTTTTAACCTGAATTAAAAATGTTTAATGAGTTAAAATATATGAAAAGTTGCATAAAATATACTTGAAAGATAATTAATAGCTAAAATTTGATAGCTATAGAATAATTTGAATTATGATAAAACTACATGTAAACACAGACTTTCTTATTTGAATTTCCATCCCTGAATTAAATCTCCTGTACCCCCTGTTTGAGACTCATCGCTCACAGGGGTGGGCAAACCCATGTGCCGCCCGCTAAGTTTTTATGCGATCCAGGAAGTTTCAAGGAAGCAAAAAATGAATGTATCATGTAGTTGACCCGGAATATTATCGCTCATTTTACATGAAGCATTAATCCGATATTTCTGTATCCGGAATATCGTTAAAAATGTACTGATTTATGTGCAAGCGGCAATTACTAGTACACTAGGTTTTCAGGTTCATATTTCTCACCTTCCAGGGATAGCTACGAAAAAGAAGAGGACCCGAACCCACTTACGGGGCCCATGTTGTTGACTTGAAAATTCAGCTCATATTATTGGCATATATCTGTGTGTAGCACATATATAGTTTGATTTCAATTACAAGCAGTTTAGAATGTAGCTGATATACTGCAGTGATGTATAATAAGTGCGTTGTGAATGAAAGCGTTGTGAGTTCTGTATATTTGTATTACAATTATAGTTCAAGTTGAAATACATTGTGTGAAATGTTAACAGTGAATAATCGTCTATTGAACAATGTCGTAGAGGAATCTATGTTATAGAACTATATCGCATTAGGCTTAGGATACGGTTCACAATATCCCAGTCGTAGTTACACTATTGTAGTGTGTCTCAGGATTGTGATTTGTTTGAAATTTATAGTATCAATAAAAGAGAAATATTTGAAAACAATGGTCGAGACTGGTTAATTATATTGGGAAGCCTGCTAAGATGATCATATTTCTTTTTTCGTAGGGAATGTGAATTAAGGAACTGTATCCGAAATATACAATGTGCAAAACTGGTCGCAGGATACTTACTGCTTAAGATATGTCTCTTTTCGAAGTGGAAATACTTCTGATAAATGAATTTGATAAAAACAGTGAGGAATGTTGCTTTATTATGGAGCCGTAAAGGAGTGTGCTGAATCACTGCACTCACGTCGAATAGTCAACGGTTCCACCTGAACGCGGGACAATAATCCACTGTAGTTATATTCATAGAGGAAAACTTCGTAAAGTCCCGCAGAGCTCATAGTGTTATTGGTTGAAGGTGCGTGTTCACAGTCGATAAAGCGTGGCAAGGAGGCAAATAAGATCGCTAAACTAGGCTCACTGATGCTTGGGACATGAAGGCACGACTATAATGATATATAGTACTGAGACAGGTCCTTAAGCACGAAGCATGTGATAGAGGTTAGATCCACAGGAGTAAACTAATAGCGGATGGAAAATGGCAAGCGTTGAAACAAAATAGGAGCTAAAAGAAATGTTAATTTTGTTGTAAATCCGGTATTTACATAGTTAGTTGCAAAATGAGCTTAATTTCCGTTTAATGACTAAAACGACAACAGTATGTCAGCTTAATTTCTACACTGGTGACAAAACATGTCTCATTAGGAAGTTGAATGTGACACATATGCTTTTATTCAAGCGGAAGTACCGCTCCATAAAAGCTATTCAAGACAAGCTTTATTATATATATAGACGTGCATTTATCCGCATCTGATCGCAGTGACTGGTTTAGACCGACATCAATAGAGCAGCAGAACATCTAAATTCATTTTCTATGAGTTCGTTTAGCAGCTAAATGGCATCTGACATATTCAACCTATTCGTAGATGATATTTAACCACATAGACAACAAGAGAATTCAACAGTACATACGTCTATTATATTGTAACCAGTCAGTCGAGGTGCACAGACAGTGGATGGTGAATTAGTACATTGCAAGGCGAAATGGAGCCTACGTACGATAATAATCAACCACCGGTATCCAGTCAAAGATCGGCAATAGAACACGTTAAACTGGAAAACAAGCGCATAAAAAGGTGATTCACATTTATTCAATATCGTTTGAATTCATGCGAATGGTGGGTGGATTTAACTTTCAAATATTGACAATTCTAACAGCAATTTCCAAAACCTGTTCTAATTGTGTTCTACTACTTTTCAAGCATTGGCATAGCTCAAATAATCGTGGGATTGTTTATCACTTTGTCTGGAATATTCAACCGTATAGCAAGTCAAACCGCTCTGGACATATTTTTCTTATCACGAGTTGCAACTGGAATATGGGTCGGCATTGTGGTAAGTAATGCTGTGTTTTCACCTTTTCACCTTACTAGGACGTTGTTATACCGGGCGTTTTATTGTTATGAGTATTGTTATGTATACTCAGCATACGTTCATACTTCATTCTGTATTAAAGCGTTAAAGATATAGTGACTGCCGTTTCTTGTCCTGTAGGCCACACATTACAACACGATATGAAAGCAATTGAACCGAGCATTCTTATTATTCGCAATATGTTTACTTATTATAGTAATTCAGTACTACAGTTAAACAATTTAAAATAGTGATTAACATCTTTAGATGAGGGGTAATAAAAAACAATTTCTCCACTAATTCTTCAATAGGTACTCATTACTGGCCTTGTTTGTACAAGCACTTCGCGGTCCAGGCAAAGAAAACAGATCATGGTACGTACCTGCTGAAGTTTTCACAATAATCATGTCATCATACACTTTTCATGTGATTTTTGTATCACAGATGAACATATTTGTCCTATTCTCTGTGACCTGCATCGTGTTAGATGTTATATTGTTGGGTGTCGTCATCGGCGATATCGTTGTCGCTTCCACAGCAGAAATCGCCTTTAACTTGGAACTCGACAAGATACGTGATGCCGTCAGCAACGCCACGGATATGAGCTGTCTAAACTTAACGGAACTAGAGTTGCCGCCGGAAATGTCTGGGGATGAACCCATAGAAAATCAATTAAGGTGCATCGCTAAGTCTACATTCGACCAGATTCTAGTATCGGATATTATTTTAATAATATTGTCCCTACTGGAGCTGGCAATAGCGTCCCATTCTCTTTTCGTCGCATACGACATTACGGTTCGTGAGCCCAAGTCGAAATACAACCTTACTGTAAAATATCTGCATAGGAATCATGGAAAAAACAATGACTTTGTAAGATTCAATTTACCGGGTGAATATGAAAACACAGCAGCGAATGAATGGGCTTCCGAAGGAAACGGAATGCCCTCGCGAGATTCTTTTCCGGATTCGGACACTTTTAGATCTCACATAGAGGTGTTCGATAACGGTTTGACATATACTAATACAAACAGAAGAAGTTCTCACTAGTTGTCTACGGAAGTACACTCTGTAATGAGGCGAAGGGATTATCTGCAGTACCGCCTGTAATTGGTGAACCGATAAAAGCTGCAAGGTGAAAAAGGATCTCTATAGGGATCGCAAATGTGCTAGAATATATCTTTAATTAACCATATTATTGATATACAGCGCATCGATATTTTTTATGCGAACGCCTCGAAATGTATGAAAATATCTTAAAAATTAGATGCCCTTCTTTCCCACTGTCAGCAGATTCCTGTGACGTGCCTGTATCAATATCTGCAGAAGCGATCAACTCTGTATGGGAAATGCCCCTATTGTGATTTCTAACAATGAACTAAATATAACTTGTTTTCTTCGTTTTTCAACACTGTTTACCTCAGTATGCGCTGTCTAATTTGCACTGTCGATGGAGCCTATCTTGCAGCCTTTTGGTAATTTAAAAACAATCACTTTCTCTTTTACTATGCTCCTGGAAATACATACTGATTTTTGAACAAATATAGTACTGTGCCATGAGACATACGCCAAAATCGGTAGTATCGCTATAAATATGACGTATATTCTCCTACTTATGTTAAGGTGATAATAATAAGTCTGAAAAAAAATGACTCAAAAATTTATGTACAATACGACTACTGTACTCGTCATTTCATAACTGTTAGCGTTGGAAAGATTCTGTACGATTATAATCTGAATTGCAGTTTTCTTTATATGCATTACATATTTACTGAAATGATTTAGAAATGCCTATCGTGCTAGCATATGCAATATGTACATTACCGATTTTAAAAATTTTATCGACCACAAACGCATTGAGTGATGTCGATGGTGTTCTACAGCGTATTTAGACTCTTTACCGCAAGTAACAGTTGCAGTGCCGAATTTCACAGCTGTAGGTGTACATCATGAACAGGTCGACATCGATAAATTCACATATACAGTAATCCCTCACCTATCGCGGTTAGAGCGTTCCAGAGCCTTCCGCGAGAGGTGAAACTCCGCGAAGTAGAAAACACATATTTAATTAATTATTTGAATATATTTAAACGTATTTTGAACCATTATAAATCATTCGCACACTCCTATTTACCTTATTAACCTTTCCAACAATCATTCGACCGGTTATTTAATTTTTTTCAAACTTTTAGCGCTTATACATACTAGTACTATACGGCACAGCATTTATCATGAAATCAAATACATACGATATTACATTAAAATTCATACAATACAATATGATATAAAATCCGCGATAAGTGAACCGCGATATAGCGAGGGACGACTGTACAGTATAGGTGTCTATTAATCCCTATAAGACATCATTAATTTACGACTCTTAAGATATCTACAGGATGCACGATAATTAAAACTCTACAGCAGTTCTCAGTTCCAATATATATATACACAGTCTGAGATAGAATAGTTATAGCTATAAAATAAATATCGCGGTACATAATAATAATCCATACTCTAATTTAAATTGGCACCAAATCTTGATCGATACCCAGAGGAGTTCGAGTCATATCCAAACATCCGATGATAACAATAAGGGTTCTAATAATGGTGAACGGGGGAATATGACCAATTACGGTGGCTTATCACTTATCACAGATTTCAAACCAATCATCCGCTTTTAATTAAAATTATAATTAAATAAATTCATTCAAAAATCTATTTCGCATCCTTAGTCGATTTCCAGTGTAAGTCGTAAAGGTGATGATATCATCAATATAAGATTTTACCTCACACAATATAATTTGATTGGATACCTAGAAGCCGATTATCCTAAGATCTAAATCCTGAACAATATTCGCCTATACATAAAAAATAAAACAACAACCAACTAATTCCGAATAGCCCTATTTACAGTATATCAGATTTACTGAACGAAGATAACTACAACATGGGAAATCTGTACAATACTAACTTGATTACGGAGTAATAATTCCCGATGTAGGAGACAAGTGTTATAAATGAATATTTAACAGATTCCTCTCTTTGAAGTTTATCCTATGCTCTCAATTACTCTTGTAGCATAACAACTTGTTCGCTATCTGTAGATACGTATTTCGTACTGGCACCTGAACGAGCAGTACTGTTTCGCATACCGTATCCGAAATATATCATGAATCCTGATGTGGCATTTAAAAAGGAAGAAAGTAGAATTACGCGGCAATTTTTTCATCAATCCATTGGTTGAGTGACCGACAAAAAAAGAACAAACAGTGACTTGAGAAAGAGGATTGAAAACATGAGTAAATGCAGTGGTCAGTATTACTTATCCCCCGATCAAAATTAAGTGGATGTTGTAAGTCACTTACCTACTGTCATCCAAGCTGCGAAACGAATCCACGTTCCAATACTAAGCTCGCACATAAGGTAAATATTGCATATAGAAGAAACAACAGGCAGGATTGGAACTAGTGGTACCTGACAAGATGGGTATTGAATATATATATATATAACAAGAATATAAAACGAATAATTTTATTTAGTAAGAGGCTAAAACCTACCTTAAACCCCAATTTTTCTTTAGACTGAGGCTGCCTAAAGATTATCAATGTACATAAGCCAATCAGGAACATCAGAATGGAACAGCAAACGATGACTAATATGTGATATAGGCGTCCGATATTCACTAGCAATGCACAGAGTACAAAGGATAGGGAACCTGATGCAAGAAATTTGTAACAGGTAAAAATTAAAAATAACTATTTTATGCATGAATTTATACACGGTCAAAAGATCCTGAAATTATAACTTCATATTAATTTGAATATCTAATAAGATATCATACCTATTGTTATTGTACAGCAATACACCATATTTCCCGAATATTCTGTAGGTTCTTTCGGTGGATATCTCATGTTATGAATGACTGATGTGTGTATCGGCTTTGTAATTTCTGAAACTAGTTTTCGTGATCGCGTTACAGTGGTCGCAGGTTGATATCTTACAACACAAATTAGTATAAGTTCATCTTCTTTCAAAATGATGATAATTTATAATACCAGATGGAATTTCTAACCTTAAAATCAGGACACAGATTGCGACTAAAGTGTAGGCAAGCAAGGTTCCAATAGACATCATGTCAACAAGATCTTCGAGATCGAACAGAAGCACCATTATGGCTGTAAAAACATTTAATAATACTAGTAGTTTACCTGTATAGGGAATACAATGTGAGCGTTTCATACCTGCGAGCTGGCCGGACAATAACGTAGCGATCAAAGGAGTTTTGAATCTTTTATTTATTTTTGCCAAAAATTTGAAGATCAGTCCGTCTTGTGACATGGCGTACACGACACGAGGCAATGGAAAAAGACTACCTAACAAACTTGAAGCCATGTACAGTTTATGTATAAGCAAGGTTTCAGGAATAAAATGAATAGTGATATAAAATTACTGCCGTTGGCTTATCAATCTCTTTATTTGATCGAGAAATGATTCCAAAATAACCTGCTAACCAAGCCACGAAATAGATTACAGATATGTGACAGGGGAGACTCGAGGTTCTGTTTGTCAAATATTGAAACAGATATTTTCAAATTAGCAAAATTAGCTAGCCCAAGCAAATATCAGAAAAAGGGGCGCTGGGGAGAAAAGGGTTAAGAACCACCGATATAGAGTAACATTTATTTCAAATAAAAACTAATCGCTAGAATCCAGGTTGTAACAACAATAGTACGAAATCAAATCGTTGTTTTTTGATAGTAACTTTATATATATTTAGTCTCTTTCCTGTGACAATTAGAATTAATGGCTTCTAGTGTAAATCAAAAGCGTACCTTGAGGATAATGCACACGTTGCACCTATAGCCAGTGGAATAACGGCCCAGTTGAGTCCTAAATATTCAAAGGCGCGAGGAAGCGGAGCTCCGATATCAAGCATGTAGTAAGGAATAATCAATGTTAGTACCGATGATATGCCGACATAAGCAAAGAATACAATAACCAGGGATATGACGATCGACAGCGGGATGGAACGCTGTGGATTTTTAACTTCCTCCCCTGAAAAACATAATTGCCATATGTGAGTGAATATTAAGGGCATTATTTGAATTCAAAATAAAGCTTTCACCAGTTGTAGCAATGACGTCGAAACCAATAAAACCGAAAAAACAGGTAGCTGCCCCAGACATGACGCCGCTGAACCCATAAGGAAAATATCCACCGTGTCCAAAACGTTCTTCGACATCATACTTGCCCTCTGAATTCGGTGTACAATTCATACCTGAAACAACAAGGCAATGAAGGTAAGCCTCGATTCGATATATTGTGTAAGAATCTCCCACTAAAAATTGAGAAAACATTTGTAGTGCCACTCATGTCCATCTGCCAAGCAATTCCAGACTCAACACTTACCTTTGTCATCTCCAAGCACGTGGCCTTCTGATATTGTTGGATTTGGATCCTCTGATAGTATTGATGTATTAGAGCCAGATGTAATGCTGCCGTTGGCTAAAATATTCTGGCATTCAAGCTTATAACTTGAACGAAAATGTAAACGTTTATAAAGTAGTATAATATTCATAGTAAAGAAAATACTGTAGAAACCCATAATATCCAAATTAAGTCTTGTAAATGATGTATATCTTAGATTTGTTCTGGGAGAAATAGTTTCGGGAATAAATATCGGGAGACACCGAATTTATAAAACGACAGTTTGGAGAAATTTGCCAGTCAGGACTGTTAGCAAAGTATTGGTAGACAGAAGGGCCATCATAGATTGATAATAAAAACACATAGATTTGATAATTATAAAAAATATCTCTTGTCCATCGTAAAGGAATGATTCCGATATTAGGATTTCCACTGCATCGAATGTATACCAGAAAATGCTTTTGGAAATTCTAGGGATAGGGACTTACTATTCTTCTATATCATCCACAGAAAGATACCAGTAATTCACGTTGGAGTATATTCCACCAGCTACAATAACGAATAGTATGATAACTATATTCACAAGGGTAAATAATTTGCTAAAATTCGCTGATTCCTTCACTCCGAAGCACAGTACGACTAAAAGAAAGCAGAAACTGAGTTGTCAAATTGTCGGCAAAGATATATTAAAAAAGGCTCGTACTAACCAGTTAGGACCAATATGATACCGAACGCAAATAAATCGGGATATTGAGCCAGTCCTGGCACGTCCATTTTCAGATATCTTAGACTGAAGGCTTTAAATCGCCCACCTAACAAAGCATCAAAATTTTCACTCCAGGCACGAGCAACACTTGAGGTACCTGAATGCGTGGCATACGGTTAAAAGTTAAGTATTACCCAACTAGTGATGCAATCAAGCGTCATACCAATTACATATTCCAGAACCAGGTTCCACCCAATAACGAACGCCCAGAATTCACCAACAGTAACGTAACTGTACACGTATGCAGATCCAGCTTTTGGGACTCGGGCACCGAATTCAGCGTAGCACAATCCTATAACGGTATCAACTGAATAATTAGGAGTTCACACCACATAAACTGCATTATTACTGATAATAATAATAATATTATGAATAAAATACTGTAAACTTTCTTCACCTGCCATAGCGCTTGCCACAGCCGCCACCAAAAACGATAAGACGACTGCTGGACCCGTTTTGTCACGTGCAACGGAGCCTGTGAGTACATATACTCCAGCACCTTTTTTATATAGAAAATTTCAAGAAGATTTACTTTCATTCCTAGGTAACAAATGTTTTTCTTTGGGAATAAATACGATAGTAGTACTACATTCGGAAAACAGCAGTTAGAAAAATTCTCTAAATTCGCACTGAAATAAAGAAACTAAAAATATTTGTTCATTCAGGAGCCGGGCATATATTATATAGCCATATAATCTGTTTTGTTGCAAGAATTATCGGGCTTTTAATAAAGTATTAATTCGAGCATAAATACAAAGCATCATTAAATAGATACTTAGATTTAAAATTCTTATAATTTCATTTACCAAGAGTACTTCCAACTCCAAGCGCGATAAGATCTAGCGTGGTGAGACATCGTAAAAGTCGAGTGTCTTTAGCCGCTTCGCTGGAATCGGAATAAATCTTTTTTCGAGCAAGTTTACCCAAGAACTGTCCGAAAGTCATTTTCACAAACCTAAGCGGAATCTTGTAAAGATTTCGATAGGTAAATATAATACAGTTTGTAACCTGGCTATACAGAATTATATAAAAGCAGAAATGAGAAAAAACTTCGTGCAAACCGATACTGATTCAACTGCACGAGGCAACGAGCTAACGAGTACGACGCTTATAGAAAACGTTTGTTATATAATATTAGCGACAATTAACTATTATTACCGTTGTCATTGTTATGTCATCAAATTAGGATTAGTAATATGATATGAGAAATGGGATAATCCCCGCGCGATTACTAATCATAAACTACCTATTAAATTCTCATCTGCCTTCCAGTCAATCCACAGAATTCCAACAAATTACGGAACTAAAGAATGATGGCAAATTGGTTCGATGTAGCACAGCGTTTCGCTTAAACAAACTGATGTTCGGAGCGGATTTAACAACAACACGTGTAAAAACTTGACTAGAACTTAACAGGTAGCTCACGAACGGGATTGTTCAATTAGTTTCAAGTGGGTACAATATATGCTTTGTTATGTAACCATCATCAACAGTAGACCAAACTTTTGAACGCAGCCAAAAATTCCATACCACATCCTTATTAGTCTATTTGCAAACACGCCATCATATACATCATATACAGAAATTATGTACAGGATGCCCCCGAGATACGAACGATATCTTTTATTAATATCGGTCGTAAATCGAGTGCGTCGTTGATCGAAATTACATCAATATATACTTATATAGTAATGAATAAAATGATGATATTTTTTGTAAAATATCATAGGGGATTCAAGGGGACGTCATAAAGGGGAAACGCCATCGTATATAGGGATATTCGTAAGTCAGATACGTGTTAAAATTTTTGCGTGGAATACTAACAAGTTAATCTGCATTATGAAAATTCCCAAGATGGGGGTGAGACGAGTCGGTTTAGACCTGGTTCGCAGTCCTGTAATTTCGAAATAAACTGGCGATAAATGACTGGAGGGGCGGCACGTTTTCGCACTGCCGAAAGAACTGCATTAGATTAGATGCACTCTTTCAAATATATTCGAAAAATAATTACCACTGTATATACAATATTGTACGCGTAATTATGTGCGTTAGAGTGTGGAAGTTGGGAAACAGGAAATAACTAATCAGGGACGTCCAAAGAAATATAAGTCCAGTATTATATATGAAAAAATACACCTTAGATTGCTTATTGGAATGATGATAATTTACCGTTATTAAAACCGAACAAGGAACAGTTAAATTCCTCAGTAGTGTGAATGAACTATCAGCAGTAGTATAATCATAGTCTTTACATGCATATGTGCATTGTGGTACCATAAACAATGGTGGCACAATGTAGTGGCTATCAATAGTAGTTAGTAGTATAGTAGGCTTCTCAATCCAGAGGCAAGTGGGCAACTGACCAGCTCGCCAGTCCGGACGAAGCTCAAAGAACTTATAATATTATTTCATGAACAACTTTATATCCACATTTTCACAAAAAATCACGGTAAAATCTCCATGGTAATGAACCGTTATGCATTGATCCGGAACATTATTATCACATCAATATATGATTTACCCTTTGACCTCTAACCATAAATGAGTTATGCTGGGAACTTTGAATTGATAATGGCAGTGATGCTTCTTAAAATTCAGCGCTTGGAAATACGTCCTATTCTCTGTAAAGTATTCAAACACGAACCTCCAAGAATAAACCTTGGACCAGTATTTTCATTTTATTCGATTGCGTGCTCGAATAAGTCATTATTTCATGGACTACGATGGTCCGGAACGACCGGATTAAAATTAAATTCATCATTTCACCGAAGGTAGGAAACTAATTACCTCGATGAAAACTATATTGCGATTCCATTGAATTGTATATTTTCATCCGAATGTAGGTTTTCACACTTATGTTCTCGCCGAACGTTAAGACATGCTCTTCAACAGCGAACACTATGCATTTCACAAATATGCTTTCAGAAGTATCCACCATACAGGTGAGGACTAGGAAGACATTCTCCCATAAAACTCGTCCCTGATATTAACATACGCATACTTGGTTATAACCATGTAAAAATATGAAAATCCTAATCCAATCCGTTACATAAACCATTGACCATATTGTATCAACATTAAGAGATCAGTTTTATGTGACCAAGCTGGTGAGATATATGAAGATCTTAAACAATATAATATTTTTCATTATCCCTTTCATTCTTTATATTTCTTAGGAGTCGAGCTCAGAGGTCGAATACTGATCCAGTTCTCTACATTTGTTCACTTGTCATTTTTATGATTGGTGTCTCGTATGCATCGGTTCCTTTATATAGGTTATTTTGTCAGGTGAACTGGTTTGACCAAGCATTTTTTTTACTTTCGAGATGTCTGAATTTGAGGTAAAATCCTTGTTTATTTTTCAGGCAACAGGAATCGGAGGAGACCCTAAATTGGGGCACAAAACGGAGGCCGTTACGACTATGATGCCTGTGCGAGACCGCCCAGTAACTGTTATATTTAATGCAGACCGCCATGCTGCGATGCAGTGGAATTTTAAGCCTGCACAAGATAGAGTAACGGTCAGTATACAAGTAGAGATTCATTACACTTGGTTACTGGCCCTGGTCAGTCTGTGAACTAATGAGATTTCTCAAATTTTTGGGACACACCCATATGCCAGACACTGCAAATATTATTGTATGGTTCATTATTTTCTACAGGTTGTACCAGGTGAAACAGCTCTTGCATTTTATACTGCAAAGAATCCAACGAAAGAACCCATTGTGGGAATCGCTACATATAACGTTTTGCCTTTTAGAGCAGGACTATATTTCAACAAGATTCAGTGTTTCTGCTTTGAGGAGCAATGGCTTAATCCTGACGAAGAGGTGAGGGTCATATAATCGAATTAATATAGTTAGTAATTGGAATAAATAATGAAATGAGAAATTTCTTTTCCAAGGTGGATATGCCAGTATTTTTCTACATAGACCCGGAATTTGACAATGATCCACAGCTGGCGGTGGTTGATGAGGTGGTTTTGAGCTATACCTTTTTTAAAGCGGAAGAGGGACAAACATTGCCAATGCCTGGTTTCATGACAAGCAAATTCACCAATCTGAAAACTGCTCAGTAATGAAATGATAAGCATATGGCTGTGTTGTTCGACTAGCCACAAGAAAATTATATCAGAAATATGTTGTTTGTTTTCAACATTAACGGTCTTTTGTACTTTGTCTTTAAAATGCAATAAAATAAATGATCTAAATGTGAATTGTAATTTAGGGACAGTTGCATGAACCATGCCATGTTTGAAACCATGTTTCCAATGAGCAATCTAGGATTCTAGGGTGTATCATTCATATATCATAGTGGAAGCATATTCCTTTGACCTGCCTGGAAAAGTCGCAGCGGCTACCCCCGATTAGTTCTTTCCTGTCTTCCACACTAACACACCTAATTCCACGTAAAGTATTGTAGTTAATTATTTTTTCAAAGATATATGCATCTAATCTACATTATTATATTTGCACAGTATTATCTCGCTAACCGCCTCGTGTAATGAGATACAGAACTATTTTATTTATTTAAGTACCGTTTTGTTTGTGGTCCGCTTTTCCGATACGACGTTGTATTTGTGCAGTCGACAGTAACCAACCACTGCACTATACGCGTGTTTTTGAACAAACTTAGTTAAAGTGAAATCAAGTTAATGTTAAAAATGGAGACAGGTGTTCGAACAGTTGATTTCCGTAGCGATACCTTAACTAAGCCGACTGATGAAATGCGAGAAGCGATGGCTGAAGCCGAGGTTGGAGACGACGTATTTGGCGAAGATCCCACAGTTAACAGTACGCAAATGAACATTAATGAAAAACGAAATATAACCGTTTCAAATGTATTACAATTTAAGAATTACAACAAATTGCTGCTTCGCTATTCGGTAAAGAAGATGCGTTATTCGTGCCGTCCGGTACGATGGGGAATCTCATAAGCGCGATGACACATTGCAATGAGCGAGGGTCACAAATTTACATTGGCGACAAGTCACACATGGGCGTTTGGGAGCAAGGCGGCTATGCGCAGGTTTTACCCGGCAAAAAAATACAGCATTCACCTCAACATTGTGCACTTATTTGCTTATTTTATACGAAGTTGAAACATACATACATACATGGTTTTAGGTCGGCGGTATTCAAGCCAAATCTCTCCCACTACGAACAGATGGCACTTTTGACGTGAAGCGAATGATTTCTGATCACCATACCGGTGAAAACTTCCATCACGCTAAGCCGAAACTGATAGTTGTGGAGAATCCAATCGACGGTAAAGTGTTGCCGTTATCATACATGAAACAGGTGTGATCAAATTCACAGAAATTGGTTAATATTACTATGTTACCATGACATACAACCATACGTACCAATGTTTGCAGGTACGTGATGCCGGTACACAATTGGGTCTTAAAGTGCACTTGGATGGGGCTCGAATTGGAAATGCACTCATTTCACTTCAATGTAAGCCTCATGACATCACACAATATGTAGATTCTGCTAGCATATGCCTTTCAAAGGTTATTTTCATTTACTGAGTTAAACCTGCTCCTTTTTAATTAAAATGGATATGTAAATTGACTTACATCAAATAACCGTTTCAGGGTTTGGGTGCTCCAGTGGGCTCTGTCATCATTGGGACCAAAACGTTTATCTCCAAAGCAAGGAGAATACGAAAAGTATGTATACTAATCATGCCAAGGGGTGTGTTGTTGGAAATAGAAGTGGGAGACACAACTTAAAAGTGCTATTCAAATGGTGGGATGCATTCAGCCTGTACAACTGAGTTTCTGATTATCTGGGGCAATATCTATGCTAACAGGACCCTGGCTCCCAGGGCGCTTGGACACCACTGCAACATCCATGAAGGTCAATGCAATATAGTTCCACTATCGCATATTGCTTGGAAATTACATTTGAAATTGCTTACTCTGGGCGTAAGAGATTAATGAGAATTTAGGCTTAATTGAACATAGAACAGTTGAACTTTGGAGTAATGTACTGACACAGCAAGCATGAAATACTGCCCCATATTTCACCCCCAGTTAGGGTGTATTAATGATACTAGCGATGTGAATATCCAAAATCGTCATGGATTTATGTCGAGTTTTAAAAGAAATAGAAGGGAACATTGTTCCCATGCATTTCTGCCGCAATACACCACTGATCGTTACAGCGTGATAAATGTTTTGATGCTTTTCAGGTTCTAGGTGGTGGAATGAGACAAGCTGGAATCCTAGCAGCAGCTGGCATAATATCGCTTACAAAAATGATGGATAGAATGAAGGAAGATCATGCTAATGCAAAGCTGTTTGCTGAAGGTTATCTGGAAATCTGTTATTTTTGCATTTGTAATTATATCATACTACAATACAAACACAATTATATTCTTATGTTGTTATACAGGAATAAAAGACATGGCCTCAGATTTGTTCACAGTTGATGTTGAAAAAGTTCAAACCAACATGGTTTGGTTTCATCCAAAAGAGCACGTTCTCGCAGACTGTAGTACAAAGGAAATTCAAGATATGCTCGCGGGTAATTTAAAAATAATGCTTGTTGATTTAGCTTTGAATTTATACTCCACTATTTTACTTGTATACAAAATATATACTATAATAGTAAAAAATATCGATGGATTGTACAGATACCAAGGAACCGAAGATTTGTGTGAAAGTGCTGGCCCTGACTAGTACTGGCATTCGAGCCATGTTCTATGTGGGGGTTACTGAAGATGATGTTACTGCAGCATTTGAAAAGCTGAAATATGTGTGTGATAAGATCAGATCTAAAATACAAGCACATTGAAGAGATAATAAAACCAATATCTTGATCATGTTTTATGAGAATTTAAAGTTCTTTGTTTAGATGAGATGTCGAGTGCACGTTTTTTCTGATGTGGTATTTTCTGCACACCTGAAAAAGTATTTCAATGAGTCGACAAAGCACTGGCTAGTTTTCAAATTACATTATTCAATTTTGGGAAAGTTTAATATACGGTGACCGAAACAAAATGTAGCGGAATAAATCTCGCTGGGAATAGTGTTACGAGGATTTCCGTCATAGAATGAATGTATTAGGTAGAAAGATGATTACCTTGAGGGCATAAAGCTCTTTCGAAGGGGTGACTGTTGGATGTAGTTGGGGCTGACAATTCCTCAAGAGAAAGAGCTCCAATACCACTATCATCTAAACGCATGTATCCATCCATAAGTGAACTGAACCCCGTGATGCCTGTTAAAAAGCATGAAAATAATCCTTATTAGAGAATACATTTTATTCGAGTGATACCAACACATAGATGTTGCCGTCATTTACTTCGGAACTGAATAAAATGATAATGATAAAATGATGAATCACAAGACCTCCCATAGCAGCATAGAGTGGCTCATTTCTAGCGACAGGATGTCCTCGATCAAAGCGTTCTTGACGAGTTTCTACTAACGTTTCATGTGTAGGGACGGTTTCTCCGCAGGCACAATTGAACGATGTTTTAAAAATGGAACACTTGCATCCTAGACAACAGGTTCAAGTTAATTTGGTATGAGAACTCCATCTTGGAAGAATAATGGAACATCACAATATACCACTTTTCGTACACTGCCGCTTGTTATTGTACGTGTGATCTAATGCAAAATGCTTGCAGTGACATCGAATCGACTGTGTTCCATTCAACGGGATGTAATCATAGGAAGCGCAGGGACATTTTTGCACCTTTGCGGATATTTATTTTCAGTTGGTAAATGCTATCAAAATTGTTAATAATATATATATTACATAAACGGAATCTACTGTATATGTATTACATATACCTTGCAGGGTAGCAGGATTGGTCTCGACTCTGGAATCTTTTCAAAATCCGTCTTATGCTGTTTATACCTACCAAGTTTTAAAACCTTGTTAAAATAAATTGTAGATAAAATATACATATTTACCAGTAAAAAAAAGAAAATTCAGATCAGTGCTAGTTTACTAGTGTGGTATCTCCAAAAACCCGGTTGTGTTTGATTAACTTTGAGTTAGGAATTGGACTAGAATTTTGTAAATTTACTGAACCTTGGTTAATCAGTAATTATAACTTAACCTATGCTGACAAAAGCACTTTGTCTCTGGTCCGATCAGTTTACAGTCCATTCCTTTGCTATTGGTCCAACTCGTATATAGCCTGCAAACGAGAAGAACAGAACTAACTCTAAAGAACCAGAAAAGAAAAACCTATAAAAAGATTATCTTCACACCTATTTGCTGCTCTCGCAGGCAGGACTTCTTTTTTGTAATTCTCATATTCTTCTTGAGTAAAAAGCTTTCCATTGTCGTCGTCTCCTACTATTCTAAGAACGGATTCAAAATACATACAAGTGTAGAAAATATTATAAAAGACGACTTCCGTGGGTAACCAACATGATGATTAACTTTTACCTTTTGTACTCCAAATAGGCATCAACAGATGCCGAGGCTGAGCCGTCGAATTTCAACGCAACTCTTGAATCCATAATTAAGAGATTGTTCAAAATTTAAATTTAGTAGCCTGAAGATGCTATACACCAGCAACGGTTGAAGATAATACAAGTCGAGCGAAATCGGATATCGAAGTATATTTCTTTACTAATAGATAATTGAAAAAAAAGAAAAAAAGCGTGTGTCGCTTGAATGCGAAATGAGAAGTGAGTGATGTAGGAGGAAGGTAATGAGGTCGCGACCCTATTCCCCACCAACTCAGTGGGACTTTATCTAGGTAAACTGTTTCGGTAATTGTTCCAAAACTAAAAGTACACCAGGGAAATTATGATACTTATGATTTTGAACTTCTTTTGGTAAAATACGCGGTTCACCATTCAAGCATATGTATAGTCGCATCAATATCACTAGTAGCAACAGAGACTATTTATTACCTCTAGAGCAGTGGTTCCTAATATTGAGCGCACCTCATTGAGGATATAGACGAATACGGGATATATATAAGGAAAAATACATATTAGTATAGAAACACACGTTCCTTACTTCTCAAACATCTCCATTTTATTTCTTATCATAATGTAAGATAACAAGCTGAAATCCGTTCACTAATTTTGATTGATAACTTGAGAAGTTTAATAATCAAGCTGTTTTTTTGCCAATCTTTTTGTAATAAGACTCAGTAGTTTTCGGTATATTGATCATTAAATCGCCAAAAGCCGTTTGAAAGTAGGGTGTGTGTGGTCTCGGGGACATCTTATACGAAGACAATCTTGGAGTAGTTTGTTCAAATTCCTCAGCTACACTATTTTCGCTTCCTTTTCTTGTTTTAGAATCTTCTGATTGTTGAGTAATGTCATCTAAAAATTAATTTGCTTCAAAGATATGAAATAAAAGCGCAGTAATAAAGGTATAACATACCGGTTTCAGGCTGAATGTTTACATCAAGCTCCGTGTTGATTGCCTTGCTTTCACTCTCTATCATCCACCGATGAAATGCATTGGAAGATTTGAGCTCTTTCATGTGTTCGCGGTGGGTTCTATAGAAAGTAATACTGCTTTCTAACGAATCGAGTGCGACGGAGCCATCAATATGCGATTCCAGCATATTACTGTTTTTTCTTTCAGCGAAGACCAATCGAGGAGTCTTGTTAGAACGTGCACAGCCACCGCAACTGCGTGGACTTTCAGAAGAAAGGTTTTGAAAATAAGAATATCCATCGTGCTCGTCGACGTAGAACGAATTTTTATCACAGTAATTTTCTTCAGCGTCCACGTCAACACCACCTCGTCTTGCCTTGTAAATCGGAGAACTCGACTCTGGAGTAATTGAAAGAGGAGGCATCGAAAGGATTGTATTTTTACCTACAGCTTGCTGAAGGGATCTAACGTAATTCCTTTCTTCCGTATAACGTTGATTGATGTGTTGAATCTTGCGCCTTAGAATTTCGTTGCATAATTTCTCGCTTTCCACCTCCTTCTCAAGCTTTGCATTTTTGATTGAACATCTAGTAAACTCGTTATTGAATTTTTCTATTTCTCTCTGCATCAAATCGGCACTGGAAAAGGTTAACAGAACACCCAGTTTATAATAGATACAATAAATCTTCATATCGGTAAAATTTATGTTTGTTTGATCCCTGGGTGTTGCCTTTATTCTACACTCCCGATTATAAGAAAGGTAACTGAACTCCGTTTTTCATGAGAGTTGCTCAGAGGTGTTTTTTATTACTGAAAACTCAGTGCCTCAAGAACTGGCGAATAGGGGTATACGTACGATAAAATGAGATAAAATAATAAATATGGTAGAATTTTTGTCAAACCTTTCATGCAGGCTTCGTTCCTGGCTATACAAAAGGTCGCTTTCTGCCTGGGCAAGAACGAAAACTTTTGGAGTTTGACACGAAGAATCCTTGGTTGCTGACTTTGCGGACTGCTGGATCTTCCTCAATCTCAGGGTTTGTATTTCTTTTTGCAAAGCCTTTGATTTTTGAGTTACTGTTTTATTTCCGTGCGGTTTTATGTTATATATAAGTTAACGACAACATACTCTCAAAATAATACCAAATCACCTTTTTAGCTGTGGCCTCAGTTTCAAGTTTTGATTTTTCACAAGCAACTTCTTTTTGCAAAGCAGCTGATAACTGTTTAAAATGCTTGAGGCTATCCTCGGCACCTCGACACCTCGCTGCCATTTTTTTCTCTTGTAGTTTAGAATTACTTAGCAGCTGGCCTTTCTTATCCAATGCCAAACAGGATCTGGATATAATGCGGCGTTTATAATAGTTATTAGCGGAAAAATTGCTCGTAATATAGGAAGTAGTCATCACCTGTCCTTGATTTTTTCAATAGTTTCCTTCTCCTTCAATGCTCTGTCTCTTGCTCGGAGAGCTTGTTTCATTTTGAACTGAGCATGCTGAATCGCGATATCGCGGCTCTCACAGGCCAGATCCGCATCAGTTTGAGTCCTCATGTCTCTTGTTTGTTTTATCCATTTCTTCCTCTCCTCTTCCATCTCCCTATGAATGCGTTTTATCTGGATAAAGAGTCATTATATTTATCAATGTGCAAATTTAAGCACGAGATAGGTACACAAATTGCCATTTATAAAGAGTGATATCTGATATAAGTGCATACGGTGTCGCGAAGTTCTTGTTTGACAGCCCAGTCTTTCTTTGCGCGATCGTCTGCTCTGTGATATTTTTCTCTCATCTCTTCCACTAGCTTTACCATATGCTTGTGGTCCTCCACCAAGTCCTATAACAGATCGTACTTCTGCCTATTAGATACAAAAACGACAAAAGAAAATACATGGACCACTTACCTGGTTTCTTTTCCTGGTATGGTATTCCTGGGAAACTATTTTATCTTTTTCTCTGCCAACTAATTCACGCTCTTTACGAAGAGATTTGTGCTGTTCCTGTTTTGAGTACAAGTCCTTATAACAACTATACATGGTCCTTATTGACGTACGTATAGTGAGTACTGCAGTGAAAAAGTATTTCAATCCTGACAGTCGTAATGATAATACTGTGTACCATTAGACATGCAACCTGTAGAATTTCTGCGAGATTCAGCTATTATCGCTCTTACAAATATTTAGAAAAAAAATACACTTTTTTTGCCGGCATGAGGTTAAATATTTAAACAGTAAATCCACATGAATCATATCAAGCAAAATGCTAATCAATTCCATGAATGAGTACGTCAATAAAATTTCTTACATGGAGATTTTCTTTTTCTTTTTTGATCTGCTCGCACTTTGCAAGAATTTCATCTCTTTGCTTCTTTACTTGTTTAAATGCTTCTCGGAAAGTGTCTCTGGTTTTCTCTACTTTCGCTATGTCGTCCTTATATTTAGCGATTTCCATGCTTAGATGCCTCGTTCTATATTAATGGAGTCATTTCAGACGTTTGTAAAGCTCTGATATTCCACTCCACGTGATTAATATTATCCAGTAAAATTATAAAATGAAAAATTGCAATTTTGACAAACCTTACAATATAGTCACTCTTTTGTTTACTCAGTGTATCTGTTTTGTGTTTATAATCGCTTATTTCGTCGGTCAGTTCGGTGTGCTCCTTTTTTCTTTCATTAATATCTTCACATAGAGATGATATCTTCATCTTACTAGCGGCGAGCTGAAGTATGTGGTAGTAAGGATATAATTTTCAGTCATAAATTCAGAACCACATATGAAAGTTTTACCTCATCACCGAGGTTCTTTGCTCGTTCACTATATGTATTCTTTTCCTCGGTAAGATTCTCATTTTCCAGTGTTATCCTAGCAACATCAGTCTTCAGACCGTCACCAATTTCCAAAAGATGTTGTTTATCTTGTAGTAAATCGTCTTCTCTCTATAACAAGACGTGGTATACAGTTTCGTCACTCGCATTTTCAGTATTATAGGGGAAATAAATATTACTATAATCAATTAGATTGTAACGTTCAGTTCGCCTCAAGGCTACTATTTACTTTCTTGGATTCGGTACATGCTCTATCCAATGCCTTCTTCTTCATATTCGTCTCCTCCAATTCTTTTTGCATGAGAGAAATGTCTTCCTTACAGCTTTGGATCTAATTAGGAATAGAAAAAAGAGCATTTCCAGGAACATGTCCAATAAAATAAAGCAAACAACTTGATGAATTGTGTGTAAACACTGTAAGCGTTGATAAATAGAGAATAATAACAAAGGTATATACATCGGGTCGCGACGATAACAGGCAATAGCAAATTTAATTTCGTGAGAAATTACCTCGTTTCGAGCAGCTGTACATTTACTTTGATATTTTTCCTTTTCTTTGGAGAGATTTTGACAAGTGGCGTAATAAGCATCGACGTCTTTGAGTAACTTTTCGATAAATTCTTCACGTTGTTTAAATAAACGGTTGGAATAGGCGACGTACATTGAATTGCTACAATATACAACAACGTGAAAATTACTAATGGAAGTTTTAGATTCACTCACCAGTTTTAAAGTGTATCACTACAGTTCTAGATACAGAGTATTAAATTGAACAATAAACTGCACTGTAATGCACTTACTCGTGAGCTAATTTCTGCGTTTCCTCGATGTAGAAGTCTTTCGCGTCATGGACGACTTGATCTTGGAAGAAATAATCATCTCTGTCCGATTCGTTGTAAGGCTTTTTCTGTGAAAATACAAGTGTAAAACATTGGTTCACTATAAAGATGACATGTACCGAATTAATTATAACGAATGCTTACTGCGAGCATATCATAATATTTGTTTCGCAGCATCTCGGCAACGTTTTCTTTTTGTCTGACGTCGTTAAATGATGCTTTCATTTTTAGCGTCGCGTTGCGAGATACGTCGTATATTCCTTGCAACTTCGATTCGGTTGTTTTCAACTCCTAAGAGTGAAAACAATAAACATAATACAGTAATAACGTTAATCAATAGAGTTGTTACCCCTCAGCTTGCTCACTGTTAAAGCACTATGGACTTTGCACTATTGGAAAATTTTCAAATATGAGCCATGATTTTAATATACTTATTGAGATTCTCCTCCCCTTTAACGATAAAAGTTTCCTCACACATAAAATCTACATATATTTTCCATATTCTTCGCAAAAATGCAAGAAAATATTGTACCCTAAAGGCATCTTTATGCTCTTTTTTGACCAACTCCTGGGCTTGGTTTGAATCCGCGGTCATTTGCTGATCGTTTTCTGTCATGTTCTCTCCCGCGCTGGCACTGACTACATTCAGTTCAACTCGAAAAATGTTAATATCCGATTAATTTGAATGAAGTATCCTGGCCTAAACAGCTTAGTTGAACTTCTACCACTGAAAAAACTTTACAAGCTAAGCAGAGGAAAGGGGAGAAAAGACAACATTCGTCGGCGTCAGGCTCATTCTCGACGATTGTTCCTTACGATTAGGCTGCTTAAACATAACATTGAAGGTAATCGTCATTTTACTCTCTACATGACCGATAAGAAACAACGCAAAGACTGATATAATCAAATATTAATCCTCCGAATGGGTCTAGAAGCAACAGAAGCGACAAAGTCTCGCAGAGCAAAAGCTCTTTTTCTGAAGTCGTTTGTTCACTCAAATTTACACTCCTAAACATAAATGCACTTATCTCGAAATATATTGTCAACTCTTATAAATACGATCGAGCAAGCTATTCATTTGATGTTTTGAACAGTAAGTTAAACAAAAACCTTTTAGCAGATTACCTAAGTACGAATAATCCAGATGAACCAATAGTAGTATACCACTAAGTAACCAAAAACTCCATAAGAATGGTTACGTCAAAATCGGAAGCATTATTAGTGAACCACAATCACGTTTGGTCATAAACGATACATGGCCCTAGTGCACTTAGATTTATGGTCTATTTACTTTCTATGCTCTAGTCCACCGTATCGACGACATCTTCTCGGTCCTAGGTCAAATAAAGCATTGTATTATAGGATATCTTAGAAAGCGTGATTAAATTTAAATCCCACAATACATCATTGTTCCTCGGATATTCTCGAGAAGGAATGCTTCACGAAATGTTATATGTTATCATAAAGTATAGGTTACTTTGAAACAATATTTGAGACGCCTTTATCGTCATCTGAATCATTTGATACTCGGCAAAGGCGGGAATGATAATAGTTCATTTGCTGATGTGACCTTTCGTAGTTTGTTATTGCTTTTTATAACAAATGTCGAACGAAATAAAATCCCTCCCTTAATTAAAATTGCTTGACACGTACAATGCAGAATCATACAGGAGTTATATCCCTATCTCACGACTAGAGTACTAGACCTTGAAAACGGCGTTGACGTCGCGTATCCGAAATTTTATATATGCATCGATCAGCCAAATATCAGGGATACGTAATGCGCGAAATTGACGAAATCGAAATCACCTTCATATAATGCCTACTTGTCTTTCTAATGCGTTTCCCTTTGTAGTAAACCTCTCTGAAATGTATACGGTAAATACGCACAACATACCACGGACAATACTAAACCTGCAGTACCAGTGTACCAGAAGTACCAGCTGATATCTTGGCCACACTCGTCGTATCGAAGATGATGTGCGACACTAAAAACGCAAAACCTCATTTTGACTATCTTTTAGCACAATGCAGCATTAAGTATGATACAGCGGTATTTAGCATGGTGGTACAGCAGTATTTAGTATTTAGCTGGTACAGATGGTACTTCTGGCACCTATGGTACTGCGGGTTTTAGTATCGTCCACCACCCCGCATCGGTGAATGTGATGACGTCACGTATAACCTATACGATGAACTCTCACCGTATGAACCCAAACCTTGATTAGTTTCGATTTTTTTTTGAAGGATTAGGGAGTTTTCCGTTTTGTGGACACTTCCTTAGTCTGTCAACAGAAAATATCCCATCGGATAATGAAAGATGAAAATTAACGAACGTGCACTGGTGCATTTTTCAACTAGTAGACAGAAGCCGGAAAAAGAAGGATGGCTTTGGAAGAAGGGAGAACTGAATACGAGTTACCAGAAAAGGTGGTGCATTCTGCGAGGAAATCTCCTTTTCTATTTCGATAAACGGTAACGCTCCAACCAAGAACATAGGGATATAGTTTATGGCATTATTTAATCGTACTGCTTTTATATAGATTTGACACAGATCCTGTCGGAGTGATAGTTCTCGAACTGTGCACAGTTCAGTTAGCTGAAGGTGGTGATTCATCCTATACGTTCTCTGTGAGGTTCTTGGGCCATGGCATGCGAGTTTACAAATTCGTTGCAGACGACGATAAAACCTGTAATGAATGGGTGAAATGTTTGTCCCTCAGTGGTTATAGGTAATCCAATTACTCTTGTTGATATTGTCTGAATGTTTGTTGTATAATTGTTTGTTAAATATTCCTTGTGTTAGTTAGCTGTGCGTCCTGGTCAGGGCTGTTGAGTCAGAGCAATGTTAAGGTTGCTTGAGTACAATTATCAACAACTGTCGATATTTCCTAAGTCAAATCATCACTCGACTACAACCATCATCGCACTTATTTTTTCACATCACCTTTCTACAGACGATATAAATTTTGTGTGACTTAGAGCAAATAATGTGTGCTACAACCACAGTGTATACAGTATATAACAAAAATATGTTAAGTGTTACTGAATGATAATAACTTCTTTAATAAATAATTCTACTCGCAACAGTGTATCTCCTGCCTTTATATCCAAACTTTAACATGATAGGGTGCTATAAAGTAGCATGATTTACATTGGCAATGATACAATGACTTTTATGTTACTGATTTGTTTCAACTCTCTTCCCCTTTAGCTACCTCAAGATTTTGGTTGAAGATCTGGAGATAAAAATGAGGTCTTATGGTGAAGAAGATGCATTACTAGGTAAATGAAAACTAAAAAGAATGATTTCAAGTATGTTTTCCTACATCGGAAAGAACCGGTCACCATTTCGAATTTAATGCTTTTTCATAAAATACATAGCCTTGGTTAATTTAAATTGGTTGCCTTCATATTTGCCAGATAACACCGATCACAAAATCCTCGTTCCTAATCCTAGAAGTAAAACGGTGCGGGCTAGAAATGAACGAAGATCGAGAAGGAATCACAAGAACAGAAAAGCAACCGAGAGGCACGATTACCTAATGGCTAACAACACGCCAGAAACTATGAAGAAAAAGAAGTTATTCAACGCCTGGACACATCGATCACCTTCACCAAACAGAGTGACAAAATTGAAAAAAAACAGTACAATCATAAACCACAATAGTGAAAGCCCATCGCCGCTTATAACAAACAACTCTCTTAGGGTCTCTCAGTATTGCAATCGGCCATTTTTAGTGTTACATGAAATGTTTAGACGTTCAATAGAAGACGCAACTCTCGAGGAGTCCTAGATTCATTCTAACATTGATTTGATTTGCGAATTTAAGCAATGGTATAAATCCACTGTAAAATTTATGTTCGGTCCACTTAATGAATACGAATTCACTAGAAAATTGCTGAATACCCTGATTGCTGATTTGAATAACAAAACCAGAATGTTGTTCAACGTTTGCTTAAAAATCTCTGAAGTGCAACAAAAAGTGATTTGTTACTTACGCATACTAACTATTTTTAGGTAATATTTTTTGTCTTCATATATGATTATATTATAATAACTTATTTCATGATCAACATTTTACTATTATCAAACTTATTTCTACCTGTGAATAAAAAGAAAGCCATGCTGTGCATGATAATCCCGTTCTACATTGGAATATTGAACTAATGAAAACTATAGGTAGTGCGAGACATGTCTTGCCAAATAAAAAAATATATAAATTTTGAAATTTCCAGACTTTCTCCCTTGTAACCATGAGTGCTGCTACACAACCACTTTCATGTTTTCTTTATGGTCAGTTTACCCCAGCAGGTGGTACCAGTGCATTGGTGTGGCCCCTTTGAAATCCAGGTTATGTTTTGGGAGGGTTGGTTAGGTTAGGGATAGGATCAGTGCTAACTTACCCTAACCCTCAGCCCGACACATAACCGGGTTACTACTCCCAGAAGGCCAGTTACATGTGACACTCAAGCATACTTAATTAATCCATGAAGATAAAACATCAATTTTGAATAGAAGAATTATATTTAAAATACTTTGAATGTTTTTAAAAAGTTATGGCACTAATGCTTAAATGCATAGCCTGTTCGTCTATATCCAGATGATGATTATGCAACAGTTTGCTGCCGGACATATTATTAAGATTTTCCTCATCCACCTCCTTTATAGGCTCCAATGGCCTGTCGGTTATTTCTTCCTTTCCATCAATGCTTTTTTGGTACCACCAAAGATAAGTGGGAAGGCCAAATCCAGCCAAAGACAGTACAAGTAAACCTATATTGACCTGTGAAAAACATGCATAAATGCAAACAGTGCTGTGGTGCAGGTTTAATATCACACTGGTGCAAGTTACATACATACCCAGAAAGGATCCCCTCCGAAAGACGCATTTATCCAAACGAAGAGTGGATCTTGGATAAGGATGAACATGGCTGATAAAAATGAAGCCAAGCCAGTTAGCTTCCCAAAATGAGAAAAGTGATACCTGAATAAGGAAAGGTTTATGGATTAGGTAACTAGAATTAGCTACATGGAAATTTGATGCTAATACTTACAAGCATGCATATAGTCCACCCATCGATGAATGCAAAAAGGTACGAATAGCCGTGTGTAGTATGAATGCAACCACCTAAAATAAATAAATAATATTTGTTTTGAAGTTGAACACTATCAGGATTGAGATACAGAAGTAAGAGTACGAATGACTACACATAAAATTGCAATGACAAATTTTACTGCATTTAATGCACTGTAATTTACAGACATGCAAACTATGACTAATGAACTATACACATACCTGCAGAGGAAGACAGCTTTCAAACAATATGATGATCCCAAAGAACACTAAAAGAGTGTTTGTTATCAGAAATGCATACACCATATTTCTCACAATTTGGCGCTTCCTGGACATCTTAGGCTTCTGTTTTTTTATGTTGGCAGATGTTTTGTTTATTCCATTACATTCTCTGGGACAAAAGATAAGTACATTTGTAGTGACCAACTGATGTCTTTTATTCCTAATGATGGGGGATATTCAAGAGGGTAAATTCAAGGTAATAACTTGGGAATGTCAAGATAGTGATTCTTCACGTCCATATACAATTGAACGCTACAATATGTTATCGGTGACGTAATGACAGGAAATATGGTGGTAGTTATACAAGGATGTAATTGTTGATTCATACCAGTGAGTGAGAGATTTGGCAATCATAACATTAGAGAATAGAGACAAGGAGTGCAAATTTTAAAATACATTGCGTGTTCATTTATGTGTAAGATATGAAAATCGTTTAATCGAAGATTCCATTTATGTTTCTACGCCTTTCTGATTATTGGTCGAAGATTGCGGGGTTTCCTTGTAATCGGGAGTAAAGATTAGAGGTGAGTAGCATAGACTATAAGATATACTTTTACCAAACATTCACAATCAGCTGATGGACATAAAAATTGGCAATAGACCAATGAAGTTACACATTAGACACATTGGAGAGACTGACAACAAAAACTAAGCGAACCAAGTTACAAATATATTTGAAACTATAACATACTTTGGTTTGCTGTCTTCCTTATTATCTTTAAATTCCTTTTTTATTTCAATTTCATTATTGTTCTTATCATCCTCGGCCACATCATAGTTTTTCAGTTTCCAATCCATAACTGTCCCAATGATAGGCGCCATGAAGAAACAGTTAATTTGAAGAAGTCCAAACAAAAAAGTATAGAACTCCACTGTTATAAAAACAAATTTAATATGTTAATAAGTTAATATGATTTCACCTTAGTTAACTTATTTATTCAAATTCATGGAAAATTTGTGGGAGGTAAATGCCCAAGAACAATGCAGTCAAATTTCTCATACTCCGAAATCACATTTGTATCAGGACTATGTAATAAAAAAATTACACTAATCAAATTTGAGAAGTAGAGGTAGATGATAGCATTCACACAGATATACCTTAGTCAGCAACAAATTATAAGTAACCCGGCCTAATCAGGTTCAAAAGCTTAACATTAATTTTTTATTTTAAGAGCAATCCGTTAGACCTGAAAGGATGCTTGACTGGTTCAATAACAATTCAAAAATTATACCTATTGACAATTCATCTATATCAAAGTTTATAATCTTGGCCATCCCATGACCCGATTAAGGCTTTCAGTCTGTTTTTATATCAATCTGTTCTTGTTGCCTGTCCATCGATAGCAGGGACAGGCAGATAAGTGATCGGAATCTGGCGACATGTTTCAGGTTAATATAGTATAAGATACATTTTGAACTATAAGTCAGGCCGAACTTGTCTTCTGTTTGGTGGATTTCTAATATATCCTTTCCCGAAACAAGGTTACTACACTTAATTCGAACCTGTCTCAGCCTGCTGAATTTCATTGAAACCGTTTTGGTCTGAAGATGCCTTAAGGGAGATTTCCAGCCAGCCCATGTAGGCGATTAAACGGAGCTGGGTAAGACACATGGTCGCGAAACTCCACAAAACGCCTGTCATGATCAGCGTACGAAAAAATGATGGAATTTCTTCACGAGTTGAACCTAATGAGATGTCATATCTGCGTTTCAGATAAAAAACAAACATTAAAAGACTAGTGGTGGAAATAGGTTTTATGAACTGGGGGAAAGCTGAAGTCTGTGCGGTAATAAATTTTCATCGTAAAATCCTTCAATACCAAGAGCAAGACTGCCTTAGTCCTGATCACAGCTGCTCCATAACCCTAACAATTTACAAATTGAATTTAAAATTCTTTCCATTACATAGATTCTAACGGCGCAACATCTGCATTGCTCATTCTCCTGCCGACTGCAGTTGTATGGTTGTAGAATCGTTTCCCAGATATCTTATGATCAAATCGCATTGCCTGGAACTTGAATTTAATTCTGTGGTCGAAAAAGAGCCAAAGTTTATGTGTGTATCGCTAGTTAATTAGCAGAAAAAGTGATATACATATAAAATGTATAGATCTGAGATGCAAACAACTCACGCATATGAAATATCATCTGGAGCAGGGAGTGGCTCTGTTGGAATATTGAAATAGCAATTTATGAAGGTTAACATGCCAATACTTCCATGAATTAACATGATGCCTTGAAATGAAAGTCCTGCATCATATGCGACCTGCAGATTATATATGTACAGATAAGCATTACAGATATTTACTAGCTTAGGATCAGAACCAAGAGCTGAAGTTAAGAAATGATTAAGGTTTTTAAAATAATNGACCGGTTCAATTCATCTATATCAAACAACGTGGTTCTGCCTATTTTATATTTTAATAGCAACTTAGCATTGCCAAAGTTTATAATCTTGGCCATCCCATGACCCGATTAAGGCTTTCAGTCTGTTTTTATATCGATCTGTTCTTGTTGCCTGTCCATCGATAGCAGGGACAGGCAGATAAGTGATCGGAATCTGGCGACATGTTTTAGGTTAATATAGTATAAGATATATTTTGAACTATAAGTCAGGCCGAACTTGTCTTCTGTTTATCCTTTCCCGAAACAAGGTTACTACACTTAATTCAAACCTGTCTCGGCCTGCTGAATTTCATTGAAACCGTTTTTGTCTGAAGATGCCTTGAGGGAGATTTCCAGCCAGCCCATGTAGGCGATTAAGCGGAGCTGAGTAAGACACATGGTGGCGAAACTCCACAAAACGCCTGTCATGATCAGCGTACGAAAAAATGATGGAATTTCTTCACGAGTTGAACCAAATGAGATGTCATATCTGCGTTTCAGATAAAAACCAAACGTTAAAAGACTAGTGGTGGAAATAGGTTTTATGAACTGGGGGAAAGCTGAAGTCTGTGCAGTAATAAATTTTCATCTTAAAATCCTTCAATACCAAGAGCAAGAGTGCCCTAGTCCTGATCACAGTCACTGCTCCATAACCCTAACAATTTACAAATTGNAGCAAAAAATACACAGGAAACAATGAAAGTTAAACTGTAAAAAATGAAAAATAATCATTAATATAAATTCAACAGGATGAATAATATTTTTGTACCATAATTACTTGGCAATGATATTTGGTTATATGATTAATTTTTTAAATTCTTTTCCTGGCTCTAATACAGCTAGGCAAAACCTAAGCCTATAGAATGCTGTAGTAAAATTTAAAAAATGTTTACTTTTGGTGATTAGTGAATTGTGTAGCACGACCGGTACTTGGATTCTATTACCTCCGCTCAAATTCCAAAGCAATTTCTCGAACCAGTATTTTTATGAGCACTGCGTTTGCTTGTATTGCTGTGGTATACAATATAAAGAACTTACCATCCACAAAGCCTCATAACACGTGACCCGTATCTGTCCATAACAATACCAAGGACAATAGTTACTCCGCTGAGTAAGCAAGATCCGATGGAAAAATATCTGTTGAGGATTTCATCTTGCGCATCGCATGTCGGGTACTTAAACAGTGAAAATTCGGCCGTAATGTTTTCCTATGAAACAATTTTTCATCATTCAAAGAATAATTCACGGAAATATGACGATGAAAGAATGGCACTCACTTCGTAGCTCGATTCTGGAGCAAGCGTGGCGTTAATAATCGACGAGTTGGCATTTTCGCTATCTGGAAAAAGGAACCAATATCGTACATTTAAATAACTTATAGAAATAATACGTCAATGCAAATGAAGAACCTTCTATGCACAGTGTTGAATAAAATCCTTCGTCTTTCAGCATCAAAAGCAGAGAGCTCCATCCTAGCAGGACTGCAGCAAACATCAAATTTTCGATTACAGCTGTCCCGGCTATCCACCACTTGCGGCGTTTGGCCTGTGCTAGGGTAGGTGCCATTACGATTTAGGGACTTCTTACTCACTAAATCAATATCTGAAGGCATTAAATCCATTTCAATTTTCCTCGATTTTGAGGGATTGTAATACAGCAGTCTAGCCGAAATCTCGTCCTCAAGTAATACTCACTGAAGTAGCAACAACACTTGTCTATACCCTTCATTCAAATCTGTATATACAACGGTATATAGGCCTACCAATCGATACACATGCATAAATAATACAGATCGCATTCAGAAGGAAATTTAGCGCACTACTCGTCTCACTCAAGCTCAACGGATCATACGGAAATTTTCTCTCACTATAGTAGTTTTCATAGAGGATTTTTATTTATTAGCCATCACCGTCACCGCCAATAACGATTTACTACCCGACGACCTCCACCAAAGCGATCGTAAAACATCTTTGCATACTACGTTATGCAATCATTATTTCTTCTAAGCTATCAAACTTCGTAAAGAGGTTAGGAGAACGCGAATATAAATTATGCTTCTTTCAGTCGTCAACATGTTTACGCAATCTGCATTTCGTTCATACGAGTTCGCGCTGATAATTAAAACCATTTCTAGAATAATAATTATGGCGAAATGATTTTGAATCGATAGCAAGGCGACAAAAATACATTATACATTGGTTACGCACAGTACGTACGTTTGCCGATCGTGCATATTACCACGAATAAACAATTTATTTGCATTTCATCGCCCTAAACTGATTAAATATATCGCATTTTGATGATTCAAGCATATGGTAGATGACTCGGTAAACAATGCAGGTATACGTGAAACAAAATGAACAAAAAGAATGTCTTACAATCAATTCTAATTTCCATCGAAAGCACGTCCTTGGCTATGTTTGAAGTGTAACAAAACGAGTATGTTTACGATTCTGTGACTTGCGATTCTAATTTGGTTATTATATGAGTTAATAAGCACGTAAGTTTCTCATAGTCAGTGTATTCGTGTATATTATTTGTCAAGACAAAATAATAGCCCGGGGACTTACAAAACGGAGCCACTGTAAGGTTGATTCTAGGTTACTTCCAACTGAATTTATGAACTTTACTACCTCCGATATACATTCTAATTGTATATACTGCTGATACAGCATACACTGCGTTTCAGTGCTCCTACCTACCCTAATTCTAAATCTTACGGAATTCTTTACAAACTTTTAGAAAAAACTTTTGCTTTATTTTTACATGCTTCCGTGCTCTACTTACATCGTAGACTAGTGATACTGACACACCGGACTTCCTTTACGAATTAGAAAGTGAAAAAAACGCTTACCTAATATTCACTAGATAAAGTCCTAGCAATATTTAATCCTCTCACCAAGCACTTCCTATAAAACGTTCTGCCAACATTTACTTTAAACTCAATTCAATATATTACTCAATAGCGGTCGCAATTTCACAACACAGATTGCGCAAGGTACTAGAGGTTCGTACCATCGATGAGTCACCAAAAACGAAATCGCGATTTTTCAAACCCTAATAGATCAGTCAATAAAAATGTTACGTAATCTGAAGGAAATTTGCATTGCAGTCTAATAACACGCAATTCTACGTGCTCATTTTTAATAACAGTACACTACATTGCATTCGAGTTCGTTATACATATTCTTTTATTGCGTTTTGTTGATGACAGCAATTCGTAAGAGTTCTTTGTTGCCTGCTCTCGATACCTCGCGGTAAAGTATAAAAAATAAATACTGAACATAAAAGGGAAAAAATGAGTAACCGGGCAGAAGTAGTTTTGTAGGGCTTCGATACTGGTTTATTTGTATTAAGAAAACCGCGTTTCTAGAGAGAACGGTGAAAGAAAATAGGAAACTAACACTGCGATAACCGGACACCATTAGACAGGAAAGCTTTGTTAAAGTTAAACAGGTTTTATCCAGTATAAACCAGTAACGTTCTTCACGAAGAATAAAATATTGTTATAATTTATATCCTCCAGGCTTGTGCTGCATAAACTTTATAGGTCAGTAGTTTAAAGAAAATCCAATCAGTCAAAAACTTGAGGGGCAATTCAATGCTTGTACACAATTGACCTTCTATGAAGCGAAATACTGGATTCTGACTGGGGTAATTACACAAGCATTCAATTATTATGTTGAATCTCGCTTTTATTGCACTCCAAGAATGGATAATACTGCTACTAATTGTATTTTGTAGTACTGTAGTAAAATAAAAAGTTTTTTCTGTCACCAAAATCTGATGATTGTCTTGTAAATGGAACAGAATCCAATTATCTAAAGTAACACTACCGAAAAAACAAAGCGACAACTTGAAATTGTGGAGTATGTGGGACATACCGAAGCCAGACAGCACCGGATATTTCATGATGCATTAAAGTGAGCAAAGAATAATTATGCATGTAATAATGATAGAGTCATTTTCGTCTTGTGAAGGTCAAGCAATTCAATTACCATATAATACTGCATTTAAGAAATAAATTGTTGTATTTAGTATGCAATATAATGTTTCAAAATCAATTATTGTATGTGGAACATGATGGTTCAATGTTTAAATAACACAACATTGATCGAGTCGAACAGCACTAATGTGGCCATACGCACTTGTAAGGTTTAGAAGGGGGGCCTTTGATACATCGATCTATTTTACTGCAGCCTTGCGGTGACCAGTTCTAAAAGTTTAGAATTAAGCAATTTTTGAATTTAGCAATAGATAAGGTTGAAAAAAATATCTCAGAAAAATATAACTGAAATCTTCATTTCGCTCCCAAGCTACTATAATATTAATTTAGCTTCATTGAACAAAACAATACTTTTCTAAGAAATAATGTATCAATATACTGCTGCCTCATACACTTAGCAAATACGAGATAAGTAGGACTCACCATAACTGCTTCATCGCACCAATCAAGCATCGGTTTACCAGGCTTCATTGACTTCTGATGTAACTCGACTACTTTTTCTATAGATTTCATGGCTGCATTATACTCCTCATTAAACCTACAACAAAAACATTGTGAAATTCTATTCTTCATTGATTGTAACCACAACGCATCAATTATGTTTACTTCATTGGATATTTTTCTCCAGGGTCTCTTCCCAGATGAAATAATACAGGTTGGGCAGTTCTGTTGGTTTGGTTATGTGTTGTAACATTATCAACTTGCTCTCCTCTGCAGAAATCGTATCCCTGTAGCAGAGGAATAATGACAGTAAAATTTCTAGTTAGTTTTTAATAATAGTTAGTACAAAGCATTTGATTATCTTTGAATTTAGTATTAGTTCTGGTTTATTAATAAGAAATTATAGTAGATAGGGTCAGAAACAAAAGAGAACTCAGATCCATAGACCTTGCATTTAGCAGGTCAGTATACTTTTTTACATGTACAACCACCATGGTTTTTTGTATAAAGTATAAAATAAACTGATACTTATTTCATTTGTAAATTCTTATTATATGCTTCATCTTGCATTAGCCCCATATTACATTAACCCTTCATCAGTCCTGGCCATCCAAGAATATATAAAAATATTGGATTGAAAAATGAAATGAATGACTTGTCAAACAAATGTAACTATTCTTACATGAGTTTTGAACTCATTCCAAGAGTTTGTCCATGTCCAATAATGAGCTTTATAAAGCCCAACTCGTACTGCAAAGAGCGTGTTGCCACGATAATGAAAAACAGAACTGTGAAGTATAAAATATTTTCCCAATTTATATGGTTTAAATTATTAAATTGTCTGAAGTAAATTATCCAAAAAAATCACCGATCTATCATAGAACCAGTTTGCAAAACTCCCTTTAAACTGACACCATCATAAGTCCTGTCAGAAGGAAGAGGAACACCGGCCATATCAGCAGCTGTGGCATACCAGTCCATTAAGTTCCCGATTTGGTAACTGACCTGCATGAATTAACAAGAGCAAAATATGATCTATGGGCATGAAGGAAAAAGTTCAGAAAAAAGGGAGTTAACCTCTCCCTGCTTCACGTATGCTGGGCCCCAAGCGATAGTGGGCTCTCTTATCCCTCCTTCGAAAGTTGTCTGCTTGCCACAAAGAAATGGACCATTGTTGCCATCACCTGCAAAGGCAGTAAGAACAAAAAAAGAAAACTTTTCTTATGTAAATGATAATACAGACTAAATTATAAACTAACTTCCTGCCCTGTCTATCATAGCAGCTCCATTATCAGAAGAAAAAAATACAAGAGTGTTCTGGTCCAACTGAAGTTCCTTCAGCAGGTTCAAAATTACACCAACGCCGTAATCAAGCTCGCGTACCGCATCTCCATAGCTACATTTCAGAAAATCTCATCTCAGAGAAGACCTAACAATTGAAAACTCTACTTTCGAATAATCTGAAAGATAGATACTTACGGCCCTCGCCTACTTTTACCACGAAATTTATCGGAAGCGTACACCGGGGCGTGTGTAGAATCTGGGGCCCAGTAGAGAAAGAAAGGTGAATTTTCTTCGGCCATCCTCGTAATATATTTGACCGCTTCCTGGGAAATTATGAAGAATGGAAGATGAAATCAGAGTGGTAATAAAGTTAAAACATGAAGCATCTTGCAAAGTCATAGTGTCATAGTGAATTTGTATATCAAGGGGGTTGGTAATATAGTAACTACCTTTGACAATCGGACCAGGCATGGGTCAGACGCTGAAAGTATCAAATTAGAAAGTTCTACATCTAGTGCCAATTAGTTATGATTGGATATGAAATGCTTACCATTATTAAATGTTGAGTCATATTAGACAGCGATTTTTTTTTGTCAATACCGAAATCTTCATAATACCTAAAAGAGTAGTATTACAGAACAATACTAGTGCATAAATAGCAGAGCAGACGTGGAAAATCAACCTATCATAAGAATCATATCATATCAACCTTCCAATCATTTCGGTATTATTGTACACCGGAATATTCGGTGTGGTTTTGTCATCGTAGGGACCGAAGTGACAATTTGGAGCACCGTACCACTCTTCAAACCCATGCCGTAGCGGGAGATATTGTGGTTGATGCCCAAGATGCCTGAGTGAAATGCAAAGAATATATAAATACTTGGGCTACAGCTATAAAAGAAATACATGTGAGCCAATATGAACAAATCTCTAAATACTAACCATTTGCCTACCAATTTACTCCTGTATCCTGCCTCCTTTAACAACTCTGGTAGAAGAATTTCAGAGTCGGAAATCCCATCTACTATGTTTTGTGGCGTGTATCCTAATTTGGAGAATTAATAGTAAGTCATACTACAGTCGTCCCCGCTATATCGCGGTTCACTTTTCGCAGATTTTATATAATATTGTATTGCATGTATTTTAATGTAATATTGTATGCATTTTATTTCATGATAAATGCCATCGGTATGTTTAAGCGCTAAAAGTTAAGTTAAAAAAACTAAATAACCGGTCAGATTATTGTGGGAAAGGTTGATAAGGTAAATAAGAGTGTGTGAATGACTTATAATTGATCAAAATACGTTTAAATATATTCAAATAATTATATTCAAGAAATTTACCATTACGTCCACGATCATTGCTCGTATAAAATCCATTCCGAATGGGCAATCTTCCTGTCAACATTGCAGCCCTAGCTGGATAATCACGAAATAGTATTGAAAATTTGAGAACTTATGCAAAGAATAAAACAATACTAAGAAAAAAAAGACACATACATGGTGAACACAGAGGATTAGCACTATAAAAATCAGTGAAGAGCATCCCCTCGTGCGCCATACGATCAATGTTAGGGGTCTCTCTGGTGGGATTTCCAAACACGCCAAGATCACCCCAGCCCATCTGAATACAAAGAAAACGCAGTCAGCTAAATAATATATGAACAAAATATTGTTTGATTATAGTTGATTGAAGAAAAAAAATTCTTACGTCATCCATCAACATGAAGATGAAGTTTGGTTTCTGCGTATTTTTTCCTAGAGCTTCATAGCTACATAATATCAGCAAATAAAATAAACTACTAATTCTTCTCATTTTCATGGCAGTTAACGTTACCAGTTGCAAGCTGCTATAAACATCCGTTTTCGCACATTTACGAGTATTCCATTAGATAAGTTGTAAAACTGTATTACGACCTATTAGGTTATTAAATGCATCTCGCAGTTCGTCGTTATTTACTGCAGTTTTGTTTTTATGAGTCACGAGTGCATGCATAACTTACGTTTCAATTTCCGTGTATTTCTACGGTTTCGCTGTAGCAATGTTCAATAACCTTTTACCCTATCATTCCTAAATACCTTATCGTTCACAAACTCTACCGAACTTCAAACACATTGCATACTGTAGAAATTTTCATTCGAGGGTTCAAGGTACAATAAGCACGAAATTAATACAAGATTCAACGTATTCATAGATTTGAAGTAAACTATAATAAGAAGTCAAATATTAAAGACAATTAAAAAGTTTTTTTTAAACATCACAGGTGGCAACAATACACAGCCATTACATTATATTTAAAGACTATGGCATCATCAATAATGGTACATCCATCATCTTTGTTCATGCACTACATCTCTAGAAAATATCATGGATAGGGATAAAATTAATGTTCTAATGAAACATTGGAAATATCAGACCGAACTCAATACTGAGTATCCTTTTTTCATTATTTAATGTACTTTATGCCTGCTCAGTTAATAGTGCTAAAAAGAAATAGTTAACACTCTCAAATATAGTTTTTATAAACCTTAAAAGGACACTGAAATACTAACTGGGTTACTCAATTTCTGAATGTGGTGAGACATTGGCATTTTAAGTATTTTTGTGAAAAATATTCTGCTAACATTATAGTCTTGAAGTCTTGTGATGAGCGAAATGATGCAATTTAACATTAATTTTTTGACATAGCTCTTGAAAATGTTCTCACATACTATGCTACAATACCTTTTATGATAGGTCTCTATTAAAATCATTGCAGCACAGTACTAGTTATTGATGCAACAGCTCTCACTCAACAAGTGTCATCATAAATCTACCACGAATATTGGGGATAACTTTGTCCCGCGGGCTGAGCATGTGGATATGCGGGGCTATGTGCTGGTGGGTATGGCAACTGATATGGTGGTGAAGTACTGGAAGAATTTGTGCCTGACTTACGTCTTGGAATAATGGGGTTTGTGTTTTGATACACAGAATTCGATGCGCCATTCCTTCGTATTTCCAGCACAAGTTCCTTCATTTTATCAGCTTTGATATGCCTCAGGTGCGCGAGGGTTCGGAGTTCCTTAAAACTTGCAGTAAATTCATTAATGCCTATTTCATTCTGGAATAATTTTTCCACGAGTGACTGAAAAAAGAGGAATGGTAAGAAATAATTATTCCATGGTGCACAGACACTCACAACCCTATAAGACTGCTGTGACCCTACACTTGAATGATTCTGGTACATTATTGTAACAGATGGTTCATCCATTGTTTTGAATATCCTATATGCTTGCATGGTGTATTTTTACAATATCACACTGCAGAATTTCAAATATTCATTACATAGGTCAATAACGTTTCAAATAAAGCATCACTTCTTGTAGTGGTGGTAGTACAATATTGAAATATGAATTTGATTTCACATGGTATTTAAAACATGCCTTTTTTATTCAACAAGTTCAGTGGCAGCTAACTATGAGATTGAGTACAGTAATATGTTTCTGAGAACTCCATTAAAAATATACCTCTGTTTTCTCTTCACTTTCTGCTAATTTTGTTTGCAGGACTGCCAGCATAGTGTCCAGGTTCTCATCTTTTGCCAGCGAGGCTGAAGATAAATTTTATAAAAGAAATATGATTTTTACTATCTTTTCTTGGAATAATTAAATAAACCGGTAATAGCAAAATCACCGAATTATAACAGCTACGCGGAAATCGACAATTCAGTACTTTTTGGATATTACTTCGCTTTCAATCACGTCATAAAATAATACTAAATTTGATTTCCATTTTATTTTTATCAAATGCAGCAAAAATGACGCTTAAACAACCTACTAACCACTGTCTGGATTTGTGTAAAAGAAAACGGATTCGTTACTGGCTTTTAGTATTACGTTATTCAACTCCGAAAGTGTTGTATACAACATGCTCATCCAATTTTCCCTTTTTTTATTAATGTAAGATCAAGGCCATTACCCATTTTGCTTTGATTCAACTGATATTCATCATGAATATGTTTGAGGTTAGCATACTTCTCCTCCAACTCGGCCTTCAGCTGCAACAACCTAGGTTCTTTCGAAAGATTGTCCTCAGCGATGCTTCTGTTCTCTGCCAAAATCATTTCCCTCTCCAGCTTTATGTTCTGCAACTGCCCAGATGAAAATAAATTTGGTAACGTTGAACAATACAGACGAAACTGTATTTAGTGGATTCGGATTAGGGTGGAAATTGGGGTACTGTCAGTACCATGTGAGCAAATTGTAAGATTCAGATGAGGGAGTTTAGACTTAAGATTTGAAAAATACTAATAGTCTGAAATACTAATTTCCATAAAATAGACCAATGATTTCATGATAATAATGGCCAGGGTTTATAGGAGGAGGAAATTATCCCTTTATTGTTGAGATGTCACAAAGCAATTTATATTATTACTGAAACTCAAAACTAAATGACATTGAACTCATATACCCCACAATAACTGCTGCAGTGTACATTAATGTTATTAGGGTCAGGTATGCTTATTCGTGTTTCATGTTTAATCTCTTCAAAAACTGTGTGTATGTTAACCCACTAGGAAGTACTCTTGTTATGTACAAACAATAATGTCATCAGTCCTGGTAACAACTACATGGATATTATCATGTTATGTATATGCTGTGTTGCAATGCATGAATGAATCGTGATTAAACTCAGTGATTTGATTTAGCATTAGTCTTCAATCATATAAAGAACCTTAAAAATGAATGAATTCCAAAAATAGTCTTGTCATATTTATTACTATATATTTTCTTCTTAGTAAAATCCATGAATTTGCTTTCTTGTTAGATGTTCATATTTGTACTAGATATCTTATATTCAACTGCATTAATAATTTGCATTTCGATCAAATTATCACATCAATTGACTAGGTGACAGCGTTAACAATGCGTATACGTCTGGTTAATTTATATTGCGTTAGAATCGAATATAAATAACTGAAAAAGTACTGTCTGTACCTTGTCATCATCGCAAATAAACTCATTAATTTTCTCTTCGTCGTGAATTAGTTCCTGCAATTCTGCCGAAGTCAGGTCTTCCAAATGAAACATGAAATCCATGCTATCAATGGGAGCAATACTAACCAGATTAAAGAAAAGCAATTTGATAAACCCGTCGATAAATCACAGCAAGTAAGTTAGATGGATACTTTCTGTAATTTATTACAGCAGGGTCAAAGGGCAAGTTATAGGCTCATATAAAAGGTGGATTGGAAAACCCCGACGCACAGTAACCTTTGTTTTCGACGTATCGTGAAGTGCGTTGATTTCCCAATATGTTACAACATACATAAATAGTGAAATTGATAAGGAAGAAAATGTTAGAATATAGCATATAAGTAAAATCATAATTGCGTGTATAATATTCCTTATACAGTAATCCTCAATCAATACTGTAATCAACACTCACGTCATAAGAGCTTCCGCATGATTTATGGTTTATAAATAAGTAATATGCAGTACTCATAATTCATTTATCGCATTGCAGGTAATAACATGGTGTTTCACTATTTATAGGTTCGACTAAGGAAGTTGCGCAGTAGAAACAATGTATTGAATCGTAATTCTTTGAAATTTCTTATGGTTTCGTTTACGTTTGTGAAAAGATCGAAATAGTATTTTAGTAAATAAACGTCTGTTAAAAATAAACTAAATATGTCGTTTTGTTCGTTCGGTGGCGAAAAGTACAAAGATCACTTCAAAAATGGTAAGTATTACGTGAATAAATAGGGCAATCAGGATTGTAGATTAGGATATGGGCGTGACGATTTTTTTTTTGCCCAGGTGTTTATGTTTGTTCCAAATGCGATTACGAGTTATTTTCGAGCAAGAGCAAGTACGAACACTCTTCACCATGGCCGGCATTTACAGAAACGATTCATTCTGACAGTTTGAAAAAGAGAGAGGAATCTCCCAATGCCTGGAAGGTTAGCAGAGACTGAAAAAATGATTTAATTTCTTTTTGTATAACATAACTGCATTGTATATCACACAGGTTTCATGCGGAAAATGTGATAATAGTCTGGGACATGAGTTTTTGAAAGACGGTCCCAAAGGTTCATCCAGATTTTGAATATTCTCACATTCTTTGAAGTTTGTTCCAAAGGTGAAATCTTGATTGAATTTGTCTTAAAAATGTGGGTACCCTCAGCATAGAATAAAATTTATTTTTCTTCAACAGAAATAGAGAAGAAAGAAATCCATATGTAATGTAAATATAATTCTATGCACATGCATTTTTAACTGCAAGAATGAACCTGTGAAGAAGCATGCTAAAACCTTACCAACACAAGGAAGCTTGAATCGGATATTATTCAGTTTTGCAGGAAAATCCATATTGCATTTTTATCTTATCTTTTTTATCTTTATGCATATACACGATTATTTTTATTGCACTTAATGTTAGCTTTACATCGATTATATCCTAAATTCGGTAAATCTAAGCAGTCAAGTCATGATCTAAATTATAATTAATTTTGACAGTCTATTTTTTATTTGTTTATGAAACATTTTCCTTTTCAATATTCGAAGGTGCACATAATATTGATTCTATCTAATCATTACCTAAGATTTGAGTATAATGGCTTGAATTTCACGAAAAATGAGACTTTTTTTCGTTCCAGCAAACAGTTTAGTTCATTGTACTTTTAGCATTAATTGAAGAGTTGACTTGTTGTCTGACTGAACATTTAGACACTGTTTATACATATATAAATATCTCAAGTACCATGTGTACTGTATGTTCAATACTACAAACAAATGCAGTAATATGAACATTGATATGTTGTATGATTGGTTTTCTGTTTGAGATAAATAGATAAGTTGGTGTTCATGATTATTAAAAAATGGTCATACTGCCTCATATCATTGACATTTCTATATGCACAATACAATGAAAATTATGTAAGATAAAGATTCATTATTCAAGGTATGACAAGGGCGAGGCAAAACAGTAGCATGTAGCAATGGCCTTGTACTTGTCCTGAAATATTTAGTTGTTGGTAGTTGATAGTGATTTCCAATCATATTTCTGCCTTAATTACCACAACATTATCCTTAGCACATCTTATATCATATTACAGGCAGAATACCTTTTACAAAAATACTTGGAATGCCGTCACACTGCATTGGGCAGTTGAGTGATGCTAATAGTGTTGCGGTTCGCCTTAATTCAACTCTCCTATAATAGGATAGCTATTATTCCAAGTAATTTAGTAAACAAGGTCTGAAACAGAGGCCGGTCGTAAAATCAGCAAACTTAAAGCTCAACGTCCTTATTGACATTTATTTATTGATCACTAAGCATCGCAGTAATATATAATTACCTTTATATATTGAAAATGAAACTGGATTAAAGTCGAAGTATCAAAATTTGACCGCAAGACCCTGACATAAAAAATAATAAAAGAAAGGGATGCAATAAAGTTTTCGTCGGAAGGCGGAAACCCTCAATTTTACTATATACGAAGTCGCCAACAAATGTTGAATGCTATTGATATTTTATTATCCTAGCGTTAACAGCATAAAATCATTTACAACAATAAAACCCGGGACTTTCGCTAACTAGAGTCGCGATTTTGGGTTGGCTGTAACGAAAAACTCGTAATTGTAACAAGGCGGGGTGGCACACCGGAAAATCCCGAAAAAACGTATATTTGTTACCGAATTAGCAATACAACATTCTCAAAGCTATCCGCAGCAAAATCTTAAACTTAATAGGGCAAAAAAAAGAAAACTGAATCAAAATAGTCTGCTGTATACCGGTTAAGGTTGTGACTAGTGTAAGCCCTAAGGGGTCTCTATTCTCGGGTCGCAGAGTACAGTTCCGTTTTCTTAACAGCTGTGCTTACGCAAGTAAGGCGGCTGCATATAACTGGAGATGCAGTTCCGGAACGAGCGGCAGGAAGAAATCACCATGGAAACAGACGACACGCGAAGGCCGATGAGGAAAAAGCCGGGAAGTAAAGAAGAATCGTGTGTTGATGGACGTGCTTTGGGTTAGACAAACTAGACAACGATCACAAAATACGCCATTTTAATACCTAACACATGTTCCTCCAGCTTTCCTTGAACCAAAAACTTGTTGTCAAAAATTCAATCGTATGATAGTGGACCTGGTCCTAACCACGGATGAGGATAAACTGAATTATCTGAAGAATTACAACTGTATGCCTCCACCAATATTCATTCTCATGGTATCCATCATTGAGGTACGACATTTCACATTTAAACACACATACAAGGGGGCAGCCTTAAAATGAAGAAGAGCAGGAATCTCATTGAAAAAGAACAGGAAAACGGGAAATTCCAACCCCTATAGATTTAACTACATATCCTAACGTAAATTCAGTATGATATTCACTCACAAGGATAGCTGAAAACAAAACAGTTGTTACTAAATGTTCAGGCCACATATAAAGCAATTAACAACCATACGGAGTACATTTTTTCTCTTTTCTGGCTAAAACTGCTATTTCTTCCATTATTTAGCTCTCTGTTTTCATTTACTACGCAACCAAAGCAGAAAAGAAGCAGTGGATTTCATTGAACGACGGCCTCATTTACAGCCCTCTTATATATGATCCGTACAAAAGAGAACAAGCATGGCGATTCATGTCGTATATGTTATTACACGCAGGGTAGTCAAACTATCTTTCAAAAGTGCCCAATCGTCTACACATTTGTCTTCACCAAACCTTTGTTCCTAGAATTGAACACATAATGGGAAATATCCTTCTACAGCTACTTATAGGTGTGCTGCTAGAGATGGTCCACAACGGACTCAGAGTTTGCATCGTGTATATGTCTGGTGTACTCGCAGGTGAATTTACATCCCTCGAGTAAAACAGAAGACAATTTCAACATTCTTGAGTTGTTTTTTTAGGTTCATTGGCTAGCTCCATGTTCGATCCTTTTGTCTACCTTGTTGGAGCATCAGGAGGGGTTTACGCGCTTTTAGGGGGCTATTTATCTAATGTTCTCATGGTGAGTTACTAATAATTGTGTCTAATTCATCTCTAGTCTTAGAATGCGTTGTACTGGTAAAGTGGCAAACTAAAGCAGGGCTGTGGAGTCGGAGCAATTATTGGTAATTTCCATGTATATGTGCACGCAGAACGGAACATTCATGTGATGTCGTCATAGGAATATCATCAAATAATCATTATTTGGCAAGAACAATTTAAATTGAAAATAAAAGAAATACTATTTTGTAATTAAATATAATGTTGAAATAGTATATCAATCGTCTTGACGGTATCTGCGTAAATACAGTTGTGTGAAATAAAACTTGAAGTCGAAATTCAGTTCACTTCATATTGAGGTTGATAAATTAAACACACACCCCTTACCTTAACCCTCTAACAGCAATCAACTACTTTTTTCGGTTTATTATTTGCAGAATTGGTCAAGAATGGCCCTGAATGGACTGCATCTATTGCTAGTGCTTGTAATAGGTAACTAACTATTATCACAATCCTATGTTTAGCCCCACTTCTTAAATATCACCCAAACTTTATTTCCAGTCGTTGTTGATCTCGGATTTTCCGTGTACAGGAGGGTAGTACTGTACCCAGATGGACCACCTCAGGTGTCCTTTGCTGCACATATCGCTGGTGGTTTAGCAGGTATTATAACAACTGGGCTCTATTAAACTCTTTCAGCAAAGTCAAGTGATAGACTTGACTTGGTAAATGTATTGATATTGTATAAATGCATATGATGGATATGATTTGTTGTGACGATAAAGTTCCCTGATTAGTCACCAGTCTACAGGTTCTAGCCAATTTTGTGAATACAATCAACTTATTATTAACATGTTATTGTTGATTTTGAAGGCATCACCATTGGTTATGTGGTGTTCAGCAACTACAATAAAAAGCTAATAAAGGACAAGAAATTCTGGGCGAGCTTGGCAGCATATCTGGCATGTTGTTTTACTGCTGTATTTTGGAATTTGTTTTTATCACCAGTCGGCACTGTCTAACAGAACTGTTGCACGATTTTCATTAATATTGCTAACTAATTTACTTTTTTTATATAATTCATATGCAATTGTAAGCACTCGTTAAACAACTCTTGAAAGATATTACCTGTATTCTCGTTTCTGTAATATACCATATTTCTTCGAATACTTGATGGCCCCAATTATAAGACGTAAGAAAAGTTTTAAAGTTATATAAGCCGCTCTATATTTATTTTAAGTGGAGTAGATTGCTTGGTGTTTTAGGTGAACAGGAAAACTTTATTTTCCAAGACCTGGGAACAAAACAATAGACTCCACTTAAAATACATAATGTGAACATGTCAAGTATTTCAGTTATGCACTGCAATTGGATTGGACGTTCACTGTAACCAAAAAGTAATTAGAGTCTCAGAGAAATTGCTTAATCATAACTACTGGGTCTCGATGACTGAACGAGTGCCTAACCTAAATATACACAAAATCGAACGAACCACTAGTGTAAGGTGACATCATAACTACGCTCTGCATTGCAGTGAAAAACGAAGATGATAGAGCAAGAAAAAGAATGAATGCGTCAAGTCAAGAATGAGATAATTAGCTCAAAATAATTATAAGATATCCTCTCATATTCGAAGAAATACGGTAATAAGTAATCTGAATTTTTAAAGATGAGTCGGATCGGATTTATTCCCAATCTAATGGGTTAATTTATATGCAGTCTTATGTGAAGATGCAGCTGGAGTTTTATTGCCTGATGCCATTTTTGTAACTGAAATTATTTTCATTTTTTATTTGTGAATAAACCAACATCATTTTGTTGCAAAACCACCGTTTCCTCTTCTTCGCTGTTTTCGTCATCAGATTTTATCTCTTTCGTTTTTTTAACAGTGTCTAGCTTACTGTGTTTTATTTCTGGCTCATAGTCGGCTCCGGTGTCTTTGAGCCATGAATTAACTATTCCATCTCCTACAGAAACTGTATCTTGGGCATGTCTTGTTACGAGATAACTCACTTTTACCTCTTTGTCTTCTTTTGCCTCCACATCCATGGATGATACGTCACTTCCTTGAGGCATGGAAACTTGCGTTTCAGATTTTATTTCATTTTCCTGCGGCTTTTCTTTGAAAGTATTCCTGTTGAGTGCGAGAGAGGAATATATTATTGCTACTGATACAACATAGGGAGAGTTTTAGAACATTTAGTATGCAGTACTTGGAAGTTGAGAAACTGGATGATTTCTTTCCTTCCTGTTTTACTTTGAGATCATTGCTAAGTGCATTATCCACAAGCAAAGACAACTCCTTCACTCTAGCTGCAGCAATGTTAGTGCAACGTAAAACCTAGATGAACAGAAAATGAAAGTTATGGACAAGTTCTTGAAATAATCATCTTAGACCTAAAGTAAAAATTGAAGTGACTAACAATCAGCGGCACATAAGGTCACCGCAGAACTACGAATAATAGTCAGTCCAACCTGATCTTTACTAATTTGTATTCTGCCACTCATTTGCAAACAGCAAACTTCCCTGTGTTTATTCATGCAAATCATGATTTTTCCATCCATACATTTTTCTTCCAACTCATTTGGGTCAAGGAGAAGCAAATCTCCACCTATAAAATAGGTTACTCAACATCAGTAAATACTTGACAAATATTCTACTCAAAGTATGCGAAAACACAAAGTATACAAAACTAACTTTCGAAGATTGCAAATGTTACCAGGAACGGTTTATGATTGATGTTAAGAGGAAGTGGGTGTTTTTCTTCCATACTGTGGATTTTTACTTCCTGAAAAGGATCGAGTTATTAATGAGGGATTAGCTACAAAACATTTTTTCAATAATTCCTACCGTTTTTCCAGATAGTGTAACGACTGGTCGTCTGAAGTGGCCAAGAGCGGCGATTGCTGCTATCAAAGCACAGTCTAGAATGTTTCCATCGTGGGATAAGATATGAACATGAAGTTGAACATGCCAAGCAAGTTCTCCAACTCGAATACACAATTCTTCAAGATCAACAGCTCTGGAGACGACGAGAGAACGCTCAAGCATCCTTTGCAATTCATTGCCAAGATCTCCTATACCGTTATGTTTAGAGATTAGCAATGGGTGAGCTATATCTAGATACGGAAGTCGTTCTTACTCATGGACACATTAATTGCGGGACATAAACCATCTGTACAAACTCGTGGAGAGTTATTACAATTACTGAATTATTGTATGGTATCATATATCTTACACATCTGAATGTTTTCCTAGGAAACAAATTTCAAGGGTCTGTAACGAAAAAAATATTGGTGACACTGAAATAATAAGGAATTTGAAATATGTATATATCTCATAATTTTGTTATTACCTCTGTCATCAAAAATTTATTTGTTGAATTAAAATCGGATCATAACAAGACGAGAGTGCTAGTACAGTTGTACCCCTGTTAAACCGCGATCGTTTAGGTCTATAAAATGATATCGCTATAGAAGCACTAAACTTTATTGCATTTGAAACTGTGTAGTTTGAAATGTTCTTTAATGTCTAAGTTGAGCAAGTAGCAGTTGAGGACTGTTTGATGACGATAATAAACTAAAAAATGTTGACTCAAACTGCTTTTATAGCATTATTTATCACGAAAGATAATAGCAATATTATATGTAAACTATTGAAGCTTACCTGGTTTAGTTGGATCAAACTGAGGTGATCCCATGGTTGACATTTCAACAAATAGACTGAATCTGCCTTCACTTTGTCTGCTTTCTTTGGGCTGGTCCAATTCAGCGACAACCTGCACCATGACTTTTGACAATCCCAAGTCAACCACGCAACAGCCATAGTCCAGTCCGAACGATAGTGTTAAGGGGCGATAGCTGAAGGCGTTTCTGCCATCGATTCTTTGTTTAGATAGCAAGTATTTCTGTACAAATTCTTTCTCGCAATTCGAGATGGGTATCTCTCTCATGATTGTTACTGGTCTATATATTTGCAAGGCTATGAGATACAAAATACGAAAAATCATTTTTACATCATTAACTATTTGTATTTACTACCGTTCTTACAGACGGTAGCTAATAATGAAAATGAAATGTTAAGACAAGCATGTGACATCAACAGCATCAAATATTGGGGGTAGGGGGCTATGTATCATTTAACCGCAATTGAAAGAGTGAAAAATTATAATTTACCTTCACTGCCATACATACATAAGGTGTCAAAGCTCTCATTATATTGGAGTTTTTTTAATATTTTGTACATTGAAATGGCATATCAAGCTGTAGGAAGGTGCTATAATCTTAAGCTATGCTTTGTCCTTATGGACTTGCTAGCAAGCGAATAATGAGCTGAAAGCATCTCCTCATCATGGCTCCAGTATCCAGTAACATAAAATTGCAACATCTAACTCGATTACATAATAAACTGCTTGCAACAACTGGCGAACATTAAACAGTGGTTTTTACATGCTGTAACACATTACTGGCAATACATTCACCCATATTAATAAAAATATCTCCAAAAGCACTGGTCAGACTGAAAACTTATAACTCTTATATGGAATTAAAAAGCATAAAACGAAATGTCAGAAAAATAAATACATCGAACATAATGCCATAAGAATTTAATTCTTGAAGGCTCAATTTGTGTATGATAAAAAAGAAATATATGCTTGCGCTGGCATCAAGGTTTTATGGCCAGTAGTGAGTCAGTACTATTAATACGCTTGGTTCTCCTCATTCCCCCATGAGTAATACAATTTTTAACTGACATTATTCAGTTTGGCCTTGATTTACTGAAAACCTTAGCAGGGTATTGTGTACAAAATTTATTACTTCCTTTCAAAAGAAACATGGCAGTTAGACCATTGTAATAAATAATGGGTGCCATGACGCCTTACTGTGCTCGGTTTGGAACAGTTTCTCTTTGCTAACAATAATTGTTCCAGAATTTCAAACATCCTGTATGTACATCGCTATCTTATATCACCATGTACTTCAAACATTAGACCAATGGTTGATCTAGGATGGCGACTAATAAATCTCCCAGATATTATAGTTTCCTTTATTTTGGAGGCAATGTTATGTAGCAGATGAACCTACAACTCCAGAAATCTAGTGCACAGTATATGAAGCAACAAAAAAAATGTAGTTGGAGTTGCCTTTATAGTTGCCCTGTTTCAGTTAACAAGTTAAAGTTGACAAACAAATCGTGATGTACTGCCGAAATATTGGAAGAGTATTGGAAAACAAACAGCCACTAACTTATATTATAGCCATATTGCGATTAAATCTTTACATGCATTTTGCTGATATGCCATATTGACACAAGAAGCCAACCTTTCAGCACAAATATTTCATGCTGATCTCCGTATGTTTTTCACAAAAGAAGATTAATATAAAGCTAGCAACTTGACAATGTATAGTAAATACTATATATACCCATATACTTTAGCTTCGAGGTTAGCTACTTATCGGCTTATTAGGAGGGGACCATTTCAAATAAGCTGCATCAATAGTTCTTTGCTGAGCATGTTCACTCTGTTTCTTCTTCTGTTTTTCAACCCACACGTTAATTAAATCTTCTCGCTTGAGTATAATGTGTTTTCCTTTCCAGTACTTTAACATTTGCAAAGCCTGCAAAGTGCTGACTATGTCGGCTGGATTTACAGCAGTCTCTTGGCTGATATCTCTGATGGAGATTTCATCGGTAGAGCCATTTTTCATGCACAGATATCGGAGGATGACATCGGTCCAGTAGCTACGATATGACAGGAGTCCCAGGTCGGACAGCGGCCTTTCTGGTGAACCTGCCTTGCCTTCTTTCTGGGATAGTAGATAACTGAAGTCTATTAACATTTTTCCATATCCCTTCCGCATGTACTGAGGCATCGTTAGTATGCATGAAACGTTATAATTCAAAAAAGAGTTCTTTTCTTTCGAAAAATAACCGACCATGTGGCAGCCGGTCATGTCGGCTTCCGTCATGACATAAAAGAGAAAAGGTTCAACATCATAATACAATGTTTTATGATCGAGAAAAAGTTTGGCCAGGAGGCAAAGGTTTTGACAGTATATTTTATTTTTCTTTCCGTCGACTTCGAACACAGATATCGTTCCCTTTCGATAGATCTCGTCACCGGGCGGATGTCGCCATACGCATTTCGCCATGTGTCTTCTGAGAATAATTCCGCTCTTTATATATTTCAAACAAAACTCACATATGTACAATTTGGTCAGTCTCACGTATTCCTCAGGGTACGGCGACGCATACCACGTGTCCATCTCGAATCTGCCTATTTCGATCCTTTTGATTTTTCTGTCTTGCGAAGAACTCTCAGTTGAATTTGTGTGCTGCGCCTCCTTCTCCAGTTCCTCCGAGGCAAGCATTTGTGCCCTTCGGAAGAGCTGAAGATCGTAATCGGAAGTCAGTCCGTTTAACAAAGGTTCTCTTGTATTGCCGTGCTTTTGTATGTGTTCGGCATTACTGTTTATCTGCTCTGCAGACAATTTGGTGTGAGATAGTCTTATTTCATCAATGTTCGCACGGTACTTGAGCTGTGCATGAGTCGGAGCATTGTCGGTCTGTTTACGGGTATTGTGTAAAGGTTTCTTTCCGTCAGAAGACAGCTGCATTTCTTGTTCCTGTTTTATACGCTCATACGCTTCGTGATTGGCTTTGCAGTTTTCTGGAGTTAAATTATGATACACGGGACACGCCGCAACGGTGAAATGCCGCAAAAACCGTCCAGTCAAGTGACCCCGTGAGTCGCAGTTCGGCGTCGGACACTGCTTGGTATCCACGTTATATGATAGACTTTTTCGTTGTCTCAGGCGGCCGTCGACTTTTTCTGGAGTATTGTGCTTTTTGTGTATACTGGCCTGCTGTTCTTTTTTTATCTCTTTCTGGTACTGTACATAGCCGTTTTCCGTGATCGATTGCTTCGGACTCAAGGGTAAGAGATCATCCTCGTCCGTCTCCGGGCCGGATGCTCTTGTTCTCATGCGATTTTTAGGAAACACATCGCTATCTGTGTCAACGTTTGAACTGCTGTTAACGGAGGGAGGATTCATCAGCTCCGATTTTCTTTTTTTTGTTTTCAACTTATGAACTTTTTCCTTGGACTTATTCTTCAAACCTGAATGCTCCGACTTTGAGTTCACATGCCTTTTGGTGGATGCGCAGCTGGTGTCAGAGTTTTTTGATCTCGTGCTCATGCGATAGCCGTTGTCTTCGGAAGAGCTCTGTTCTGAAGACAGCTCGCTCTCTGTAGTGAGAGCACTAACGTCACTCTGAGACCTTCTCCTCATTTTGAGAAATGTTATTTATAAATTATTTATATATATATATATATGTACTCTGAAATCTTATAAGATTACGAGTTATTAACAATCTAAAAACAAATAGGCGAATATTAAATAACCATAATAAAATAGCACTCAAATGATAATTCACACATGATTCTGGAATACCTAAAATCATTATTACTGCAGGATATGGTCTAAAACAATGTTGAATAAGAACAAAGAAATACTGTTGAAAATTGGCATTTTACATAGCAGTAGTGTTGAACGCCTTAAACTGTATACAAAAGTGTATATTAAGGTTCAAGCAGATTATCAATTCCAATTTGGTGGTTTGTTATCCAGGCAATTAAGGGATGATTATTTATATTGACAACTGAACATTGAATTCTTGAAATAACCAAAAATGTTATGAAAACAATCTCACAACACAGGTAATTAACAAATAGTTGACGAATACCAGGCCAAGGAGTTTTTGAGATCATTTATGATCAGCATGTTTTATAGCCTGTTACAAGTGATAATAACTTGAAAGATGTCCTAATTCAAAAATTTCAGACCAATATTGATTATTGCTCACTACAGGGAAATTTTACCTTCAATATTAATACAAGATAAATAACACTAACTTCGCTTCAATCAAAACCGTGTTGTGTGCTATTATGAGGTGAAGATTAACTATAAAAATGAATGTACAAGATAGCTTGGAATGAGTTGACTTAATTTAAACAGAAATTTTTAATATGATTAGAATATGATAGTTCTGAGAAAGTAGTATCAGCACATCCCTAAGCAAGACTGTGGGAACAAAGCCATGCAACTGAATTGCAAACTAGTGGTCCAAAGAAAGTCATATATGTTTTGTATGATTAGAATAGGATAGGTCTGAAAAAGTAGGATCAATATATCTCTGAGCAAGACTATGCGGATAATGCTATATTATTGAATTACATGGTAGTGCTTGAAAGGAAAAGTCACCAATACCCAAGCTATGTTATTTCCAAATTAAAGGGTAGTCAAATATGAACAAGAATGAGTCATGCCAGTACCATCATCATCCTTCATAAAGTAAAAATGTTCAAGAAATTAAATATGTTTTGTTGAGCATAGAACATCGCATTATGTAAAAACAAATGACATCTTATGAAGAAGAAAATATTTCAAAGGGAATTAACATATACTGCACGATAAGACAGCCACTAAACAAGAAGCGATATACAAATTAAATGGACTCGCATAAATTGTATCCAGATTAATAATAGGATTCACATAGGTTGAACAGCAACTGTGATCAGTGGTGATATCGATGAAAAAAAAGCACCAGGGACAACGACAGAACGTGGTTTAAGAACACGTATAACTGTCTCGATCGCAACAAAAAAACTATGTTACACTCTGGACAATGAGATATCAGAAATTAGTGTGTTCAAACATCCCTAGATTAAAAAATGTATGCCCTTTAGTATAAAATAATTAACGTGTTGTTTAACGCCTTGACGAAATCTTTTCTGTGTTGACTATATCAAATGACAATTATATAATCCAACTTTTATTATTTAAGAATTACTGGATCATTTGGTGTATAAGATGCCAAGTATGCTGCTTCCTTTGCGACTTTAAAGTGAAATCTCATATTGGTACTCAGCAACGTGCAAAAAAAATATAGAATTACAAACATCTAGCGGAATCGGAAACAACGCCGATGGTCTCTGGCATTACAATTCAAGTTACTACGCATTTACAAACATGCTCTTAAATGATGAAATCAGAATTTAGCGCTAAGTGACTGACGAATATTGGCCAATGATTTGACCAGATAACAGTTAATACATGGCAATTAAAGGAAAGAGTAGATCTCTATCTAAAATCATCTGATGATAATAAATGATTTTTAATGCCTAGTGATGTCAGGATTTATTGCGTGTATTATTACATATATAGAGATAGAGTGGACTTGCTTAGCTTGGGCTGATTTGGTATAACTTTCCTGAAGATTTGGTTACCAAAATACAGATTCATTCATTCGCAAACCTGGAGACACAGTTCCTCCAGAAGCACTCTTGGGAAAAACAGCAGCTTCATAGAGAGAAAACAAGTCTTAGCAAGACGATAATAATAATACATGCTGACGTGACTGCTTATTCATTGAATAAATCATAGCTTTTTGCTACAACATCTGTGTGTCATGTATGTCTGGCATAATACTGTCATTCAATCCAATGGATAAAGTTATGCAGTCATCCATTAGTGAACACATTACATTACACATAAAGTTGAACATTACATCGCGAATTATTTACGATGATTGTACACCCCATGACGTTTACACACATGCAAGCTTTAATACACATTTTCTGGCCTGTCAGAGAATATCTTGTGCGGTTATTATGAATACAATATCGATACAATAAAAATTTGTGCAGGTGGTAATATATCTGATCCCATATAAAAGCAATAAAAAAATCTATTCATTATGTACAGCAGTTCGCGATAGAACCTATCTATAACATTATGACTGTATGGACAGTAATTCATAAAAAAACGGTGGTGGTGACTATATATAGCACATAACGCTATCAAAACATTGACTTTTGTTCTATTAAATGCTTGGATAAATCATGCGCTGCAGTAATTAATATTAAAAATTTATCACATCAGAATCACTTATAGATTATTACTTGGTTGAAACCATGAATAAATACAAGCACACCCACATGGCGGAAAAACTCGTAAAGATGTACTGCAAAATGCAAGTTACAAACTACAAATTATTCACAAGGTCAGAGTATGATTGAAACAGAAATGTAGTCACTGGAAACTGTTTGGCTAATGCACTGCTCCATATGATACAATCCCTATCTGTAGTGTAATTAGATACACCGCAAAATACTGCACAACATAAAATATAGCTTTGCCTAAAAAACAACAGATTGTCTGGTTCGTCAAGTGCTCGATACATTATCAAATTGAAACACTTTAGCTTTATTAGGTTTGGCCAACTCATCCTTGTACACGCGTATAATGGCTTCGCAAACGAACTTGAACTGACCGGCAGTTTGAATCATCATAGCACGCTGATCTCTCATATCCATGGTAATCTGTAGGGGGTTGACAGGCTGATTTGCCTCAATCAAGCACATCGATGTCTCCATAGATATCATGACGCCAGTACGGCCTATGCCTGCGCTGCAGTGCACAATCGCTGGTGCGGTCATGCCGACTCGCTTCTGACGGACACGTAGAACGAAATCTAAAAAGTCGCTCGAGTCATCGGGAACACCGTGGTCAGGCCAGGCCAAATATTGCATGTGCGTCACCTTCCGTGTCTCAGAAGTGTCATCTTCGTTCAAGAACGTTATTTCGAATTCACGAAAAGCAAAACAAGGAGTTAGTTCTTCGGAAACCGACTGTACGATGATATTGTTGAACTGCACGCTGCAGCCCAAATCAGGCCAGTACTGGAAACATTTAACCATTCCCCTCTCGACTGTGGTGGTGACCATTATGAGCAGTGTTGATTGCTGCTGCCACACCATAGCCCAAAAATCTCCACTTGTATTGCGAAGAGGACCTTGAGAAGCGATGTACCGATTTAGGATTTCTGTATTGTTGATTTTCATGATGATATGGCTGGCGTTGATGTATTCTGTTTCCCAGTCTCTTAACCGTACTCTGGTCGAGTCATAAGGAGATATATCGCGATATCGGTTTCTTGGAGAGTTACAGGGTAGTTTTGCCTCTGCGATACTCATAGATGCATTTTTCCTGTACAGTTTATCAAATGCAAGCATGACGTTGCCAGTATCCAAGAGATTCTCTAGTCTAGACATGGAAAGAGCTAAACTATCCTGAGTACACAGGACTTGCCCATTCTCTGGTTTCGGACCGTCAACTACCGCATCTATTTCGAAAGACTGCTCATTTTCATCACAAATTTGATAGACTACTGGGGGCCGAACGAGTAGGACAAGTTCGCCAGAATGTTGCTCGCGCGTGGCACGAATGAAGCGGACCGCCTGGTCATGGCTGTGTGTACATGCATCACGACCATTGATTTGCAAGACTTCATCGCCAACATTCAACCGTGGCATGCAAATATCTGCTGGAGATTTCGGAGCAATTTTCGAAACGATGATGGGCATATTTTGATCACTTCCACCTTTGATATTAAACCCGAATCTTCCTTCTTTGTCAGGTTTCAGTCGAATCAATACCAAATCTTCCGGAAGTTTGTATTGCTCGGTTGCGTTGAGAGGACTACCGCCATTAGTGGTATCCTGCAGAGGAGGAAAAGGAGAATCATAATAACTCTCTTGGATCGAGTTGGCGCTGGCTTGGCTCTTATCATGTGTGGACAATGAAACATCGCTTCGATTCATCAGTCCCTGAGAGCTCTTGTAATTCGCTAACACATGATCTCGATGGCGTGCACTATTGGGAGTGGAACTCTGATCAGGAAGGACGACCGCCATTGTGACAGAGGGTGGGGCGCTCAGACGTCTTGAGCCTTTCAGCTCTTCTTCTGAATAATCTTTCCCTTTCGCAAAAGGTGAGTTTGTGGCATTCAACATCTTGGTTGAATTGCTTTTTTGACGGAACTGGGACGTGTTTTCCTTATGGTCGACGGCCGCCTTATGGTTTCTTCCACCCAACGTGAAAAAGCCAAAGATGGGTTTGTCTGATTTTATTGTGCCGCTGATATTGTTTTGTTTAGTGTTTTTATATTTCTCCTTGTCCTGCCGATGAAAGGAGTGGCAGTCAACACAGTTTTTCCACAGTCGTTTGCAAGCTCTGTAGTTATCCATGTAGAACAATATGTCTGTATCATCATCTTGTTGTTTATCCTTCTGCAGCTGAATGCAAAATTGCTTACGTTTAAAAGAAATCTTGGTGATTTTTGACCAGTCATATTTGCAATCAGAACTTCTCTCCTTGAACAGACTTATTCCGTCAATAGACACGCCAACCTCCAGGTCCTCTCCATTGGCATTCTTTCCATAATGGATGTCAACTCCATAACGGTTGATGCGATTTGCCTCCTGCAAGTACAACTTCTCCGCATCGGCAGGAGACATACCTTTGTGCATCTTGTGCAGGCACTGAACCTCTTCTTCAAATTCCTCGGTTTGAATAGGAAGCAACCTGTGCTTACTGAGGTATCTTTCTGCGTGCTTTTTCGGATGATAATCCCCTAGTTCTGACTGAGCACTATACGATGCCAGCAGCGCCGCTGTTTTTTCCGGACATTCTAATCTGCGTTCGAGCAAATCTAACTTCACCTGAAGAAACAACTGATATCGTGTGTAATCATCTCTCATGTGACTCAAATCCCTGATGTAATATTTGATTCTGTAATAAAGAATCAAAGGATATCCGCGCTTAAACTGCTTTCTGATGGATTTCGATGGGTCAAGCCATCTCATAGAATCTGGGACATCTTGCGGAAACTGCAGACCGTAATACTTCGGCTCCTGGCATTTTAAATGTTCAAATACGTTATCCAGCAAGACTTGCCCGCGTTCACGCTTGTTTACCTTAAATATTATCTCTGAGTGGTCCAGTAATACAACGGATATTTCGACATGTTGGTTTTTTGCCTTATTCACTTCCATTTATCCTTGGTAAACGGTACCTACAAAAGGTTTCTTGAAAGCTAACATTTCATTGTATAAATAGTATATCTGGAATGAGAGAAGAGCCTTAACGAGCGGCTCCTGAGGTTCTTAACTTCGCTATCACTTTGCCAGTAATCTTATCTAATACAAAACTGCAGATGCAAATTGTTGGATAAGCTAATCGCTACAGCGAATTCGACTGCCCAAACACAGATTCCATCACTAGGTTGTGATAACGAGCCAATGACTTGTTTTACTCCCATCCGATCACATCCAAGTTCTTACCCATTGTGTTCTAGAATCTAGAGCAACACATTAGCATTTTCTATGTGGAATGAATTTGGAAAAATCTATGGTACGTAACAAACCACACGAGCATCATCATTTCACATAAGATGAGTTATTATATAAAGAATAGAGTTGTTTATACAATTCTATTACCTACAAGTCTATTCCCTATAATATACATTTACGACCGTCTATGCCTGCAACAGCCTTCCATATTACCATTTTTCTAAATTTTCCAGCTCTCACCTTTCAAATGCTATAACTCACACTGACTAACAACCTCCTATTGAAGATCAACACTTGAATACAAATCAAAATGTTCCATTAAAATCAAAGCTATTTGAATGAAATCTTGCATTTCAACAAAATCTAGTAATATGGGTTCCTAGGCATGAACCTCCTAGGACGAGCACCCCTAATGCCTCTACCACCCCTTTCGTGGAAACCACCAAAAGGACGGTTGTCTTGAGGTGGAAAACGGTGTCTCATTGCAGGTGCTCTAACTTCCTGATCCCAAATATTGGGAGGTCGTCTTCCATATGGTCTTCTATGGCGTTCATAAGGCCCAGGATACGGTCTAGCACCTGGATGTTGTGGTTGTCTTCTGAAACCTTCATCTGGCAAAGGGTAGTTTGGAGGGAGTCTTCTATCAAAATGAGATGGATGTTCTTTATGTATGAAACTACTTTCAAGTTCATTGTAATACGTATCATTAGCAATGGTTTGGCGAACCATTACTTCATTTAGTGGGGGCTGGGATATAAGTGTTCTTTTATTCAAATGTTTGCTGTTGTTGATGGAGGAAGCTTGGATGACATGATCATTCGATTTGCTCTTCATAAAATCGTTAATTTCATGATGATTGTTGGAATCTGGGAGTCCAGTTTGAAAACTGTTTTCCATCGTTGATTTAGCGTGTACATTACTGTCATTACCAGCGTTGAGATTGACGGGAACGTCCTCGTCTAGTTCTATCTCCTCTTCTTCCACAATAAGATCCTCAGTGGTGTGTTGGGTGAAAGAAAAAGACAGTTTTTCTGTAGAGGACAGTGGTGCGAATTGGGGTGATTGCTCAGATGATTTTTTCCTACAAAAGAACATTTTGCATTTATATGCAAAAATGAATACGTACTGTATTTCTCATTTGATTTAATTTTTCAAATTATACGACTCTGCTCGAGCATCCTCGTTCTTGTAAGTACAGTACATGCGGGTCTTTTCAAGAAAGTCAATTGGATAATTGCCACGTTTATCACAGTTAGAACACTTACCCTGAAGCAAGACCTTCATCTTAAGATGGTTTCAAGTACATCGATTTACTGTTATGTTGGTTTGAATACAAAAATAAAACTATTTTATCACTGGTGAGCACACTCCCATTACAACATCAATAACCTATCAAAGGCAATGAATTCACACAGTTTCAAAGGTATTAGTTCACGCATTAATGCTTTTTTCAATACAGTAAAGTAGGTAAGCTTATATTAACCAATGTTCAAGTGTCAGAGAATAACACTTGAAGATCTCTATAATACAGCACGTAGTGTAACACAGTACCTCAATATATTTTTGAACTGATCAACTGAATCTTCAGACTTTTCATCAGAATTGAAACGACCAACATCTTCCTTACTACGATGTCGTGCGTTGAATATATTCGAAATGGAAACCGGTTTAAGGTTTGCAGACAAAATACCCAGAGTCGATTCGTGTACATCACGCTCAAACGAACCCTCCGTGCTTGGTATATCAGAATTTGTTTTACTATTTTCACGATCATTGTTCTTCTGCATTCTAAAGGCAGTTATCAAGGTAAATATTAATTTAATTTTGCAACTACGCAAGACTTTTATGAAATCAGTTGGTATGGTGGTAATTAAATAAAACAATTTGCTTCTTCCTGTGCAATACGAGAATTGTACGAACCTATAATCCGTATCTTGCTTTGTGACCTTCCCATTTTTTTCTCGAGCCCAATCCAACGTGGTTCTTATTGGTTGCTCCCGCCACATACCATCCTCTTGCAATTTTATGCTCGTCTCATCCGTGCGATTTTTCCGCTTTATATCCAGCCCAGGAAAAGTATCTTTCAAAAATTGCATATACTATTATAGATCATAATGCATAGATATTCCATCATGTCGCATTATTTTTTCAGAAACTGTGTCAACATTCAACATAGCTAAAGTATGAAATACCGATATCACTAATCTGAAGAGTACCAATATTACTGCCATTATCAGGGTCTTGTATATTTCCCCATTAACGGTGATCAGTTTTATTATTCTACACTAAACATACTAGGATGCAATGAGTACATATAGAATTCTGCAATTGTCTTACCATTTTGGCTGTCACTCCACTGAGAAAATGGTTCCAGGTCCTTTGCGGCAGTCTGGCCACCCATAAACTTTGTTAAAAAGTTTAGGGCATCACCACTGAAGGATGGAGGAGGAAGGGCCATCTCTGATATTTTTTCTGTGTGTGATGATGTAATTGTCTCTATCTGAAATTCCTTTTTCTGTACAATAATGATGCATGTGAAATCTACGAGTTCATGGAAATTACAAAACAGAGATATCAGGACTTTAATGTAAAGCTGAGTAAAAAATGATGGTTGAATTTCAGTTCACAAATTTTCTAAAGAAAGTGCCTGTTTAAAGTAAAAATAGCTTTACTACCTTGCCAGGAGTGCGATTGATGTCAAGGTTTTCATCTTGCAAAGGTGTCGAATCTCCAGATTCTTCTTTCTTGATAAGACTTTTCAAATTCTCCAACAGAGAGCTGTTAAAATTCCTCATGCCACCGATGACAGGTATGGCATTCTGCCACGATGGTGAATTTGAACTCAAGGAGGACAAGCTATTTTTATCACCGTTTCTATTTTTCCCAGAAGTGTCTGGTGAAAATGAAGAAGTCCCGGCTGCTAATTTCGATATTATGCTTTCTGTTAACCCAACTATTGGCAGACTTGGGCTGCCCTTTGTGGTATTTTTATGTTCATTATCTGAAACCGACTTATCGGGAGGAATGGATTCAGTATCGCTCTCACTGCCGGTGTTGTCATTGACGTCAATAGCCTTGGGATTTTGACTGAAAATATCTGCCAGTCTCGACTCAAGGCTTTGATGACGCGGAGGACTGGCAATGTTGAGTTCGGGGGAACCCGTGGGGGAAGGAGGCGATGCTGAAGGAGAAGCTGATGGTATCTTCCCGATAGGCGTAGAATTATTCGACACCTTTGAAACACTGGATGAAGAAGTCTGCTTTGTGAACGCTTCTTGAAAAGAAGATAAAAGAGCAGAAGACGACGATGCACCTCTCATTCCTGGCCGTGTGATGACGCCGCCGGAACGAGGATTTTCAGTTATTTGGGTTGTGTCCTGCAAAAATAGATGTGTCAATGGCAGATTTACACCAAAAGGATATTTCTAAGGTAAGACAGCAATGGAGTATTTGGCAATTTTCACACAATCATGGCTTTACCTCAATTAAGGTTTATAAAAATATGGTAAAATAAACACTTAAGGATACCAATGAAGCAATTCTTTTTGTCAAGTCGTTGTCATGACGGAAACGCTGTGGCGGAATCGGTCTGAGTACATTCGTATCGACAGAAACAATTTTAGAGGGTTTGCTACAAAAAATGAAATCATATTATGGTTTGATCAGAACATGAATATGGACATACTTGAACAATGTACCTTATGAATATAAAAATAAATGATTCACATACCTTCCAAGCTCCTGATCAGAATCTGACATGTCCATGTCGTCAGGCTCGTTTTCTTGTTGGGGGCTGTTTTCAGGCGAGGGTGCATCAAAGGGTGGAGATAACGAGGCAGAAAGTTTAAGTTTTACTTGATCACTCATTCGTTTCATTTTCATCACACGATTATTGAAACTTTTATATGCCTGAAGAAAAATAATTATAATCCTACCTTGTGAGCTAGGAAGGAATTTATGGTAAATAGAAAATTTCAGGAAATTAGAATCAATACAACTTTCTCCAAAAATATGTATGTTTGTGGTATCTCGGAGTGAATTCTTCAAAGTGAATGGATTGTATATTGCTTTAGCAGACTGATGGTCAGTCTGGCTTGAATAATGAACATCTTTGCAAGAGAGCATTCGAATCAACCTCTCTAATTACAGACGGTAGGCTACACTAACTATTCATTATATGGAGAAGATTTTGTGGGACCAAGCCTTGGAATAGCAACAAATAAGATCGCATAAATAAGGCTATATAGATAGAAGCTATGGGCATGTAGAAACATAATAAGGGGACGGCCTTTGCAGGGCTAAGTTTTGAGGAATTCTTGTAAAGGCTTCATGAGGAAATTGGCACCACATTGCAATGAATCTGGCCTTTGCCAATTTCAAATCCGAAGCCTTGGGTCATGTATCTGCTTTTGTTTCATTCTCTTACCAACAAAATTTCAATGCTTCCTCCCTGCCCATAATACATTGTCCTCGAAGGTCCTATACCATTAGCCAATTAAAGGTATAAAATCTCCCTTTACTCACATTGACTACTATTTTTGCCTCGTGGTATTGAGCACTGTAGAATACAGAGCCTTGTAGCAACGCATCGACCAACTGCTTTCTCTGTTCAACATACTTTTCAAATTCAGTAATAAACTGTTCAAGGTGACAGGCAGACTCCTCAAAATTCCGAGAGAATTTTTCACCACCGATTTTATCTGCAATACAAAGTAAATGAAAGTAAATGAAACGATTACCACATTGTATTTTGATGCAATTCTGATAGCATATGTTATTAGCATGTAAACACTAGGATAACATCAGAAGGTAACCTGTCTGGATAGTAAGTACCTTTCAGTTTATGAATGTCGTCAGTGCTGGAAACGTCAACACGGGAGCGGCTTAGCTGTTTTTCTTCAATTAATATTTGTTCTTCTTGTTTCTTGAATGCCGAGATTAATTCAATCAATGTCGAGGGCTTTAGAATAGAGGAGTTAAAAGAGAAATTGATTATGATATATCAAGATATATGAATACTTGCAATGAAACAAACCCTCTGAGAACGTGATAGGTTCCATAGGAATAATTTTTTCTCAACATAAAGGGTCTAGTTGCACGAACAGTGGCTCATAAACACTTAATATGTCTGTTTACAAAGAACTCTATAGAACTCATACCCCTACTAGGCAACAGGTAACATGTTAAATTTTGAAGATTCTTAGTTAATTTAGCAGGGCAATTCAGGCTTGCCCGAGTAAGCCTTTGACCAAACATATCTTATTGGTATATATCCTGAACCCATAAGGAGTCTAGGTACAGGTTTTCTTTGTTCATGCGTTATTCTGAGATGCATCTGAACCTCCGCGCCTAATTTCGTAAAAATCAGCGTTGAGAATTTGTGACATTGTTCCATACAAACAAACTGACAGAAAAACTCTTGTGCCTATTATTTAGTACAAATTAATGTAGCTCACGAATTACCTTATACTCAGCTAACAAACGTTGCTTCAGCTTGTCTGGCGGTTTGTTGGTTAGCAAAGCAGCATAGAGATCATCAATCGTTTCTGATTCGTAAATGTTTCTTCGAGACCACACCGTCAAAACTCTTTCAATGTTCGGCAAAATAGTATCGTCACTGGAAAACATCAACTGCATTGTTAGAAAGTGTCTTCTAAATTTGACTTCTTTATCTTACCGTAAATATGTGATAGCTTCCGGCAGCACCTCGCCGAAAGATTCCTTGAAAACCGGAGCTTTCTTACGATGGCAGTTCTGAATCACGTCGTTTGCGAGATAGAACAGAGTTAAGCGGTGAGATGGTTTCGCTGTAGTGATCAACACATGAATATATATTGTATTAAATATAATATGGTAAATATACATATTGCATATACAATACGAGATGTACGGAATGACAAAATGATCAAAGCAAAAAGAATGCCGTTGAACATGGATGGGACTGTAATTTGAAATTGCATTAATGTATCAATTTCATGACATATAAATTCATGTTCTAGTCACAGTCACTTTTATGAGAGTACTGTTAATTTTTCGTCATACATCAAGACCTTGTACACCAAACAAATGTAACCTCTGTGAAATAGTTAAAACTCACTGTTATTTTATTGGCATTGTATTTCTGTCAAAATCATGTCATAGTTTTGTTAGGTTAGGGTGAGAGGTAGGAACTAACCCTTACTCTAACACTCAGCAAACTTAGTCTAACGCAGGGCTTTCAAACCCTGGGGTCAACAAAAAATCGATTTTACCTTCCAAGGGTATCAAACGAAAATGAATATTAATTTTATAAAATCAACCACAAGTTGGAAGCAGTAGCTAGAGGTAAAATACCTTCTTTCATGCATTCTAGCCACTTGTTAACGATCACTTGATGATTCGCTTTGTGATGGATGATCCACACTGACAACATAGGAATGCTATCCTGTGTGTTTGCTACAGTTCGCAATTTCTTGCTAAGCGATTCGATGCTTAGTGACTTTGACATATTGCATGACAAGTTTTCATCGATATAAATAAATCTTCAGCACAATGAAAAGTAGTCAGTTCAAAGGCAATGTTACCTTGAAGTTTGTCTTCAGAGTAAAATCAAGAATATGTTACAACTTGCAGACTCTGACTTTCTATAATTACTACTTTTTTTTAATAAGCTAAAGGGCAGCGTAAGTAACATATTACACACACACGAGCACTTTTATCTGTTATTAAGGATCAATAAGAGGTATATTGGGAATCGAGTCATCCCAAAATAGCAATACCACCTTAAATTATTATAGTACTGTGATATATAGCTGGTATAACTTTATAATATAATGCTATCAATTGCTGTATCAGCCCCACAGTTCTGGTGTTTTAATCAAGTACGATTATTAGTAAAAGGTTTATTGCAGTATGGAGACTGATATGGTTGCTTCACCACCTTCCATGTCTTTAATCCTTTTCGTCAAGAATTTCTAACCATATACCCAATCTGTTGTTTACAATATTCCTCCATTTTGATGTCAGTAATCATTTCTATAATTGAAGCATCGTCCATCGTATCTTAATTAGCGTGCTCGAACACAATTCTCGAGATGAAATTTATATTACTCATTGCTACCCTCAAGCAACCTAGAAACGACAACCAAAACAATAACTAGAATTGCGCAGTTCTATATACATCCAGACATACGTTTCCTAACAATAATCATATATTTAGATATATCTTTCTAAATTTTCAAGGCGATAAATTGCATTGTTTGAAATATCGTACAATAAAATACAAGATAGTAAGCAGAATGATTAATTTGAGAAACTTCAAAAAGATGATTTCTTTTGATTGATATCAACATGTGTTTCAGGATTCACTAACAAGTTACTAATCACAAGTTTATTCTCTGATCCACAATCAAAATCTAGTCAGTCTTGTTGGGAATATCAACATCTAAGCTTACGCTACTGATTGGGTCCTATAATGATTGCAAAATTGCTTTGAAACGAGTCCAGGTAACTTTTCCCTCTTTCGCCATTTTTATTTGGAGAATCACATAATTTGTGAGGATTTCACGGATATCCGATTGCTTTCGACTATTAAAAAGATAATTAAAGTAAGATAAATCGTTATTTATAAATATATAATACAGAATAGATGTTTTTTCAGAGTAATCAACGGTGAAAAAATAAAATACCTTTTGAAACCTTTTATTTCCTTTTTCGTTTCAGAAAGGAAAGAATTGGCTGCGATGCGTTTTTCCTCAACCATTGACTTTAGTCTTTTGATATTTTCTTCGACCTTGACCAACTTAGCCTCTTTTTGCTCTGGTGTGTCACCGCCGAATAATTTCGCCTATGGTAACCCAAGGCAAGAAGATGAAAAAATATTAATAGTTACTAAAGAAAAAAGGATAACAATATTGGTATTTGAATAGAATTATAATGGTTACAATCCATGCATAATTAATGAGCTATATACCATACTGCAAAACTGCTAGTTGTAAATAAAATCTCAGATAGAGTCTCATACCTTCATACCACTGAACGAAAACGATCTGTCTCCACCATCAGTTATTTGCTTCTTTGTTATGTGGGCAGACATTAATTGATTTTCATAATACTCGACGTCGTATTGCAAAGATTCATGTTTTTTTACAACAGCCTAGGGAAAACAGAGAAGTCAGTAGTACTAGTACTATCTCCAGAATTAAATGAATATCTAACGAAGATATCCTCCTGTAAATAGAACTGGATAATAGACCCATGTGGAAGGCAAATTTAAAGCTCCGTCTAGATATAGTACCTTTAATGATTCCGCAAAATAGAAATACTCTTTGAGCGATTCGACATACGTTTCCTCTTCATCGACAAGAGCGTCAATCGAATTGGATAATTTATCAATCTCCATACTTGCTTTTCGTAAAACCTCTGAGGTCTGCGAATCTTCAATCGTGCTCCATTCCCTAGAATAGAAAATATTTGATTGAATTTATGATAAGTAGAATCAGAGCGGTACACAATAAAATAGTAACATTTCGTTTGTTCGTCCTAAATGAAGAGTTCACACTTCAGCACAGGAATTCGACTTTAGTTAGCTATGATTTCTCACTTGTATATTCGAGCGTAATTTCCATGGATCTTGTATATTGCATATAATCGGTCCACTAATTTAGCTCGGGCTTTCAATACAGTCGATACGTTGTTATGCAACTCGTTCGCGTAGGTTATCACTTCTTCCAAACTGCAAGTCAGAATTACAACAGTAAGCCTGGTCACATCAAACTTCTTCGGTAGAGTATTGCATAATTACCTCGAATCTGGTTGTTTAACGCGCCAAGAAGCATTCAGAGTTCGTAACCACGAATCAGCATCCGCCTGATATCCAGTAGCCATCACAATATCTCTCCAGCCCTCTGCTTGTTTAAAGAATGTTCTGAGAACATTATCATTGCTCAGTTTCGTGTGCCCACAAATCCGATGTAGAAATATCTCCAATGCTGAAAACAAGAGACTAAATAAGAAGTAGGATATTAAAGAATTCAAATGGGAAGAGGGTAAGGGAAAGAATGAACACTGTAAAGTGAAGATCATAGGAAAAGAAAGCTATGAACTTGAAGCTAACCAGATTATCAAATGTATTTCATACCCGCACGCCGTTTCTCAAGAAATTCGGGGTCGAACGTGTCTGTTGCAATTTTTGTCCAAATAAAGTTGGCTCTTTTCTCAGGCATTGGTGCCATGACAACCGCTGGATATTTAACAACGAGATAATTTCTCAGAAGCTCAAATTCACTGTATCTACAAAGTACAATAAAAAAAATATGGTAATTTCTAAACTGCAGAGTCCATGCACTCAAATTTCAATAAATATAAATTCTTGAAAAAAATGAATTGAATACGAATTTTGGTTAAACCGAAGAAGCTGGTGTGCATCCTTGAACACTTGTTGCAATACCTGCTTGATATCTAATCGTTAATTTCTTTCAATTATATGTTTATATCCGATGCATGATATATTTTTTTAGGTTGGTGAAAGCCCATCGGTTATTATATTCTTGCACAGGGGTAAGCAGTGATTGTATTGCAGGAGGTACACCAGCTATCTTCAGCTCAATACAAATTTTGCCTTCTCCAAACAGAAGTAACTTCGTCAAGTTCTGGATCAATGTTTTCAAGATTTCTTGGTTTCGTTTCGACAAGAAAGGCAGTATATGTGTCTTGCATTTTTAATCCTCCTGTCGTAAAATTACATTTTGCTTGGATGATATCATTTGCAAAAACATTTCAGTACTAAAAGCTCCTAATAATTGTTCAGTTTACTACAAACAGGATGCGATTTATTTACCTGGCTTAACTTGTTTCTCAGGTTCTGAAACTGAGATTTCAACCGCATCAATCATGGTTCTTGAGCTTTTGTTTTTCTTTTTAGCGTCTTCAGCGACTTCAGGGCCTGGTGGAATACTGGTGCCTTCCTCGTCAAACATATCAAACGTTTCTTCGACAGAACCAGCCATTCTTATTTCCAATGGCTCCTTAGTCCCCTGATAGCTAGCAAAACAAGGCTTTTAGCTCCAGAGCGCCATCTAACGATTGGTAATTACGGGAAATAAGGAGTGACTATAGCCCGGGGTATCGGAATGAAAGAAAAAGGAACAATCAACGAATTGTAGCAAATAAAACAGAATAATATTCAAATTTTTCTTTTCTGAAATTTAAAAAATGAGCTGAAGTGAACAGATTCAGCAAATTGAAGTAAAAACGAAACCAAACAATCACCCGATTTATGTAGCTATTTATTTAATTTAACTATTCAAAATCATAAATTACAACCGCTATTCTATATCTGATATCAGTACCGTTTGATATCGCTAACTACAGAATTTATAAATAGTGTTATTAACGAGAGAATATTTGCCTAATATATATAACTAACACAATATATAAATTCAATACAATAATATCCTAATTTCATTAATTTTATAATCCTAGGCGGGATATATTTCAGATGGGACCTCTTATCTTCACGCTATTTGTTGTCTTGACGATTTCGTTGGTAACTGGTCGTCTAAATTCTTCGTGTAATAAAAGAACTCATAGTTTACGTCAGTTATTTCTTCTAGTTCATTGTACTTGAAGCTGAAATTGGAGATGACATCGTATCGGGTAAATACGTTTATATATGTGTATTTGTCAGCATCGGGATAAAATTAGACATAACAATTGAAATGGTGTATGTCTATTCCATATCAGGCTGCAGATTCGAAAAGAGAAGAATTCCGGAAATATTTGGAGCAATCTGGAGTGATTGATGCACTTACGAAGAGTATGTAAACCTATAACCATTACTATCTTCAGTACTTCCTATTATCTAATACAATTTATGTTTTCCAGTTCTTGTTAACCTTTATGAAGAACCAGAGAAGCCAAATCAAGCATTAGAGTATCCTTTATAAGAATAATAGTAAAGTAGGTACACTATCGGTATCAGCATTCAGGTTATCAACTTCGCTATGCCAGAATATATTAAAAAGTTTTAATTTTTTTTCATTTCCACCTTGTTGTAAGCGTCCTACTATTCTTGACTTTCCATGTCTATTGTATAATAGACCTTAATTAAACAGTAAAATTGTAATTTAAAAAATAAAGTATGATACCTAATGTTTAGTTGTTTACCAAGTAATGTAAAAATGAATCCTTGACTGAAGATTTCGACTTGAGCTTTCTACGTCAACATCTTGGAGCGGCTAACCCGGAAACAGCAGATGTTGAAGCATTGAGACTTGAAGTGAACGAATTAAAAGCCAAATTGTCACAATTAACAGATGAGAACGAGGACTTGAAGGCCAGGGTATGTCTACCTACTATTTCAAACTTAGTTTGTTTTTATCCTTCTTAGTTAGTACAATGTGTCAGTTGGAAACATGATATATTTCAATGACAAAGGGAAAAAAAATATATTTTCTCCGCAGTAACAGTAGCAAGGAAAGACATTTTTATTGAAGTATCCATTGTTGTAACCAGAATTGCTGTTGCAATTCTAAATTGACAATGAAAGTTCCTAAAAATTGTGTTTGTAATGAGATTTTTTTAAATCAAATATTAGTGTCCTTGTACTTTGAACTTTCTCTTGAAAAGTGGTATTTTGTAATGAATCGTGTATTTATATGGGCGGGAGGATGAGTTCAAATTCTCTTTTAATAACACCTTGCTAGATGGTATATAGGAAGATCTGTAACTGCAAAAAATAATATTCAAACTCTAGAAGCATAAATTGTGATATCTAAGTATGATTCAACGTTCAACCGGAATTGACATTTGTCAATGATAAATTAGGAATATTGAATTAAGTTATTTAAGCTTGTTTCAAAATAACTTTATGGACAAATACGATTTTGAGTGCAGAATTATTGTACCATGTAATTGAGTACCATGAGTTATTTTCTTCACACACGGAGCAGAACTATCATCATTAAAGTAAGGGTATAGTTCATCACAATAATAGTTCATCACAATAATAATTACGACCAGTATGTTCAACATACTTCACAAGATAAGGCCTGAGGTGAATTTGGTCGTTAATTGCAATATAACGATGGCAATATTAAAATTGCCCCTTAGGAATTCCATTCACCATATGGCGATGAACTTTCATGTTATATTTTGAGCCTGTTGTTGTGAGACTCATTAGCTGATAAAATCAATAGCATTATCTCGGTTCCTTCAACACCTATGCTGTGTCTCAAGGAAACTCCCATAAATATTGACAAGACCATGGTACTAGTGAGAGATATTGAACATTGTGTTTGCACAAGATACGGAATAAACACAATGTATCTTTTTAGCTTGAAAAGTACGAACCGTCAGAGGAAACCACCGAGTAACAATGGACCCGTGAATCATTTGGTATATTTCTTCATGCAAAATGCTCTTTATTCTTATGGTACAGCAAGACAAGATTCTACTATCTTTTTAAGTTTTGTATATGGACAGAAATAGCGATCGCTTTCTTCCATTTTTCTTTCGATAGGTCACTAGATATTTTTCAGTGTAGTAACAAATTTTTACCGCAAAGCTGGAACACAGTTTTCAATGCAAGTTCTGACGAAAATACAGATATGATACTTCCAAACTACTTCTATGTTATGTCGATCTACTATTAGTAGTTTATAAATGAATGTGAAAATTGAAATCGAAATATTGCTCTCTGTATATTTGTAAATTTAGACTGTATTCCCATTAAACTGTGTCTCGTATCTCCTGTGTGGATCGCAAGCGACGGTAATCTAGATTACTCTCATGATTTAGTAACATGGGCATTAAGTTGATGATACTGCATTGAGAGCTTAAAAATGAACAGGTGACAGAAATCAAGATTTCCAAAAGTTTGGATCTCTGCTCAACTTAGCTTGAAATTCCTGATACCATTTGTCCAAAGTGGCCAGAGGTACAAACTGGTCGGAAGCTGAGATTTTCCCGAAATTTGGGCTCATGCTCTGACTGACGATTGCTTCTCGAGATGCAGCGAAAGACGATGAGTAATTATAAAACGTCTGAAGCATCTTTTGTGGGAATTCAGCAAGAACACTAAACTGAGAAGCAGTCGTGCCTAAAAAAATTATAATAACCTGAAGTATAGAAATCCATGCGTACCGTAATTTATACAATAGAATCTGTTTCTGGAAAGCTCCTTTTATTCAAACTGAAGCGGAATAATTTTACTTCTATATTCATTTGAAAGCCTAACTCAATCTGTCACTGTAAACATCAAATACAGTAGTATCAGATATGTACCATATCTAGATCAAACTAGTCATTTTATACTTTTACCTATCCAATATAATCTATGGGCCCATCACACAAGTGAGACAATCGCCTATCACTGTATTATTCTTTACTGTCTTACCGGTTGCAGGAGTTTGTTGCGCCAATTGTGATAAAAGATCGATCGAAATTCCAACCTATATGAATTACATTTCCATTAGATTTATCTGTCTCAAATGATCTATAGAACTGCTAGAATTATTTCTTATCTATTACAGATGAGATACGTAGGTGAGGTAACGTAATTGTACCATCGTAGCAATTAACTATTTCGAGTGTAATGCCAAATATATTGGGTAGAACTTTTATTGATTGAGGCTTCCAAAAGAAACGCATACCATACCTTGACGTGGTGTAAATGACTAAAGCAAACCCAGTTCAAAAGATAATAATTCTAACCATATGAAATGTTATCATGATATACAAAACTGTTTTTGTCATGTTAAAAAAACGTGTTCATCTTCAGCTAAACAAAATTCCACAGCTGTACTTAAAATCATCTCTAGCCTCACAGAAAGTCCAGTGTTGAGGCTACCTACATTTTTTGTCACTGGGATCATGCTTACTACAAATGTATTGACTAAATCTGACATTGCTGCCATTTGTTTACTGGAGATTTACATAAGAAAAGATTTGAAAGTGATACCTAGTATTAGTCCGAAACTAGAATCCGTGAACAACAAGACCTACGAGATTAATACTAAAGCTAAAATAAGGTTCACCTGGGCATGATGAGGCTGCTCCGGAGAAGGCATCACATTCATTGATCCATGGACACTTGACAAACCAACTGCATCTAGAGAGTATTCAGAATGTAAGTGGTGTATTATACAAAAGACATTATTGTAATTTTACGGAAGCCACTATATCTTACAAAAAGAATTGTTATAGTTTTCTTACGAGTATTACTTTACAATTTGAGTTCTTTACTGATTTTTGTAGGTAATACAATTTTGGAGTATGTGTCACCTTTTTTCAAACTGGATATTTTGAATATTGCTGAAGGCTTCTCATTTGTTAGATGACCCAATAGCTGCCAGTTTACCTGTGCTGTTTGAGTTGGCAGATTGAGAAAGACAGCACTGCCATATCCTTCAATTAAGAGATTCTTAAATAAGATTACTAAAGTTTAACATAAACTTTAGCTGCAAACCAACCATCTGGAAATGGAGTTTGACCAGTCATAAACACCACAATGTGATTAGCATTGCCAATTTCCTCTATGTTGAATAAAAACTTCGTTTCCTCAACTTGCACAACATTGGTTTGGACCTGAACAAAAATAATTTCAATTCGTATCTCAGAAATGCAGGGTAACGTCTGAGCTGTTTGTCTAGATTTCCTAAGAAATTGTTTGAAGCTTGTAATCGCAAAGCACATAATGAGAATACTGCAATTCGATTGGCTGACAATAAAATTGGGACAACATTTGTTGGGCTAGGTTTCCAATTGCATTTGGAACTTGGGGAAATTAAACATTAAATTTTGATGGTACTACAGATTCTTAACAGGATCACTGGTTGGTATTTTATAAAGTGAATACTGAATTTTTCACTAATACCAGAGTGTTAACAGCAGGAAACAAAAGACAAACAGAAATAAAAAATATAAAAGTGAAGTCACTGTTCAATGCCCTGAGCAGGGAATGAATTCTTATTCAAATATGTAAAGCATTTCATTTTTCTAAAAAAAAACAATAAGTTCTTACCAGCTGGCCGGTGACTATAACCGCAAACATTTTTTTTTGTTAAGCAATTCGTTTACTAAGTCAATCCGGATTCAGTTACTTTCAAACAATGATCTCACGCATTAATTTATGTTTATAACGGGAGGAAACTTCAGCAAAGGATCTTAATCAACAAGCAAGAGTTATAAATTGGCATACCGCAGATATTTATTCAGATTATTATAAAGGGTTGCGTTGAACAACAATCAAATAACAACTGAACGAAGAAGTTTCACTAATTTCAATCACATTCTCATTATGAATATCAAAATGTAAAGTACAATAGTACAAAATTTCAACATTTTAACTGAATGAAGATAATTGTATTTTAAAATATTTTCAATAGTGTCAAGGTAAAGAGAGATTATTTTGTAGTTTATGAAAAAACTCATAGTATACACTGCTGTACCACTCAGTACCAGACCAGTCTCTCCAGGGGAAAAATGGTTATGTTAGGTGAGCTTAGGTTAGGTTTTCTCAGGGTGAGGGTGAGTTAACACTTATCCTATCCCTTAAACTAAACTAAACTTACTCCAACAATACAATGGAAAATGGATTTTTGAATTTGTTCTACATTTTGTTCGGTTAAAAAAATGCAGGTACCGAATAGAAACCCCTGGAGCTAGGATTTGGCATGGGAATAGTACTGCAAGTCAATATAGGGATGGAAACTACACTGCAATAAAAAATACCACTGTGGTGACCTGACACAACAGCAAAATCAGTTTCCATTAAATCATCCAGGTACCAGATCATTTATCAACTAAGTGGATTGTAGATGTCACTAATTTTCTATACCGCAGCATAAAGTATACTTATAATATGAAAAAAACGAAGGTAAAGAGCAAATTAAGGTACAAATTTATACTCTTCTAGCAGCAGATCCGCTTGATCTTTATTAATATAAAAATCCTATGATATCACTACCTGTATATATAACATGCAATGTGTATCCAAATCTTTTTATAAACCAAGATTACGAGGAAAGAAGTGTTAATGAATACTGTGATCACAATAAGTTTTCTCTGACTTGCCCGTGTGTGGGAAAAATTTCCAAAATCTAAAATAAACTTAAGAGAACACAGCTGGATGCAATTCTGCTGGCCTTTTAGACATGGTATAGAACTTAATTAGACAGAATTAGATCAGACAAATATTTAAATGTGCAGAGAGGCAAGTGTACACAGTAGCTGTCATACTGAAACTTGGGTTCTGACAAGTATGCCATTGATATACGATTGTTGTACATCGGTACAGATGTTTTCATCTTGAAAATCTTATCGTTATGGAAATAGTACCTTGCGTCGACAATTTCAATCTATGCATCAATGTCCTTGGAAAAAAGAATCAAAAACGATCATATCTGTTAAATTAATAAGCTTAATTATCATAAATCCATGATACTGCTGCTAACGTAGTTTCGCTTTTTAGCAAATGGAATAACTGGGAACGGTGATTTTGGAATGACATAATAATCCGAAGGAGCGTGACATACAAATGTAACATAATCTATATTTCTAGCGAAATCTTCTTCAGGGCCGAGGTAGAAAAGGTGTGGCTGGAAGGATTCATCTTCTTCTAGAGTACGCAAAGGCAAAAGCCAAGTGAGGACTACTGATTTCTGACAAAAAATATTTGTTAGGAAGGATCTGCATTGCGCATAGTATTTGCATCCATCGTCTTCATCTATCACATGAATGATATCACCAGTCTGAAAATACTGGCCCTGATAAAACACAAAGTCCGAGACCGTAACCGCTGGGGCAACAGAAGTTCCTTTCAGGGGTGCTTTTTGCTTGAAAGTGATTCTTTTACTGTGGCCCTTGGTTGGCAGACGACGTTCTGATGTCTTTTGCTTGGCACTTTTTATTCTCATGGAAGCTCTCCTGCTACTACCATGTGCAGCAGTGTGATGATTCCCACCATTCCCGCCATTACTGGTGTCACTTGTTTCAGTCTGATTAGAATTTTCAGTCTCCGTGTTTGTATCTTGTCTCGTGTAACATGCCTGGCATAGAAGATCTGTTTGATCTTTACGCCATTTAGGTGAGTCAGAAGACTTACATTTAGAGCATTCCTGCTTGTTTTTAGATGTAAGCATTGTCGAAATTCGGCTCACTTGACTTACTGCGCTTCAGGAAAGTACGAGTAATCTTCGCGCTATACGTGGTAATGATGTAACGCGTTAAGGACTACCCTGATAAAAAACAATTAAATTTCCCTTACATTTTCCCCATTATTATATTACCTAGCCGCCTCTCTGTTATATCAAATCGAAACCTGGGGTACGTGAGCCACCGGTTTATTAGAACTCCCGCTGTAAGTGGAGTTCTATTGTAATCGTTACCGTAAAATATGCGAGATTGTCAGTATCCGTATCGATAATTCTCTCGCACTAGAGTCAGACAGTATGAAAGAGAACAACTCGTGCGTATCGTAATGAAAGTGAATTGCAATAATTCTCCAATATGCTCCAATATATGTGGTGCAATGACCACTGATGTAACGTGACATATGCGCATGTGCTACGAAGCGTTACAACAGTGAGAAATAGCTAATCACCGTGACCGCTTTCCAGCATAGTCAAGTTTGCCTACAAACACTATTTTGGATGTCAAGTGGGAGATCAGGACAAATGTTTGTTGAAATCGTTGCAAGTCTTTTGTTTTGGCTTGGTGAAAAAAGGAAGCAAATGCAAATGTTTTTGATTGTAACTTTGCATGACAAAGATCACAGGATTTTCTCGGAAAATCAAACCCTAAATTATATATCCAGCTTGCAAGTCGGCTCTTAGACCTGTTCCTCATGGTTCTGACATTCAGGTACCACATCCCTCATCTGGAGATGATGAGTCTTTATTAAGTCGCAGACCTTCCTGTGCTGACACTGCATGGATCTGAACTAAGCACGGTGATGCTAGTGGTTATAATGTAACAACTTTACAATTGACATCAATGGGAGTTCTACATAATTGTGTACAATTCTAGTTGAAGTTAAAATGGATCGGTTCCGGGTTACTGATATATAAACGCTATAAATGAATATGAGACGTATAACTAAGATTACCTGAAAATATTGGATCGATTGATTCAGGTTAACCCCGAAAAATCTATTTCAAAACTCGAATACCTATTTCGGGTCGGCCGTAACAGGTGACCCCGCGTTGAACAACCCAATAGGAGCCGTTATCCTCTTTTTAAGTGGTGCGACAAAGTATTGTTATCAAGGAGTACAAAATAACCTATACTTAGCTGCACTACCGTCACCTTGTGACGAATCGTAAGTATTTTTTATTTATTTATATTTACGGAGAAATGGATGCTTAGATTACGTAGTTCCGACCTGTTACCGGGTTACAGTAAGAAAATATTAACATCATATCATTTGAAATTTGACACATCATAGATCTATCTGTGATTTATCTAGAAGTGTAATATATACCGTGAAAGATTTTTGATGCAAAGACAGGCTGTTTCGTTTGGACTCTGATCCTGATGAGACATCACCAATCATCCACTAAAAATCTTCTGGAAACAGATAATTATTCAGCAGAAACCAGCAACTCGACTGGTAATGATTCTCCGACGGGTGACGAGAGATTGCTGAAGTAAATATTTTACAAACTTAGTACAGCAGTCTTTCTATCTTTGATTTGATTTTTAAATTACTGGTTTTTCATTGTCGTAATAACTTGCACTCCTAGTTTATATATTTTACTTGTAGCATCTATCTAGTTCATGTAGAAGGTAAAATGAGAATTAGTTGCATAATATAGGTCTCTCTTGTCTATAAAATAATGGTAATATAGCATAACAGAGACATATTGAATGGCCCACTTTATAAGCTACCTAAGGAAATTAATTTTGATCCAGCATTTGGTTTTTATGTGTTGGATGTACTATCATGTGGTTTAGGACTAGCTCTTCTTATTTCCGAGGTATACTTAGCACATGTAGACTAGAAGCATCAGTAACCCAGGAGTTTATATTTAATCTTATTATAAAGCTGTTCGTGAAGCTGAATACCCACAACCTTGAGCCTACTTTCATTTATGATTGAATTATTTATAGTGGAACACGTTCATGGGAACTTCATTTGAGATGAACGAGTTTGTGATTGCATGTTGCTTTATGCCTTTAAGTTTTTACAATGTACCATACATTCTATTCGCAGTCAGCTCTACTATATTTTGTATGTAGGATTTCAAATAACAGGATCCAAAATGTTCGCCATAGACGAGTTGAGTTTATTTTTCCCCACCGTTTCGGGAGACCTGTAGTTAGATACGATTGTTTCATAACCCCCAAATTATTTGTTATAACATGGATGAGATGTGTGTGTGTGTCACTGTGTAACAGATATCATAATTTGGTCGAGCACATTGTATCACTGTCTGTCTCAAACAAGTATTTTGACCTGAATTCCTTTTGCAGAATAAAAGATACCAAGGGTGAATCACCAACCGGCAAAATTATCGAACATACGTTCAAAGCTCCGGGAGGTGCAAATTACATTTCAGTATCTAGTCATTGTGGTATGTATTTAAAAAAAGAGAAGTAGGAGGATTTATTAATTTTTTCTTCCTAAAATTTTAACACATGGACATATCTGTATCATCTTAGCCAGTCCTATTTAATTTAACCCCTCGTTGCAAAGCAGTTGTAAGAAGAATCGCACTTATGTGAAATTATCACATGACCACAACCATTGTCACGCATATTTAATATAAATAATAGCATTCCTACAGACTTCAACAATCTTCTCTATGTCATATGATTTACAGCAAATACAGTGTGTGCTACACCCTTATCAATAATCGAAACCCCCAATAGAACTGGATGTATTGACATACAGATAAGATATACGCATACCACAGATTCTATCGAATTAATATTACTATTTTGTTTTGTGTGTTATGTTCCGCAGAGGAAAATACCGGTGCATCAGAAAGACCATCTTTGGACTTTGCCAAAAATTTTGAATATTCAAACAGGAATATGAATGGTATAAGCTTCCTTGTTGATGTATCTTAGAGAATCTTTCTTTTTGTTACTGATTAATGTATATCAGATTATGTAATTTTCACCAACCGTGGAGTATTGTCTAATTTCAGAAAGTCCACATCATGCACAAATATCAACCACTTCCACAGGGCAACCGATGCCATCCGGAATGATGCATGATGACTCGACCGGTCAGAAGAGGATTAGGAATTGGGAGGTAGGCATGTCGCTATTGAGTAAATGTATTGATACATATCATTACGAATATTGATTTCAATTTAGAATGCATCTAAAATATTGAACTTGATAAATACAAACCAGCATAATTTATTGAAACCACCGGAAATACAGAAGGCATCATTTGTTTTTTTTGCAGAGATTTCCTGGCAAAAACAAATTCCACTGCGATGGAAGGATTATTATGGCGCGTCAGACTGGCATTCTGTACTTCACCCTCAGCCTTATTCTGATAACTGTTACTCTCTTCTTTGTTTTCGAGTGAGACCAAAATTAAAGTCATGTTATGTCATGTTTTCTTCAGTCAATAGATTTCCTGTATTTGTTCAAGACAAGTTGTCGTTGCCATTTTTATCTTGGTGATGAATATATAATCTTAACAATTTTCGCACGCACGCACGCTATCAATTGCATTGTGTTATCGCGGTGACTTAAGACTGTTCAAGCTTGTATCTTTGCGAGTTAATTCGACAGCTCACATATAAACCATTGGCACTGATTCAGTTCACCCAAGTAGTAGAACTTGCTAGTCCTGACATCACAATAGTTCCCGGATGTTTGTAATTTTTTTGGTGTATTCACTGTGTACCAAGCATCACAGGTATTTTAAAATCTTTTTTATTGCATTCCAGATGCAGACTAACTCTCGTTACAAAACTTCAATGCGGATTTTTAATTCCGATTTTCGCTGCAATCCTGTTAGTGTTTTCTGTCGCCTGCTTGCTGAGGACGGCTTGGTCCGATCCGGGAATTATTCCTCGCGCTACTCCAAGCGAAGCCGTCTATATGGAAAAGTTGCTCCAAGGTGTGAACTGTTTATCTGTTTGCTCCATTTGCAGTGATTTTTTAGATAATATTGATTGTACTGTAACAACAAAAGCATTTCTTCACAGCGCAACAAGCAAAGGAAGCTGCAAGCATAGGCCAACAGGGTCACAGACCACCACCACGTGTTCTAGAGGTTGTCGTAAATGGTTTACCGATGAAACTGAAGTACTGTTTCACTTGTAAAATATTTCGACCACCGCGAGCATCGCACTGCAGTTTGTGCGATAACTGTGTCGGTAAGAATTGGAATTCCACCACAAAGTGCATTTATTCATTTATTCGTATACTGATTTTTTTAGATTGTTTTGATCACCATTGTCCTTGGGTTGGAAACTGTGTGGGCAGGCGTAACTACAGATTTTTCTACCTCTTCATAACATCGTTATCTATCTTGTGTGTTTATATATTCGCTTTTTCCATTGTCCACATGGTCATATGTAAGTATGCAGTACTCGTAATGGGTAAAAACTTACATGCATGCATTTATTTTACTCTTTCTCTCCACAGTTTCGAATGAAAAAGCTTCATTCTGGGAAGCACTGAAGAACAGCCCTGGAAGATATCCTTTTAAACATTAGTAATATTATTTAAGAAACTACTGCATTTTTTTCTTGGCCACAATGGAAATATTCAAGATAATAATACCAAAACAAAGATAGGCATTTAAAAGGAGTCGTGAATAACTTCTCCCACTCTTGTCCTGAACATGCCGCCCTTCAATCAGTTACACCAAATCAGAGAAAGACGGAAAGACCTTGGTTATTACAATTTTACAATCAGATTTCAATGAGACTATGTATGTGTAACAGTAAATATCTTGCCTTAACTGAATGTTTACTGTGCTTGAGATTCTCATCTGCTTCTTCAGCGTATGGTCGGTGTTCGGCCTTGCAGGTTTCCATTCGTATCTTATCGGATCGAGCATGACAACTAATGAAGACGTAAGTCATTTTTGCCAGCTGTGAACATAAAGCGCTGTATTAATTGCTTAATTTCTCATTAGATCAAAGGTTCTTGGTCAAAAAAGAGAAACAAAGACATGTTCAACCCATTTGACAAAGGTGGTTGCATAAAGAACTGCTGCTACATACTCTGTGGTCCCATTCCACCATCATCAATTAACAGACGGGGATTTGTTCCAGAGGTGCCAGATATCGAGGAGATGACCTATGAGGAACCTGGGCCTTCACAGGTATTATTGATTTGTAATTTAGAAATTTATTGCGTTACGTTGAAATGTTTATGCTGTATTTCTTGTGACCAGCGAATTGAAATCAATGAATTCAATATGAATGGTGCATCCTATCCTCGACAACCACAGTATAAGACTTTGAGCAATGGTAACGATAATGGCCCGACGCCGAGTGGAATGACCTCACAGGATGAACCGTCCAGAAATTCACCTAACCCTCAGAATCAATACGACACTAATCACACCTTTTCTACAGGGCACCCCCCGCCATATTACGTATGTGGGTCCTTGACCACACCCATCATGGGTGAAGACCAAAATAACGGCCTAGGAGTTAATAACTGCGGCCGTCTTGGTATGCAGTTGAGTACGGATGACAGTGACTTATCCAATTTCCCAAACAAGGTCGTTGACAACGACAAACTTAGTAACACATTCGTGTCAACGACTTCGGAAAACGGCTCAATTCCTAATGGCGATACGGTGCCTTTGACTACATCGCAAAGGAATTCACTGAATGGTACTGGAGATGTGGATAAAACAGCAATGGTCAATGTGCAGAAAGGCTCTACTAAAACTAGCGCAGTGTAAGTGCGTAACCGATGATGTAACCGCGAGTTCTGGCTTCATGGAAATTAAAGATATTTTTTATAGCATCAGCGTTTTAAAAAATGTTGCAGCACGCCTTTGGTTTCGACTCCTTTCTTGATGCCTTCATATATTATTTATTGTGCTGGGTAATTCAGTCGCATATGCCATGGTCGTCACAGGTTGCAACTCATGAATTTGAAAACCTGTATCCTCGGACAATGAGAAACATTTCATTTCCATCGCATATCAAATACAGTCGACCAACTTATTCTAAGAAAATGATTCAATAGACTATATAAAATTTCAGTATTGACAGCAGTATTTCACAAATGTTGGGACAGTACCTTCAGCATTGACATGATCAATAACTGTATAAGGCTGCTTAGGTACTTAGCATATTTTTCAATGAGATATTGTACCTTATATCCTTGTGTAATTTCATTATGTCATGGGGTAAAATTGCCTTATACTGTAACTGGTTTCTGACAATACATACACCATTACATCAGTAAAAGAGATAAGCGTGCTCGGTTTTTATACACCGCAATAGTAATCTTGCATGGAAAGCTCTGCTGAAGTGCTGAAGATTAGCTTGAATGAAAATCTCCCTCTATCATTGTGATTTTCACGGTTCATTGTCATGAATGAACTTTATTTTGGCAACGTACAATTCATTCTAGTTTTATTGTGCTTTAACTTTGTGTGCATTTAGTAAATATATTTTTCAAGTATGAATGCCTTGAATACGGTGTTACCGTACATCTTTGTAAATATTACCTAGCAGTAAAGAAGTGCTCAAATGGTGTGTTGCGTCACATGCAATCTTTTAAATCTCTGTTGATGCAATGGATATTGATAACTGATTACCATATTATATATATATCGGTGGTTTTTACCTAATGACGTTTTTTATTAAACCGATTAAATAGTATTTGCACATTGACTATCAATAGTATCAACACCCATCAAGGCTGCAACTTCCCCATCTTTTGAGGAATCAAAGTAGGTATGGATAGGGGCGAAATGATCTGGTAAACAGCTACCCGGGATTATATGTAAATACAGTGAAACACCATTCTGTGAAAAACATGCCCTATCTGATCCCCAAATATCTGACAATGTACATGACTGACACTCGTATCTTGGTTATTTGGTATACACTGTCAACGTGGGGTTCACCTGCCTTTTGCTTATTGTAAGCGAGTTTTGTGGCGAATGTCCACATATTTTTCTTCCGATGAGTATTATTTTACTAACATTTCTCATCCACAAATTATTATAATCTGTATTGTAATATAATATTATATAATTCCCAAAATATTCTTCACTTTTACCATGGTCCAGGTTTTGCGCAACAGCACAGGTTATGAACCACCGATATATTTATATAATTTTGTATAACTGTTTTTAGATGGTGATCAGTACATTTTGTATGTTGTGAAACATTACTGACAATGAAATTACACAACACAAGGGCGAGATTACAAATTATATACATATATCTACTTGTAGTCAATGTACTAGTTTTATGTAGTATTGATAATGCCATATATGATCTCCGATTTTCTTTTAATCTATTTGAAAAGTAATTAAAGCGAATATTTACATATCAAGCTTTCTCATAAAGTGTGCCTTGATTACTTCAGTCTCAGTATTGATGTGGATGTTTGCAGTCAGAGTAAAAAATTATCAAATGGTGTGAAGGTGTTGCAGTTTGCTGCATGCACCACAATAAAACGAGTACCACTACATATTTCATCAAACATCAACATTCAAACATTTTGTACATAGAGTAGACCAGTTATTCCCAAAGTGTGTGCTATCACCAATCTGCAGGTGCTGGAAAGATTCAGGTTGTTGGGGCAGTTTCATATTGCTAAAACAGCTTGATTATTTGGTTTACTAGGTAAAATTTTAGTTGTGAAATACATACGCATCAAGGAGGGAGGGTGGCTAGGGATGTGGGCTTAGAGAGTGGCAGACCTTAAAAGCGTTTCCTAGAAGAGAGTGGGTACACAAGATAGGTAACCAACGAATTAGGTTATTAAGAAACTTCAACTTAAACGGTCGCACTAATAATGCTTGTCAATTAGGTCATGAACAAAGCTTAGGGATTTTGGAAAAGTTTTTGCAGAAAGTTTGTTACTCTTTGTATAAACTGGGAAATTTCTAAGGATCAACTGAAGAATCGTGACCGGAGTTTGGTAGAGTGACAATTCTTCCGGTGTGATTGTATCGTTCAGTTCTATATCGTGGGAATGAATCAAGGTATCATATCTCGTCATTTCCTATGCACATGCAACAACGAATACAATATGTCGCGTAGTACTATTCAGTCCTTACTGACTATGTAGCAATATGCACCGATTATTTCAGTAGTAGAAAATGTTTAACCGCGATTGGGTTTCTACCATAATTCGCCTTCCATAATAAACTACCAAAAATTATGACGGAGTCTAATCAGATATACAAACTCAGGATACCATAATTGGCCTTCCATAATAAACTACCAAAAATCTATATAATGCCTTTATGTAAGTGGAGTCAGCGAACGTTGCAAGAAAATCTAGCAGTACTAAGACGTACAATTAAACGATTTGTTTATTGACTGTGGCTGTCAGACATTATTTGGGTGATTAACGTGAACATCTGGAAAAATGGCCTGATCTGTTTCAAATTCCAAATTGCCCACTATCTATTGATAAATATTCATGAATAGTTATAAAAAATTCAAATATATATATATATAAAGAAAGCGTGCTAGCATCTGGTAAGTGGAACAAGATTTTAACATTTAAGTCGTCTCGTAAGTTGGGGGTCTACTGTAGTACTAGGCATTTTCACTTTAACTATCCTTTGTACATTCTTAACGTTTTTTAATAAATTTTTGTAAATAAGAAGAGTAAAGACTATGGTAAGATCGTTAAAATGTAATTGGATTACACCCAAGTTAAAATCTCAAGAATTAAGTCATGCGTGTCTTTTAGAACTGCCAATGAACAGGAATTGCATATCGACGTCACCGAAAGGTTACGGTCACGTGAATGGAAATGTGTCGCAACGTAATACCGACATGGAGATTTGCTGGGAATTGCCAAATAAAGTTGAGTATAGTATAAAGTATAATTGTCATACTGCGAATAAATTTCGTTTCCTATGTGCGAGTTTTACTTGTAACTAACCAAAGCGGATAAGAGTGAAATACTTGCAATGTTGCTACAAAAGTATTTCACTGTCGATTTGTTTAACTGAACGATAAAATGAATGTGAAGGTTTTTGTTGTATAGACTTCATTAAAGTAGGCACTTGTTAAAAAGGTGCTGGCACACCGATAAGTTTTTGCCCACGGCACAATGGAACATAGTACGGAACTAGTGGAAACAAACAAAAAAAATTTTGCACCGCTTTTCACACAGTCAAACAGTATTCCAGATGCGAACATTAAACCCTTGTAAACACCACGACGTTAGTTTGAAACCATCAAAAAACACAAAAATGTTTACATTCTATGCCTTAATATATATATATATATATATAGTATATAGATTGCCTTCAAGAGACCCGAAGAATCTGCTGGGAAGGAATTTAACTCCCTATAACTTCCCTATAACACTATTGAGCTCAGGTCGTACCCATAACGGTGAGAATCGAGCTTGCTGATGTATAACATTCTTTCGCTCTCAGATAACAATTGTTTTGTTGTGCAAGATTTTCGCTTTTCGAGCGTGAAAATCTGTCTTGTGAAACCAAAAACAAAGTGGGTTGCCTTGCTGAGAAGTTAATTCATGAAGTGCTACACCCCTTTTTCTTTTTTAGATAGATAAAACACACAGACAAGGGAACGGACGTTAAAAACTTGCTGTAGCAGCTTAAAACAAAACAAAAAAATGTTGATGACTTAGAACAGAGAGTTGCAGTTACATGCAGTTTAGTTTAGTTTAGAAGGGTAGGTGTAACATTTAATTCTCAAATGTGTACTTGTTATTCATCGGTAAGTTTACAACGTAGCATATATTACTGGAAGCACAATGCAAATATAATTTTAGGGAACGGAAACAAATGAAACGCTCATGTTTTGATAAGATCTTTCATAGCTACAACTATTTTAACCGATCCGCTGCCCTCTGACGCAATAGGGTCAAGCAATACAATGCTGATTTTATATTAATAAAGTTTGCTACATAAGTATACAGTAACTCAGGGATATTTAAGAATCTGCTTGACAGCTACGGCTTATCGGTTTAGCTGCATTGTAAAAACGTGTTTACTCTTCCTTTCTCAATATTTAATAACTTTATAAACTATATTGCGGAAGGTAAATTACAGGTTACTGCCTTAAGGGCCTTTTGCGAGTTTTGCAATATTTTCCGTTTATGCGAAGTGCTTCAGTGGGTTTCCGTACAATATTCCGTGCCGTCATTTTACGATCGTAGTTTTCAGGTAGATTGTCGAGATTTTAAAATATATGTTGGATGAGAATAAATTTGTTCGAAAATATCATATCAACACAGGACTGAAAGTTTGAGCACATTCGGCCGACTTGGGATCACAGATGGGAAAACATCTCTTCAAATAAGGATATTTTAGTTACAGGTAATTAAAGATTGTAACTTTTGTAGGAGTCGCTAACGCCGAGATTTAGTACCCTTTCTTCAATGCCTATATTTTAAATATATTCCGATTCATTCATTTATATATACATATAAAAACTCAAAAAGATTCCCAACTCTTACATTTGAAAATAAAATATTTCAAAATAGATACTAATTTATTCCAAAAATTCCTAATTTCTCTACAGAATATATTTTACTTAAGCTAATTGACTGCAATATATTCTTCATTGGAAATATCGACAAACCAATTATTCTATAGGTCATGTTATTATGAAATAATATTGAGTTGGGTAATTAGCTCGTATCTGTAATAAATAGAAAATGATGGTGTCGTAAATCGGGCCCGCGAATTTCGGATTGGTTTTAGTATTAGTTCTTCTCGTTCAACGCAAAAGATCTCGTTCCTCATTTTTTGTGCGATAAGCGACTTAGAACTGCGATTTACTTCAACTTGAAATACAAGCAGACACATCCTATTTTATGCTCGAACAGTTTTCTAAAGAGCATACCCTGCCTACATCCATCCCACCCCAAGGGTTTCATTTTCGCGCAGTTTAAGACCTCTGCTTTTATTTATTTTTTACAGTGCCTGTACTACTTTTCGCAGTAATTTTAGACAGAGAACACCGTCTGGATTGAATCAGAGAAGGATCGTATCTCGATAGCGCCTTCTCAAGTTACTGAGGCAACTTTATTAACAACATTTTTACAGCCCAGCCAACAAGATTGACACCATCAACCAATACCATTCCTTTTCTTTTCCCGGTATCGCCTTCCATCACATTCCGCCCCTAACATCTCAGCCCTTGCAAACCCCCACTTTGCAACAGCAGGCACAGACTGCGCATCAGCAGTCTGGACAAATGCAAGTTCAGCTGTTGCCAAATCCTCAAACTTTGCCACCGCAAATACCGTCCGTTGTCCATTCTCAACCACCTCCCCTAGCCAGCATGTTTCCAAAACAAATTACGGTGCCAGACAATTCCCTAATTACGCCAATGGACAGTTCTTCTCCAACGGCAAGTAACGGAAGCGACGGGATGAAGTGTTCTCCGGGGTTCAACATGAACGAGGAAGAAAGGAAGACGCGAGACAAATGCTTGTACCTGAAGCAGCTTCTCCAGGACAAGAAACAACTGCAAAATTTACCTGGAGTGTTTTTACACCTCGATAGGGTCTTGGACGAAGGTCAGTAACATTTTTCTTTTAAATGATACATTTACATATACATTTTTATATTTGACACCCGAGTGCCGATAGTATACTGCAGTGAGATCTGATTAGGTTTGATGACGTAATTGTTTTCTCTTTGCTCGAGGTGAGCCTTACGTGGTATTACGAAAGATTTACGCTCAGATACATATCAATGATTTTCAGGAATTCCTATAATTCCGAGACTTTTCGAGTCATGAACTTTTTCGGACGTAAAAAGAAATCGCAGCTCACAAAAAGTTTCTCTTGCTACGAATATAAATCGTACAACAGTTAATATGGCATCATGTATTCATTAAACAGAGAAACGATGAATTAGCCAGAGGGCTTGTCACGGATTCAGTAAACTGATAACAATAATAACATATCTAAATAGTAACGTCAAGTAAAGTCGAATAGCGTAATTTATCTGCGATCGTATATTACTGATTGGTTCGATTTTCGGATGTGGCTTATGGAAAAACGGTAAGGATATACTACTTGATCCGAAGATTCCTCCAAAATACCTAGCCTGTTCGACAAATTGGTTCGATTTTCGGATGTGGCTTATGGAAAAACGGTAAGGATATACTACTTGATCCGAAGATTCCTCCAAAATACCTAGCCTGTTCGACAAAAAAAGAGGTATAATCAGAAACACGGGCCTTTGAAATAGTACTCGTATGGTGGAGATATTGTTCGCAGAAGTCAGGATTAAAACTTGGTCACTATTATAGTACATGCTTGTGGCTCCCGACCACGAGGGGTCCGGATTCGAACCTCACCTATATATTTATCGCAAAACATTCATACACATTCATCTAACTCAGTCGGCCCAGCTGTCATAGCAACGATGATAGTGACCTCAATGAGGTTATGCTACCCTATATGGCCCATCATCATCACATCAGTAACTGCAAGTAATAATATCTCATTAGTACCCGAATACTACTGAACGAGCTTTTGAAAAATTTCACTCCAGTCCTTGAACCTAACATTGCCCAAGGACATCTGTCTCAAGAAAGTTTAGTAATTATCGTAAATATCCAAATGGAAAATATCTATTTATTATTGAACAATGTACGGATCAAAAGCGTATCTATTAATATTTCTCATTTACACTTTGAAGAAATCTTTTTTCTATAATAGGTATCATATTACTAATAAACTTTACCGAAAAGGCCAGTGATACTGAATTCTTACAAATTGATCACATCTAAGATGTGCTACCGGATGTACTGTACTATATTTAGCAACGTGATCTATGACACTGAACAGCCAGTTATCGAATCATTTGTTGGAGATAATGTGTTATTTACCACGGGTTGTAACTTGATATAGCGCAATATGCGATAATAAATATAATATAGGGAATTGTTATGTCCGAATGAATATTGCTCATTTCTTTGATTCGAAAGCTAAAAAACTCAACTATACTTACAAGGAAATCGACTAAGGTAGTAAGGATTAAACAGCTCGTTTCAATTTTCTCTGAACTTTAAACTATTAAGCTATCAAACATAAACATCAAGGATTAGTTTTATGCTATTTGTAGAAATACACACTCTAAATTATTCCGCTGGAAAGTTCGTTCCAGAAAATCGATACACGCCGACGAAAATCTCGCCATTAAACGCATTACGCGCTTGATAATTGCGTCAAAGACACACTGATTCGTTGTCATCGCTCATGAATATTCATGGATTTGCATGGATCCGAATAATGAATAAACAAAATCGGAAAAAGTCAGTGACAGGACTTGTCTCCATGCAAAAAACGGTCGCTTTTTCACTTCAGCTGACAATACATCTTACACGCATTCCCTAATATCTGTCGTATACTGGAACTGAAATTAGGATTTCATTGCAGTACCTCGGAATGCATCTGGGACGTGTGAATTAAATAAGGACTAGCTAAAAGAGATTAGGGAATACAGAAGAGAAAATTCTTGAATTCTGTTACATAATCGGAGCCGTATTGCATTTAGCTGTCGTTATCTGTCATGGGAACGTAGAGATATGACTACGGAATGAGAGTATGCATATGGTACTGATGATGTGGAGATGCAACATCAGGACGTGTTTAGGTCTATTTTATCTGCCTACAAAATATTCATGTATATCTGTGTTTTTGACTCAAGTCAGACTTGAAAATGTATTTCTTGTATACTGAGTTAGGATTTCAACATACACAACTGGATTACATTCCGCCCGCTTGAGATGAGTAACCTGTTAGTGTTAAGGGTAGCCTACTTTATTGTATTGCACTTAATTAGGAAAAAGGATGCAATGAAATGCCAAACTGTCTGAATTTACAAAAAAGTTAAACAACCAGTAATCTTTTTAGGAATATATACATTTACACAAGAGTCCTATAATTTTAAAACGATGTGCAAAACTTTTTTTGTATATCCTGGGTTTAGGTCAAAGGCGAAGATCTGATTCAGGTCATGCATTAATGCACTAAAATCATCAGAGTTAACAACTAAATCAGCATCAATCTTCATTGGAGAAAAGTTCCTACGAACAACGCACGTGTATTCTCGATTCTGTGTTTACGCAATAAAATTCGTCAATCGGATTGCAAGAAACTAGAACGAGCTCTGACAGACCAGGCGTACTTAATCTTCATTTTTTCTGCTCTAGGCCAGTACAGAAGATAGTGCGAGAGAAAGAGATAGACAAGAGAGCTCTGCTATACTGAAAGAAGTACAAATAAACAAAGTCAGTTCGTACATTCGCTCCGTTACGGCATAACGGCATAGAAACACAGTTCTGTGTCAGCTCTCGCAGCGTCAAAAAGGTATTTACTGACGAAGGACATAAGTGTGTTCAGGCAAGTTTGTATAGCTAAAAGAATGCGCGCAATCGAACCTAGATTTCTACATATAGATATAGTAGTATTTAAGTACAGAATACTGGGAATTGGACGGTAACCTATTTTGCTGTTTTACGATAAGCAACACTTATACGATAAAGCAGAGTTCCAAGTAACTAGAGAGATAGCAAATGTTGTCAAAAGTTATGTCAAGGAATTTCGTCTTCAAACCGAGACGTATAAAAACGGCGATATTTACTCACAGCAGGATATGGATTAGTCATATGCAGACGTATTATACGAACATACTTTATTACTGCAGTGTACTTTGTATACCTGCGGTATTGGCAGGCTATTAGATGCAGTTGCTGTGGTATATAAAACGATTTAGCTGCTGAGCAGTAGCATAGGTAGCTTTTCCAAAGAGGTTTTCCAGAAATAGTTTACAGATCTTTATTGTGGTTAATAGTTAGATTGGTTATACCTATTCTACAATTATTTTTTCACTTATCTAAAAGGTGTGTATAGAAGTCCTGCATTAAGATTGTAAAAGTTAATCAGTTAACTTAGCCTGAACCCTCTTATCGGCCTAGCAATGAACATTGCAGGTATACCGACCATGGCTGACTTTGGTGTCAAATTTGATAATCAAACACAGTATCTAACGAATGGCATGACCACCCAAAATTTACCAGTAAACTCGGTAGCATTGAGCATGATGCCTATAAATGGCTTCTCAACCACAATGTCACAACAACAGCAGCAGTCCATCATGTCAAGAGTCACCAATACGGCAGTTGCCCCGGGACTGCAGACTTTTTGCACCAGTAATAGCCAATTAGCCTTACAACAGAATCCTACCAGCTGTTCAACCAGTACTTACTGCCCCAACACCTTACTGGGTGCCACGCAAGCCCTTATCCAGTCCCTTCCCAATGATCCCAATGTTGATAACAAAACAAAAGAGAGGTGCAACTACCTCCAACAACTATTGAAGGACAAGAAACAATGCCAAAGTTACCCAAGCATATTTTTACATGCGGAAAGGTTATTGGATGAGGGTGAGTGAAAAATGCTTATTGGCTGTAATGCAGATGGTGGTTCATTTTCTGTTCTTTCTTTCTATATTTGTGAAAGTAGTCTGTTTGTCCTTGATGCAAGTCCACAATATTTGACCTAAATCCAGGAAATTTGTCACAGGAACTGTTCATGAGAAGGTTTCAGTGTAATTGGAGAGTGCTCCTTCTTTAAAAAATTTAACAAGTGGAAAATTATAACAGTCACCTCATATTTAACTGGGTATTGGAAGATGGGGTATGGGGGCCCCTTTTTCAATGCCCCCGATCAAAAAACTAGCTTTGCAACACTGGGTGTTTCTGCTGGAGTTAATAATAGTACTTATCTTGATATATGGAGTGCATATATAACTTAATAACTGTGGGAGTTAAATTGTAAAACTCCTACTACAATACGAGGAAATACTTTTAGTATGTAAGGTTTATCTCTCGATGTGATAAATGTTGCCTTTTTTAACAATTGCGAAATGTGTAGACATAGAACCTCCCAAAATTGAGCTATAGCACTGCTCTGCTTATGACTATAATAGTTGGAAAGACAGGAAGTAATTTGAAGCATACAAATTATGTTGATCTAGGCACTGAGTTGATTCGAAAAGGAAATGGAATGAAAATCAGTGGTCTGAAACTTGAGTAGGCGTTCTTTGTAATCCACACATTGCCATACTGTATTACGTTTTAAGTTACAGAGTACAGTATATTATTCGAGCAACGGTCGTAAAGCTCTTCAGAAATATCTTCCACGCTTTGTGTAAGAATCTACCCCACTGAAAAGGCATTTATCAATATACAAACAAAACGAGATGTAATCAGACACAAGTGAATGACCTATTAATGTTTGTAAACTTTGTTAGTGTGAATAGCTACGAAGCGGGATGTTAGTTCGCGTTTGAATGAACACACTGCGCAAGACATACGTCCCCATTTATCGCTGTTATCTTCCATTATCGAACCGAAGTTTCATCTTCGAGAACGCGTTAAGTAAACCTTGTGGTCGGGTCGTGTTCCTGTCATCTTTGCCCCGGAACTGGAGATATGTATTTACATGGGAATATTTTCCATAATGAGCCTGGCGTTTACGTTAAATTTTGACATGCCTTTATCTAATACTCTTGATCCCGAAAAAGATTGAATCGGAGCTGTTACATTGAATCAGATTACCATTAAGATATCAGCTAATTCCCCAATCCGATTATTTTCGTAACAGCTTTCTTTGATCGCAGAGTATTTTAATCTACATTATCTGAACGCACAAAAACATTGATGTAGTGTTCGAGTTTTGTCCACTTACGCGGAATTCGAGTTTCAACTTTAACCAGGCTTAAACTAGCCTGTTTGAATTTCAAAAAGTGGGCTGGAGATTGATGGTAATTCAATGGACATACCTGAGCAAAATTTGTGCTCTATTATCAGTAGCATTTGTTTTCGATGGTTCAGCAATGAATCGCTATTTATTAGTACACTATGTTAATTATGTCATGGACGCAAAGCTGAAGTCAGTTGGTAAATAGAAAAGCTAATTAAAATACAACGTCAGTAGAGCTTATTTATCTCAACTATGATGGTAATCCAAGTCTTGTTTAGCTACCAACTAGGCGTTTTCATCGCCTTGGGCGGATTTTTCGCGTTCCAGTTTGTTTTTCGAAGATTCACTGTTATTTTTCAATAACAGTATGGTTTAGAAATTACTATTATAAACGATGCAACGTGATGTACGTCTCGTGAGGGTTTTTCTTTCTGGGAACACTACGTTTGCCCTACACTTCCAAAGCGAACAATACACATAAACAAACAATGAAGCGAACAAACAAAGGTTTACAATAATACTCTGTATACAATAAAGTCATGGGAATACGAACGACGACCATATTATATAATACGGCTCGTTTGAATTCCACGGCACAAATCTTGACCGATGACCGAGTTTATCTCTAAATTACCACTTTTGCGAGCAGTGCTACAAAACGTAGGTAAGATCAACTTTTGTTCGCTTAAGGCTGGAAGGAAATTTCACGCCTTGTCATTTAATGACAGGTTTGCATGATTTATGGAGAAACTAGTCATGAAGATCAATCTGATAAGGTTTAATCACAGGACTCCTATTGATGTACAGCTATTTTGCACTTGTACTTCCAATATATATTTTGCCCCATGCGGAAATCTGTGCCCTGTTGTAAAGAAAATTAGGAACATTTTTGTAATTTCCTTTAATGTAGAGTTTTTTTTCAAAAAAGCCGCCTACATTGCAACATGCTAACCTTGAATCGGAACAGTATGTATGAACGTGGGCAAATATTCTTTGTGGTCTGGTTTAATTAGCGTAAATCAATTGTAGTAGTGAAAGACGACAATGTAAATTCGTATTGTGGTGGTGAACTTAACACTGCTATGCGAATATTGACAAGGAAATGCCGTGTTTAAATATTGCGCTGTACAACAATTACACATAGGTAGTGTGACTAGACGACAATCGGCCTAAGCATATGAGCAAACGAATGGAGATACATAAATAACTTAGTGATGACTGCTGAAATCTGATAAACATACCTTGTCAATCATCATGTTACTAGAGGACTTAGGCAAACAATTGTCACAATCTTATAGCAGCAACCCTTACACATGCTGTACACTAATTCAATGACAAATCAATATCAAACAACCTGTGTTTTTACCATTGACTATATTTCATGCAGAAATTGTCAAAGTTCGATCAGTGTTGTTCCAAAACGGGGACAAGCAGCCTTTAGATCTGCCTACGGCTCAAGGACCGACCATAACGCTTACAGAGAAGATCTACGTGCCAGTAAAGGAACATCCAGACGTAAGTTAATTAGGATACGGCACAGTAAAATGATATTAAAATTCTCCTACAAACACAGGCCATTTAATTACCATATTGTATGGGATAGAGAGACATGTGTATAACGGTAGTATCGCATTTGGTTCCTGATAATATCGGCATATGAATAAATCATGCTTTTGACGCCATGTAATTTTGTAGCAAGTAAAAAATTTATCCGTTCGTGCTGACGTTTTTTAATCTACTCCAACCAAAGACTTTCCAACATAGCAATTTCTATAGCGTTACGAACAAAACGTCAGTGTTTTATTGAATACAAAATAAAATTGCTATGCTAGGTACGACCGTAAATCATGGTACTGCCTGCAAGGGAAGCAATTGGAGTCAATTTGAGCCTAATAGAGTTTTACATTTCCTCCAAGACGCAGTCGACCTTAAAATGTGTTGTAAGGAAAATGATAAATTACCATGTGGAATTGCCGTACCCTTACAAAAATAGTAGATGGACTGGTGTATATTCTGCTTTTTTTACCGTTACTAAAACCTCTTTATTTACTTCCAACTCCTATTTGCACAGCTACCGACACTTATGATAAGCACCTAGCCACTTATGTACTCGAGAGCTCGGTTAATTGGAATTTGATGATTATTATATTAACTTATTTAATTGAACGCCCTTTCTGTTATTACCGGTTTTGTATGAGTGAGAGAAAAAAAAATCCGTCATTGTTTTACAATGTCAAGATGAAGCTCTTGTAACATGAAAAAAAGTTCGACGAAATTCAAGAAGACTTGAATTAGCAGCCGCAATCTCGTTCCTTGATTAAAGTAGTGTAAAACATTTTTGCCAAAGGTAGTTCTTGACCATTATTTTACTTACTTTCTTTCATCTTTAAATGCAGTATCTTATCATGCAACAATGTAAACTACCATTCACAACTGCGCATTTATATACAAACTAATGGAATAATGTGGATTGCACAATAATTCTTTAAATGGCGCGGGCCTAGAGTATCCGAGTCGTTGAACAACACCACAGTGTATTTTTTTTATTTTTGCCACACCAGGCTTTTGAAGAACAGCTTGTGAAACGACTTCCATGGGCGGAATTACTTTGTAGCTATTGCCTGTTTTAATTTAGCTGTGAACGCTTATTTGTTAACAGTATAACTTTGTGGGAAGAATTCTCGGCCCTCGAGGACTGACCGCGAAGCAACTGGAGCAGGAAACAAAGTGTAAAATAATGGTTCGAGGAAAGGGATCGATGAGAGACAAGAAAAAGGTATATACAATTTACCATCACTTACTCATTAATACAGTTAAAAAGCACCCAATGAAGTGCTTATCGAGGTCGCGGAAGGCAAAAGCTAAGCGATAACACTTAGGCCCTAGCAAGTAAGTGTTAACGGAGAATATTGCTTCAAATATCCCAAGTTTAATTGGCGTGATTGGATCAAAACATTTTACAGCCTCCCTAAACCACTTGGCCCCAGTTTCAACTTAACTCATGTATCAATCAAAACGACTCTATTTTCACATTTGAATCGTATTTACGAACATCTCTTTTACACAAATCAACGACGACATTATTGTTGTTGACGTTTACATACTACGGTAATGTGACAGATTACAAAGCTGACTGTAATTACTTGTTTCACTTAAAGTCCAAAATATCCAACTAATTTTGTGGTTGAGGGGTTTTGCGGAAAGTCAGCGATTTTTTCTACTTGGACATTCACCCACTTATTGTACGTATTCAGTTTTGTATTTTCGAATCGGCCCGCTTGGCTGACCATAAAACGGTTACTTAAGAAGTGAGAAGTTAATCCTGTTACGTATCAGTTCAACCGATATTTTCTATCCGATACTAACGAACATAAGAAGCGTACAGATAGAAATGCACTATGTGCGTGATTACCTTATTCAGACCGCATTCCTGGAACACGGAAAAATTCACGGTTATCCGGTAAAAGATTCTAATATTATCATATAAAGCACGGCCTTCTTTCAAGCGGTTCGTATCCAGAAAAGAAGCACTGCGGTTCCGTGTATCATTTTTCAATATTACATCGGAAAATGATCTACAGTGTAATTAACAAGTTCACGTGGCACCAGGCATCAGAAATAATGCACTTACACTGTCCCACAGTATTAATCCATTCATCTTGGCATCTCGAAGCATATCCCACTGCGACAAGCTTTAGCACGTACCGAATATGTATTTACGGTGCTGAAAATCATATCAGAGGCCCGACATCGTCTATTATTTCAGAATTCATGCATTATGCAAGAAGCTTCGATGGTAAGCTTGAAATCTCGTGAGTGTCAGCTTGTTTTTCATTCCCATTTCCCCCAAGACTTGCTGTACGAAGCTAAAGGCATCAAAGATGTTCATTTGCGCTTGTATACACCCCAAACGCATGCGATTCATCTTGTTATTTGGTATCGAAACACATCGACGAAAGATTGATTACTGCGGAATCTACTCGCTCAGAAACGAAAAAAGCTGCGGCTGTGGTATTTTTTTATATTTCGCTAGGAACGTTGGGTTTAATAGGAAAAAGCGTTGTTGGCCAAGCAAGTAGAGGCTGTAAATACGGAGCCACATATATACTCGAGCTCTCTTTAGCAATAATAGCGGGATGACAAGTGATGGCTTATGGCCGCCACTGCGGTTACGATATGACACAGGGTGTTGTCACAGTGGTGGTTATTATATATACCCATAATGAAATGCAGTTTCAGAAAATATACATGCATTGGGCATTACTCAGCATTTAAAAACAACTTCGTTATACTTCATGAAATATTGATGTAGTTCATCAATTACATCCTGGCAGCGTTACCATTTTAACTACTTTTAGACTTGCATCGCTGCATTTTAATTATATAGATTAGTGAGAGACTTTGTAGTGATGAGAAAAAAATAACATGCGCATCTACGAAAGATACCGACAACCGACTAAGATGTATGACTAATCACTAGAAAAACTGTTTTCCTAAATTCAATTAGCCCTTAATGAAAAGCCTTTAATGCCGCATGTTGAAACTAAATTAAACCAATTTGGGAGAATTATGCCCTTGCGCGTCAAATCAACTTAAATAAATACACGGCCTGCGTTTTGTGTGGGATTTTACTGAGAACTGAATAGCACCCAAGTTGTATATTCCGGGGTATGTGTAGGTGTAGTAATTCCATTTATATAGTCTGCAGTATAAAAGAATCCTGGTTCAGGTATTCAGCACATCATCAGCCACTTAATACGGTTGACTGCTCAAGAACAGTAGTTTGTTGTCAGCACGTTAACTACTTTACAGTATAATTAAATGGAAACGCAGTGATCTACTCTGTATGTATACTTGTTTATAATGAGATTTTCCTATTTAGACGGTATATCGGACCCCTCAAGTAAGATGTTATCTGTTCGCGTAATTTCGGATATTTTACATAAAATGAAAAAAAACGTCGTACGGGTGCGATAGCTACTTGGTACAGGTCGGGTAAATGGTAGATTAGGCATTTTTTCTTTATTTAATCCAGAGAAGCTGCAAGCCTGTGATTTAACGATTAAGCTTTGCAAATGGAATTGCTAAGAAAATCTTATTTTAACGCGTATGGCCACGATTCGCTCGAGGGAATGAACGACACGTTACGGAGGTCCAAAAAAATCCATGGAGAATTCCGGGGTTTCATTGCAGTT